>JABAKD010000028.1:5490295-5807795 GCA_012845835.1 Undaria pinnatifida
AGCACACTTCGGAGAGTTTGCTGTACCTTTTTTTTGTCAGTGTAACACGATTGGGAAAGTTTGCTGTACCTGTTCTTTTGTCAGTGTAACACGATTGGGAAAGTTTGCTGTACCTTTTTATGACAACGCAGCACTTTTTTTTTTGTCGCACATAGCAAGGGTGGTGGATGGTATCGAGGGCTTGGCCCCCGCGTGGTGTGGAAAACGAAACAGAGAGAGCTGCAAGAACAAAGATATGACACGCTTTTTTTGTTCTCGAAACGCAGCGTTCATGCGTACGTGTGGAACTCCCCACCAAGAGTCACCACATATATGGGGGAGACGGGTGGAGGGGGGGAGGGGTCGGGGTGGTGGTGGGGAGATGTGATTTTTTTTGTTGGAGGCATTATTATTAATTTTGTTGGCGGTAATGAATTTAGCAACTAAACTCTCGTCTGGTTTTGGTGTTGAGCGATATCGGCATTTAGATAAATATGCGGACGACGAAACCGCCGCGTGGACAGCACGATGTGGATTTGAATCGTACATGATACATGCGTTGCGTGGATACATACATACATAGCTCTTAGCGGTATTCTAGTGCCTGTACGCATTTGTTTGCATACGTAGCTTTAAGCGTACACTAATAACTGTGTGCATTTTGCCTTGTTTTTTCTGGCTTTCCATCGGTCTTGCTATTCCGAAAGTACTAAATTGCAACGTTGGTGTACTGGTGTATGGTGTAGAGCTAAGGAACTTGGTTGGTTTCGATACCACCGCCTTCCTTCCGCAGGTACGTACACCCGGACGTGCTTAAAAGTCCGGACGTACGTAGGGCATGTAACCTTCTGTTTGTCTTTGCCTTCGTGCGCCCAATATCGCTTTGCGAGTATATGTTCAGTAGATGGTGGGTGGAGGTGAATGCGGTGTCCTCGAGTAGTTCACGGCAAGCGAAAAAAAAAATGACGGATTTTGAGTACCTGGCGGACACAGAGAGAATTCTTGCCCTCACGTTTTTATTGGTCTCCTTTTAAAAAGGGATATTTTTTTATTGGTGCAAATCCCTTGGTACCACGTGATGTCATCGATCTTTTGGTCAGGTTTCAAGTTGAAGACGTCTAATTGGTGGAAAATGTATGGATAACGCGTGACGTCATCCAAGGCCATTCGCGCCAGCAGCTCGTGATTGGTCAGCTTTAAAAACGGAGGCATCTTACTGGGGGAAAACATCTGGATACAACGTGACGTCATCCAAGGTCCCTCGTGCCCCCATTGGTCGGCTTTAAGATGTAGTGGAAATCCCTTGATACCTCGTGATGTCATCCGAGGTCCTCCATGCCCTCAGCTTCTGATTGTCATCTTTAAAAAATGGTACATGCTATTGGTCGAAGTCCCTGGTTTCCACGTACGTGACGTTATCCAAACCACCTCGTACCCCGCAGCTTTCAAAGGGTCTGCTTGAAACATGGGTATACATTTCATTGGTGGAAACTGTATTGATAACACGCGACGTCATGCAAGGCCTTCCGTGCGCGTAGCCTCTGATTGATTGGCGATAAAAATGTTTTTTTTTTCTTGTTTTTTTTTTTTATCCTCCGGCGGATGGGGAAAAATAAAGCTTTAGCTCACCACACTTTCACGTATTTTCATACGCGTCGTGTGTCGATTTAACTCAGTTGCTTTCGCAGCCCAACGCTAGCTTATGAAGACATTTTTTGTTATTTGTGGAAATCTCTGGATACCATGTGACGTCATCTATATGATTGGTCAGCTCTAAAAACTGAGACGCCTTTATGGTGGAGATTCCCAGGATACCCCACCTGTGACGTCATCCAGGGTACGTCTCTCTCTGTTCAAGGACCGCGGACACATCACCCTTTCTCTGTACCGTAGTCTACGTATTACAATCAGTATTATGTTATAAAAGTTAAAGTACACTCCAGCTGTGAGATCGAAGATTTCGTCGAAAGTCATCTTTGCAAGCACTACGCTTTTGATCAAAACAAGGCCCCCACGTCCTTCAAACTCCGCCCCACCCCCCTCACCGGTTATTCGACTTACAAGATTCACTTGATAAAAGGATACATTTCCCTTCACAGCTGTCAGATTTTGTCCCCCTCAGAAACGGGTTTTATAGTTTCCGCGCACAGACTGACTAAAATCATCCTGTTGACCCTGATAGCTACACTGTAGTTGTAAGGGGAGTCGCCGACCTATATCCTTAATGAGGACACACAACTCGTAATGCGCGCGATCGGAGTATCACACAGCTTGCAAAGATGAGTTTCGACGAAATCTTCGATCTCACAGCTGGAGTGTATTTTTATTTTTATAATATATATGTGTATGCTGGGTTTTATTGTTTCCGCGCTCAGACTGCCTAACATCACCCTGTTGACCCTGATATCTACACTGTAGTTGCAAGGGGAGTCGCCGACCTATATCCTAAATGAGGACACACAACCCGTAATACGCGCGATCGGAGTATCACACAGCTTGCAAAGATGAGTTTGACAAAATATTCGATCTCACAGCTGGACTGTATTTTAATTTTTGTAATATACTACAAGGAAGGGGGCTTCGCCGGCGGCCGAGTAAGGGCCGCCGTCGAAGTAAATGCCCGTCTAGGCAGCTTAAAAATAACTGAAAAAAAAGGCAGTTTATTCGATGCCAAGGAAGGGCTGCTTACGCCAGGCCCGTGAAATGTGCGGTTATTCCCGGACGGATCGAATAGTGATGGAAAGAATACCGGTTATGGCTACGTAAAATATGTACCTGGTACAGTTAGTTCCGGGAGCGCTATCTATCATTGGAATAAGTCCCGTTAAAATATGGTTCATTATTTGGACGCAATGTGAATCATAAAAAAAAGGCCCCCGTTGAAACTACTTGTCCGATGAACGCCTGACGCATAATATGTATGAATAATGATTTTCATCCAGCAGACGATGATTTTTTTCTTCTTTTCTTTTCGGCGCTACACACACTCAGCGGCACAAGAAACCCTCGAATCAAGACAGTGAGTGCTAATCGTGCCCTGCCCCCCAGAGAGCACACACGGTACCGTACATAAAAAAACGTTTCCTTAACCCCTTGACAACTGAAAACCCGTTTTTGGGGACAAAATAACTTGGATTTAGTACAGGGAGGGGTTCGGGGTCTCTAAAGGGGTTAACAACCCACATAGCCTGCGATTGATAATCCGTCCATTCACACTCTACAACACAACGGAGCAAAAAAAATGTAAAAAAAAAACAAGAATGCAAAAACGACAAACAAAAAAACACAATAATTTACTCCTCGTACTCGCGTACACGCGCGAAAAAAGTTTTGATAAAAAAAGTTCCCGTACCGCGGACGCCAGTCTCACACCGAGCATTTATAATATATACGCTCTAACGCTAGAGCGACGAAGCGAACGTGGAGCCCGAAAAAAAAAAACATGAACGAAATAGCCACACAAAAATAGAATAGTGCACTGAAAGGTGAAAAGAAAAAGCTCATGGTACTAACTGCCGTCCGAAGCAAAAAGACACACATACAGCAGCCAGTTGCTACGGTGGAGGAGCGCCATTTTTTTTTCCTCTTGGGACTCCTCGCTTAATGAGAGGCGTTCTGCGGTGTAGCCCCCTCCAACTTTTCTTCAACGAAATCGCCGGTTTTGAAACAAGCTAGCTCCCGGACGTATCTCTTCTGAAATACGGTGCCCCTTGCCACCCAGGCGCCATCGTTCGATAGTCCTTCAAAATGCAAACAAGAAAGTCTGTGGCAACAAATGTTTTTCGCATAACATCCTTCCTAGTGTCGAAGCAGCCATGAAACGGTCGTTAATAAAGAAAATCGCTGGTTTTGTGGGAGGCTATCGTAGAATCAGTCTTCTTGAGCCCTATATACCCCACCCAAAAAAAACGATTTTTGGAGAAAAAGAAAAAAAAGTGCTAGATCATCCGGTGAACAATAAACATGGCCTAGGTAGGTGTGCCAAAGATTGGTTTTGCGAAACAAAAAAACGAATATTCCGACGACACTGGGACGCGTGCGCGCTTACGATACAGAGGTCCACCATTTTTTTTTTTCTGTGGTTTTCCCAAATTCCGGGAGCTCAAACAAAGACCTCTCCCGAAAGTTGATTTTGGGGAGAAAAACAAAGTTGCTACCGGATGAAAAACACCATGGACCCAGGCCACGGTAGGGGGGTCTGTTTTTGCATTGGCTCGGGGTCACTCGCGCGAGTAACCCCTTTGTTTCTCTGCGGTGTTAGGTTTTCTTGATGCTATACCTTTGCGAAATCAATCCGCAATGGAATGGTTATCTTCGAACGCTGCCCCCCCAAAAAATCGCCTAATAATAAAGCATTCTTGTCCGTGAGGTGCTGAGTCATTCGCGCGAGTGAGTGGCTGAACTTCGGTACTGAAAATGGGAGGGTCCCCCCTACCGTAGTCCTGGTCCAGTGTATGACACCTTTGAGGTACACGACGAAAATATCACGCAAAAAAAAAAATGCCCCCAAAATTTCCGACCATTTTGGGGCTCTCCCGAAAAATGGTTTTGGACAAAAACAAAAACTTCCTACGGGATACAAAATCCCATGGACCCTAAATAGAGGTGTGCACGAGAGAATCATGCAAAAAACATTTTCAATTTCCGACCACTTCGGGTTATTAAGGAGTCGGGTTTTTCAGAAACCATGTCAGAAGGAAAGTGCGGGACCTCTGTCGTGTAGGATGCGTCGGGTACCTCTGTCGTGGCACGCGGCAAAAGTTAATACTCTATACAAATCGTGGGGAAAGTAGATATCCCCAACAACACTAAGCGACTTCTCTTGTCCGCCACACTCGACATACATGTGTGGTTGATGTTCCGTCTACACACTCCAGTGCTCAGTGAAGCTAGACAAATAAATGAAAATCAATTGCGTAAAGAAAGCGACACACACATAATATACTCTATACTGCACGTAGCACGTGAAGCTAATAATATGCAGACCTCTACCATCCATAGCAAAGCCTTTTCCATCTTTCCCAGGCATATTACACGAGGTATAGATCGAAACAAAACGTGACGTTTTATTCGTATTCCGTCGCACTGCTGAGCCATCTCACGGTGGTAGGCTTGCAGCAGAAAAGTCCCCCAAGTTCCTCACACATGAGGAACTCAATACCTCAAACCCGAAAAATGACTTCGAGAAGGCATTCGTTTTCGCACAACCCGACCAAGCTTCTATGATATGCCTTAGTAGTCCTAAAATGTTACGATGTACTCGTGAAATTGCTTCACTAACCGGTAGTCCCTCGCATGAGGGGAGCTCACATGGCCAGGGACGTTTTGGCGCAAAAACCTTAACCGCTACCATGGGATGACTCTGCTGCGCTGCGGCATTATTTATTTATTTATTTATTATTTATTTATTTATTTATTTATTATTTATTTATTTATTTATTTATTTATTTATTTATTTATTTATTTATTTATTTATTTATTTATTTATTTATTTATTTATTTATTTATTTATTTATTTATTTATTTATTTATTTATTTATTTATTTATTTATTTATTTATTTATTATTTATTTATTTATTTATTTATTTATTTATTTATTTATTTATTTATTTATTTATTTATTTATTTATTTATTTATTTATTTATTTATTTATTTATTTATTTATTTATTTATTTATTTATTTATTTATTTTTTTGTTTTTTTTAATCCTCCGGCGGATGGGGAAAAATAAAGCTTAAGCTCACCACACTTCCACGTGTTAAGAGAACGTCGTCGACAGGATTCGATCCTGCGATGAGGCCAGTGTAGTCTCATATCCATCCCCTGACCCAAACGAGCCCGGCGGCCGGGTGAAGACATTCCTCCAAAATCATAACGCTCGACGGCTGCGATGATACTACGACTGCGCCGCAGCGGTGTCGTCGTAGCAAAAAACGAACAAAACCTACCTCGTACACATCGAATGACGAAGAACGAGCATGTGTGGGGAACGTTTTTAAGAGTGGAAAGCACAAACGGATATAAAGAGCGAACAACAGTGTCCATCACGAAGAAATATGTGAGCACGTAAAACTTGTGACGGTTAGTCCTGACAACGAAAACTGCTGTGTTGTGCGACGAAGACCGTCCTAAGAAGTGATATTCTGGTGTTACTACTACCGGTATGTTTTAGTGGCGCCGACTTTCGATCTAGGTTTTTTAGAATTGAAAACATAAAATGCCGGGAAAAACTTCCGTAAGGGCGCGCTCTGAGCAGAGCAAATGCTGCACTCAGAGGTCATGATAATGAGAAAGAAATAACATGAAATTAATAAGATCTGAAGTTAGTGATGTAGGTTATGCATATATATGTAGTGTGCTGCGTTGTTGGTTCTAACGCTGGGTGCACAGCGTTGCCTACAGCTCATCGACAACCACTGATGATGATGATGCTGTCCGTGGTTGTGCGTGTTGGTTTCTTTTATCGCAAAAGGTTGCTTCTAGGGTTTGGAACATGGCCCTCCTTTTTCATCAGTTTTCCTCGGCTTCAACGTTTTTCGCGGCACGTCCGTCTGGTGTCTGTCAGCAGCAGTAACGCTCGCTATCTTCATGTTCGCTCTCTTGTCTTCTTGTTGCCGTGGTGTACGCGGCGTGAGCAAGACGCAAGGTTTCGCCGCGATGTCGAGAGTAAACTTTGTTTAGTTTTTTCTAAGGATGAACCCGAAGTAATATTACTGTGTAAAGGCATGCCTGGTACCTGGTGTCATATGATTCCCGCCGCAAATATATGAACCGCGCATTGTTGTATCGCTATGGGTGCCTGACGCCCGCTGCGGTAATACAGAGATAAGAGACAGCATTTTTGGGCAAAAAAAAAAATAGTAATAATTTCGGGACTCCTTAATTAACCCAATATCTTGCTGGAATGTCATTCTTTTTTTTTTTATAAATTTAGGATCTTGATTTTTTCGTTTTTATACCCAGGGATGTCCATCATAGTATAGCTCACTGTTCGGGTTGCCCAGTTTTTCATTCTCCGCAAAAAACAAAACCAGACAATTTTTGGACGGGGTATATATGTGTATAGATCAAGGCTTACGTTGGGCGGGTTACGCCCGTTTCTCACAACCGGTTCTGAGGCAGTCGCACGAGTGACTTTGTACCTCACTGACAGAGCCATCCCACGGTAGGGTTGCAGCATGATCGATCAGTCCCTGAGCTCCTCACATGAATGGGGGGAACTCAATATCTCACCCGAAAAACATGCTTCGAAGGCATTCGGTCGCACAACCCGACAAAGCTTCCATGCCTCAATCCAAAAATACATTGTAAGTACTGGTGAAATTACTTCATTGACCGGCAGTTCCTCACATGAGGAACTCAATCGCCCAGGGACTTTTTGGCGCAAAAAGTGCAACCCTTACTTACGGTGGGATGACTCGAACAAAAAACACATTCGGCGATATATTTTTATACAAAATATTTCAAGGACGTCAGCCGTGAGTTCGACGAATTTCGGGTCAATACTCATCTTTTGCAAGCTGCGTTGTTGGTACTTGTAATACACTATATGATTTTTTTGCAGCGTGGCTAAATCCCTCTTGGTAGTAACATTGACAATGTTAGACAGCACGAAAGCCTGCTACCCCAAGGAACACGGGGGAGGGGGTCACTCGCGCGATGTGACACCTCGAGCCACTGGAAAAAAAAGGTCCCTAATAAAGGGACCCCACCCCCACCCTACCGTAGGTTTGGTCCTGCGTTAGCGGGGGGGGGGGGGGGTACCCCCGTTTTTCACTGCCGGATCTGAGCGGGACATGCACCAGTTGACTCTGTACCTCACTGACGAGACGGCGTTGGGTTGGTTTTTTGACGCGGGACGACGTAGCTAACGAGATTCAGTTACGGATTATAATCGAAAGTTCAGCGTAGCTAAGACGTACTATTATGGGAAAAAAAAAAAATGGCTCTCAGAACTGAATTATGGGCCAATAATTGTACCAGTTTTACTCGGCTGGACTGTCGAAAACACCGATACACTCTTCAAGATCCATCACGCAGTTTTCCGAGGGCTTTCTGGAGCAGTTCTCCGTGTCTCCAGAGTCTCGTTTTGATTTTTGGCGCAACGAATCAGTTTTCAGAAATATGCAATGTTGCTGGGGCCAAAAATAATGGGTTTTTGATGAAAATTTGGCCAAAGATCATGAGGTCGTCCGAACTAGCAAGTTGGACGAACAGACAAACTGCGAGTCTGGAGAAACGGATAGGTGCGTCAGAAAGCTCTCGGAAAACTACGGGGAGCATTCATTCTGAAGAATCTATAGGTGTTTTTGGTCGTCGCGACGAGTAAATCGCGTAGGATCAGCCAAAAATCTCAGTTCTGAGAGCCCAAAAAATAATTTCCCTTAATAGTTGGTATAACTGGCAGAAGACATGGGCCGCGATAGAGGTGTCACCACTTTTTTTCTTAATACTACCCCCCACTTTGGGAGCTTAAGACACGTCCATCCCAAAATCTGATGTGGAGCAAAACTACAACTGCTACACATATACCGGATGAAACATTCCCCCGTGTGGCCAAGGTACGCTAACGAGAACCATATGCAACAACAAAAAAAGTCGCGTTTGCGACGATTTTGGGTTAAGGAGTCCCGTCGTTCAGAAAACATGTCAGGCGAAAAGTGTTCGTACCTCTATCGTAGCCCGCGTCAGCACCCAAACCTACAGCCCCAAGGAACGGGGAAGTCACTCGCGCGAGAAATCCCGAGCCACTGCAGAAAAAAAAGGCCCCAAAAACAAACCCCCCCTATAGTGTAGCCTTCGTCTCTCTCTATACATATAAACATATACGGAGTATAATATATAATATATGTATATATAATATATGTATATATATTTATATACAAAAAATATACTTTGCTATAGCTTCTTAAGTGAGGGGCCGCAGAACACAAATTTGGCGCACCTGTCAGACAGTAGTACTCCGAGTGGGGAGTGCGTGGTTGGTCGGTGCTGGGATGCGTGCCCCTCATGGGTGCCGGTGTCTTTATTAATAGTCTCTCCTCATGGTTCGCTGGCTAGGCTCAAAGTTTATGCATTATTACCCTACATAGAATACTAAAAGACAGACAAAACAGGGCTAGGTAGGGTAGGGCAGGGCAGTGAAGGGTAGGAGCGTCCTGCTTGTCCCATCATCGTCACCTACATTATCGCCCATCTATGATGGCCTTGATGTGAGTATAACATCTAATGACATCTAATATAACGTGGTTTCACCTCAACCACACGACATGGTTTCATGTCGAATCTATAACCTATTCTTCTACGGAGAACACTCCATTACACATCTCTACCGCAGCATGCGTAGTGTCAATATTTTCGGTAAAACACTACAATATTAATAATTAATACCAGGTACTATTTAACGCTGGTGGCCAAGGCTGCGGCGGTCAGGGGGCGTCTAACTTCCATGTTCACTACGACCTACCGTGTTTTTTCACTGGTCACTCGCAACTCGAGTGACTCTGTACTACTACCACTCTTGTACCTCACGGTGGACGAAGATATTTTTGGGAGTTTTTTTTTTTTGGCGCAGCGCGTATAGCTTTACCATTCCACTGCACGGATCCATGATATCGCACACTCAGAACAGCACGAAAGCTCACGGTCGCAAAAGGAGCAGGGGAGGGGTCACTCTCGCAAGTGCCACCCCGGCCCGCTGCAAAAAAGGCCCCCAGAAGTGATCCCCCCCTTATCTTGTTGTAGGGAGCTGTTTTTATAAGATCAAGGGGCTGTTACAGACACAGGCCACCCTTTGGAGGTTTCTCTAGTAGGCAGGTTACACGCTGGCCACTCACTCGTAATAGATAAGCTTTTGTATTAGTTCCACACTCGCCAAGGACGAAGTTAATAGCGTTCAATTCCGCGAGGCAAAAGCATCATCCTCTTACTCCTATACGCACATGCCTTCAAAGGCATGTGAAACCCTTTCATATCCAGCCCTATCCCATATCTTACGCCTTGTTAGGCTCCCAGGGGAATACCATTACACTATGCTGAACCTCCATCCCCGGTACATGCTACGGTAGTAGTAGAGGTGTATTATAAACCATTTTTATTTTTTCCTTTTGAGGGTGGTGGGTCAAGGAGCTCTACAAGCTCTACCCCCCCGCCCCCCCCCCAAAAGAAAACCTGGCTATACTTGACTAAACCGACAGCGCAACCGACCCATGAGCAAACCCATCACCCTAGGTATACAAAAAAAACTCATACTGGAAAACAGGAAATGGCATTCTTCCTGCCGACGACGCCATATTGCGAAGCGGTCCCCGACGAGAGGGGGTTGCAGGGTTGTCGGTGTTGGGAAAGCCCTCTCCACTCAAGATTCCCAGTGTGTCTAAATTCGTCTCTGCTTTTTGGCTCGCTTGCCTAGACACAAGCAGGCTGACCTTTCATGAATGCTCTATAGGGAACAGGTGAAGGACGGGCAGTGACAAGGTGGGGTGTTCTGCCCGGACCATCACCGTCGCTTATATTCTCGCCCCATCTATGGCGGTGGCCTTGACGTGAATGTGACATCTACTAAAATATCATGTGGTTTCACCCCAACCATATGACATGATTTCACGTCGAATCTACAGACTATCCGCCTGCAGAAGGCACTCCATAACACATTCCGACGATGTCTAGGGTTATATGGAGCCCCGTCATTCGGCAAACAAGTTGGCAGTAAGGGCTAAGTTCTACCGTCGCACGCGTCTCCTGATAGACGTTTTCTTGTTTAGCGTTCTGTGGGTGGTTTAACTAGAAAAAGAGAAGCCGATCGGCTCATGGATTTGCGTCGCTTTCTATCTGGCGTCTATCGGTACGAAAAACGCATGCATTTCGCCCTCAACAGATACTATAAGAGAGCTCTCCATACAGGAAGGAAGAGCTGTACATGTACCATGGCACAAGAGGGCATACATGTAGGTGAATTTTATGGTGGCTGGAGCATGCACCATCACCACGATGAGGCTCTCCTTTGTTGTCGCTGCGGACGCGCCTGTGCTCTTTCAACTGGGTCGTTCGGAAGCGCACTCTTGCAACTGCCAGCTGCAACGAACGCGACCCTACGTTGCTGCGCAACGTAGGGGGGGGGAGAGGAGTCGCATGATACGCATTCGCGAACCCACAGACAGACTGCGTAAACTTGCACGTGTGTTTTTGCCTCCTCCTGTATTACCTTATGTTATATCGGCGATTTACTACTACTTTCCCGCCTTCCGACGAAACCCGGACCTGGAGCTTTGCAGCTGGAAGAGGCTCCCTCCCTCCCCCTCCGTCTGAAAAACGAACAAACTCCTTTGTTTCGTGTACGAGGGCGCGTGTGCGAGTACTCCTTGCTTTCACAAGTATTTTTCACCGCTCGCCTACCGTTTCACCACTCACCCTTGCACCCATCCATGGATGACGTGTACTTTATAATGCAATAGTCTAACAATGCCAGCGACAAATTTAGGGTCGAGATGCTAATCTTTGCAAGAATGTGTTGTACACATCGAATGCACGTGTTTACTACTCTCTCACTTATCAACGTACGCAGGGTATCTGTGATCCACTCTGGTACATGCAAAAAAAACATGGACTACAGCAGCAACAACAACAGTAAGCATGAAAGAACAAGCCGCTTCGCTCCGCGGGCGGCATTGGTAAAAGTGGTTATATGGTTGGCATGCCCGGACACGCCCATACATACATACATGTACATCTATCTGTTTACTATTATGCCTGGCAAGTGCTGGCACCGAGTATAGTACTACCGGCATATCACAAGTCTTGTGTGATACTCATAGCACTATTTAGAGAATGGGGAATAAGAACACATACATGGCAATTGCGGCGATGGAATGTATGTCGACAATAAACGATAGACGCTTAGTCTACAGCGCGGCAGAACGTACAGCCATGGGGTGTTTGCGAGACCTGGCCGCTGGGTGCTGATTATTATCGGTTGTTGGGTCTAAAAATATCGTCGATACGCAATTCTTTATTCTCTTTTTCGCCCAGGACCGTCTAGGCCGTCTCGGCGATTACTCGACGTTCACGTCCGAAACTAGGCGATGTAGCGAGACCTATCTGCGCATAGTTCCTCGTCCTAGTTCGAACAGAACGGCAGTGCACGAGGTACGAGCGTGGCGCTTCTAAAGTAAAGTATGTATGTGCCGATCGCGTTGTTTTTGTTGGGGTTTTGTGTCGTCAAAAAAAGGACTGGACTGTCAATTTAGTCTAATCGCTAAATTGCGCCGCATTTTACAGTCAAGAAGTGGAAAAGTTGAAAGGTAGGTTTGGTATGTGCACGTAAAGCTCAAGCTGCTCCTGGTGCTGCTCCTGTTGCTAGGGACTGTTGCTGCTGAATGCCCTTCGTGCCTCTTACCTAAAACCACACCCCAACCTGTTGGTTTCAACCCCTCGTCGTCCAGGCCTGTTGTGTGTTATCTGTTGTCTCAAAATCGCCCTGTCCTCTCTTTTCCTTTCGCCGCAATCTCCACAATCTCCGCAATCTCCGTAGGTGTTATACGCTCAAATCATGGGCAAAAATTGAAAGCCCGGGGGCACAGAAAGGAGTGCCAGCGTCGAGAGTCGTGCGTTGTTCGTTGTGAACTTGGAAGCTATCGTTGCCGCATCAAGAACCACAGACAGACAGCGTCGGGGTTCGTCGATGAACCAGCCAAGGGTAGAAGCTCTCGAAATCGCGATACGTCGAAACCTGGGGTTCCACCTCGGCTCGGGCGGGGCAGACGAAGAACAACACCGAGAGCTTCTTGTGTCGGCCATTCTCGATGCCGCCCAGGCCGGCGCTCTGCCCGACACGGCGGCGGTGGGCCAAGAGTTTGAAGACTACCTCCCCCACGCCAGCTTGGCAGCCTCCGATCGGCAGGAGCTTTTGGACGATATCTTGAGGTAGGCTATATCGCCGGCTTGCTTCAGGTCTTGTTACGTATTGCTTTGTAATTCTGCTTGTATTTTTAGAACAAGTACAAGTGGTATCAGTACAAGACTTGTCTAGACTACGAGTATAGACTAGTCTATACCTGAAACTATTACAGTAGCGGCTACGGTTTAAGAGAGGGTCGGTACAAGCCAATTTCTCTCTCTTAAATCCGGCTTTCTCTTATATCGTCTCGGCTACGGTATAAGACCGTAGCCAAATCGAAAGCGCGCCAGAGAGAGACAGTCTTGTCCGAACTATATGGCGTAGGAGGTCGTAGAGAGTATATCATTCAATGTCGCGTGACGCAGCTAGCGTTACCACGTCGGGCTGCCTCCAAACACCGCTCATTCTCTTGGTTGGCGAGCACGTGGACCCAAGTACGTGGTGCGCTTTTGGTGGATCTGCGCTTGGAAAATAAATCATCGTCGTGTCATGCGATGCACATTTTGCACGTGGACACGCAAAGTCGGTACAGTAGTGGTTCTGTTGTTGTTTTATAGGTGTGTTTCATGCTCGCACCTCTTCTAGAAGGACAACACGAGGCTACGAATGCACCAGCACTCAAGAAAGACGCACCCGTTTACACACTGCACCCCTTTCTCCCACCGTACCCTCAACACAACACCCTCAACCTCTCATCCCATCGATTTAAACCCCCGACAAAACACAAGTCAACGAAAAAAAAAAACTTCACATTATCAAGACATCACTCGCCCTACAAATAACACAAACCCAAGAAACTAACGCTACCCTCGCGACCTGTCAGCCTGAACACAATCTGTGTGTGTGATGTGTGTGTCCACGTGGTTTCCAAATGGTTCGATTTTAAGAGAAAATCTCGGAAGCAATAGGAATTCTCTCTTAAATCGATTTTGATTGGTACAAGCCAATTCCTCTCTCTTAAATCCGTACTTTCTCTTGAAAAAGTTCTCTTAAACCGTAGCCGCTACTGTAAGCGGTACGGCCACGGCTCCGCCGGTGGCGCTAGATGTGTGCTGCCTATGGTGGATAGGCTAAAACTTCTTGTGTCATACAGTATATCTTTGCCTCATGTTTGAATATCTGCCTAGACTATACACGTGCAGGATCAAGTTTATACCAAACATGTACATGGTACCTGGTACGTGTTTCGCATACGAAGAATTACGGTAGGATGGAGATATCCAATCGCCATAGAGTACAGAATAATGGCAGCGCCAGGTTGTTAAAAAGGATTAAACACACTATAAAACAGAGTGAAGAAAACGAGACGTGTGCAGTGCACGACCACCAAATAGGTTGTGACTGTGATTACTGCTTGTGTTGGTGTTTTTGCTTGATACTGTCACATGCACCCAATGACGATTCATCCTGAGGGCCCGGCCAAGCCAATGAATACGAGTATTTCGTACCATACCCGGGTTTTAATCTTTCTGATTTCGAAAATTGCTGTTGCTGTGCTGCGCTATTTGTTTGGTCCAAACTATTCCTCCCCGAACCAAGCACTCGGAGCTTATCTACCAATTGTCCTACGTGCGTCTTGTATAAACATACCTCGGCACCTGGTACCTGGTACAACACATGTGTGCCATTTTATCACTTCGGTAGGGATGCGCTGAAGCAATTTCCTTTGGACGCTTCGGCGCAAGAGGACGGCAAGGAAGACGACGGAGGCGGCGACGACACGGAGCCCGGGTGCTGTTTGCTATGCGAGAGACTCATGCCCTTGACGCGCCACCACGTGATGCCCAGGTACGATGCATGGTATTCATTTGGTAGCGACAAAGGCTTACCGCTTGCCCTCGGTGGTGCGCCATGCATCACGCGAAACACCAAGCACTACAACTCATGCCGACGAAACTTCCTACCTAGTAGCTTTTTTTTATTGCCCAACAGGGCGAGTGCTAACGCCGAGCGATGCGTTTTATACGGTTTTATACTATGCAGAAATGTTACGACGAAGTATTGCCCACGTCGCCATGCCATGTCCGCTGTGTGCACAGTTGACCCCATTGAGACTTGGGAGGGAAAAATTGACGACGAAAGTTGACGCTTACGGCATTGGTCACCACTACTAATAGTAATGGTTGCCGATGATGGAATTGGCGCCCGAGCGACAACAATGCAAATGCTCTCTCGTACGGGACGGGCGCAGCATGATCGTCCCACCCGTACTGCTGCGCGCTCACGCTACTTGCTGGCAGACGCTTGAAAAATGCGCAAATCGTGTTTTTTTATGCTGCCGCTATACCTCAAACGCCACCAACTTTTTTTCGTTAACGGGGAAAAATGCAACCGCCGAACGGAACGGGGCGCCTAATGGAAAGTTCTCGACGAAATAATATATTTTCTGAAGCGGCGATGTTCGTCATGTCTGCCCCCTTGTCTCGGAGAATAAATCGGGGTAGGGCCGTTGTAAATGACGCTTATTTCTATCTTAAGACAAGTTTTTTGTTGTCAAATTGGCAAAGATACACCGATTTTTTTATTTGCCCAAATAGCAAGTTTTTCGGCCCAACATTTTCTTGGGTATTGCCTATAGTCCTTCGTTGGTGATTTTATAGAATATTCGAAGTTAATTTGCTATTTGCTATTTGGATTTGCTGTTTCGAGGCTTGGTGAAATAAACTTGCCAAAACTTGCCAAAAACTCGCCTAGTTAGCATGTTTGCAATGTGCCGTTCGAAATGGCCCTTAGAGCCAGGGGCTTGGTTGCCTTGTGCGTTGCACGGTAGTTGGCAAATCCGCCCACCGTTTTGAGACTCGAGTGTAGCGACCAAAGCATTAAGGAGTACAGTAATATGTCATCGGCCCGTCTTATCACAGTGCCTCCCCCTAGCGCGATGGTTAGCGAGTAGAATATATTGTGCGGGGTGGAGAACCTTAACTTCGCACAAAGGGAATTACCGCATCACGTGGTGCGAATATGGTAAGGCATCCACGAGGCAGTTAAATAGTAATACCCATTGCTGTCTCTGGAGTGGTCACACCAGAAAACAAAGTAACTCATTGGCGTTGTCATCCATAAGCAAGAAAGTAGGCACAAGGTGCCGAAGTCCGTCTTACGAGCGGTTCTTGGAAGGATGCAGTTCACCCTTCATGCGAATCGCCGAACAGCTCACGGCGCTTCGCGCTTGGTGCAAGCAGTGTCTGCCTGGTTGGTGAAAACCCGACGTGCTCCGTCCCGGCAGAGTAGGGATGCGAGGGTCTATGGTCATACGACTACGGCTATGCACGAAATGAGAGTACACCCCCTACGCCCCCCCCTCCCCCCCCCCCCCCTTCCACCGCCGCCGCCGACAGGAGCACCCACAAGCGCTACCGCAAGAAGGGCTACACGGATGCGACGCTGAACCGTACCATCGACATATGTCGCCCCTGCCACAGCGCCGTGCACCGTGCCCACGATGCCTCGGCGCTGGCCGAGCGGTTCACTACCCGGGAGGAGCTGCTGGCGGACGAGACGATCGCCCGCTTCGTAGCCTGGGCGCAGAAGCAGAAGACCACGAGCTCGCAGGACGCGCGGAATAACTTGCTCCGGTATCGCCGGTAGTACTGTATCATGGGGTGGTGATCTTTTTATATATACTATTGTCATTTGCGCGCGTACTCACAGGAGTATTTATACTTCGTATATCAGGTACTCGTGTACCAGGTATATATTTTGCTTCTCCCACCTCCTGGAGTATGTTCTGCGCCTATGTTTATGCCTCTGGGGTTACCCCCGCTGCTGTTGCGCGCTTCATGTTTTTGTTTTGTGCGTGTGTGAGAGCATGTACCGGGAATTATTTTGTGTGGAGCCGCACATGTGCAGAGGGGGGGTGGGGGTGGGCGGCTCTTTGGGTGTTAGCAATATTGCTGCGTTCGTTTTGGCGGTAGTTCTGTGTTTTTTTTCCTTGTTGTATTCTTCTGTTTTATATCGCACGTACTGCTTTAGTTCGAACATTTCGTATCAACACGTAACACGTTTGATGTATGGTTTACATTTTTTCCAGCAATCAGTGCGGTGATTTTGGCCTAACAGGTAATATTTACATGTTTGCTAACAAGCAGTGCGGTGATTGGCCTAACACCTACCATAGTGTACATGTCTTCTAGCGAACAGTGAGGTGATTGGCCCAGCAAGCAGTGCGGTGGTACTCTTCTAGCGAGCAGTGAGCCGTGTGGTGATTGGTCTAGCAAGTGTCAAGTGTACAGCGATTGGTCTAGCTAGCAGTGCGGAGATAGGCTATGCCTCTAAAAGCAGTGCGGAGATAGGTCTAGCAAGCAGTGTGGGGGTTGGTGATTGATCTTTATCACGGCAAACAGTGCGGTGATGCGGTACATCATCGGGGGGGGAAGTTATATCTCTTACGGGTAATCCGCCGCAGATCTTGCTGATGCATGACAGATGCCGCTGCTGTCTCTTTTATGCAGGCATGCCTGCCTAGTTCTAGAAACCCAGGCAAAAAACAGTAAACGTTTGTTACAGATAGGCGAATGGAATGGACCGGGCAGGCACACTGCTGTAGTCAGCCTTTTGTACCGGTGGCATATACCGGTATTTTGCATTGTTAACTTTTTCGCAGCTTCACCCACCCAACGCTGTATTCGGGAAAACATGTTGGAATTAGTGTTTGATATAGGTTATTTTCTGCAGCAAGAAAAAGGCCTCGGTGTAATGAGGGCAAATAAATTGGAACTTACAGCTGTGGGGGATGGGAGAATTCTGCAGGGAAAAAAAAAGTTACACAGAGGAACATGCCTTGGGGACCTGCCGTTCTGGGCGACCCACGCGTGAACGCATGACAACGTGTATGCGCACCCACCCCTCTTGAAAAATTGTAGCAGTGATTCAAGAACGGCTGGGGCTGGAGTGTTTGTGTGCCCATTACTTGGCTGGCACCGAAGTGGAGTGTTCGTTTGCGTCCATTGATTCGGTGGCAGCCCTTCTGACTTTTGGAGCTGGAGTAATCGTGCGTCCTTTTCTTCCGCTGACAGCAGTGTTCGTGCGTCAATTACACGACTTGACGCCTTAGCTGGAATGTTTGTGTGCCTTATCGCCAGGCTAGCTGACACCCAACTGGATTATTTCGTGCGAGGTCCATTAATTGGCAGCTGGCACGCCTCCGACTTTTCGAGATGGAGTATCCGTGTGCCCATTATGTGCCTTGACACCCAGATCTGGAGTGTTCGTGTGTTTATCGAATGGCTTGACACCCAGCTGGAGTGTTCCGTGTGTCCCTTGATTCGCTGGCACCCCTCTTACCATTCCATTGCTGACGCGTGCTACCATAGAGGTAGGCAAAATTTGAGTCATCCCACGGTAGAGGTTGCCGTTGTTGAATTAACCAATAGTGTCCCTGGGCGAATGAGTTCCTCACGCGAGGAACTGCCGGTCAATGAAGTAATTTCACGAGTGTGCATTTGTTTTTTAGCACTAAGGTGCACAGAAGCTTGGTCGGGTTGTGCGAACGAACGCCTTCTTCGAAGTCATTTTTCGGGTGAGATGTTGAGTTCCTCATACATGTGAGGAGAGCTCAGGGACTTTTCTGCTCTGCACAAGCCTCCTACCGTGGGGGATGGCTAAATTTTCGTCCTGGATTTTGTTCTGAAACCTTGGACGGGGCTCCTTAACCCAAACTCGTCGTTTATACGAGGACCCACTTTTTTTTTCGCATGGTGATGTGTTCTCGTGTTGCGTATCTCAGGCGCCATTGCATTTTTCATCTTGTGCACGTTGTTCAGTTTTGATTTTCTCCTCCAAATCAGTTTTTTAGGCGAGAAGGCTTAACCCCTTTAGAGCCCCCAAACCCCTCCCTATACTAATTCCAAGTAATTCGTCCCCCAAAACGGGTTCCAGATGTAAAGGGGTTAAGCTTCCAAATTGAGGGGTTTAGTATTAAGAAAAAAAAGTGGTGCGCACCCTTTATCGTAGCACGCGTCAGTGCAGCAGTGCTCAACCAGTGCATCTATTATTTGTGTCCGACACCCAGAGCTGGAGTGCTCGTCGTGTGTCCAGTAGTTTTGGCTGGCACGCAGATGGAGTCTTGGTGTGTTCATTAATTGGCTTGACATCAGGATGCATAGTTCCTGTGTGTCCAGTAAATGGTTGACGCCCAGCTAGCTGGAGTGCTCGCGCGTGTCCATTATTTAACTGTTACCCAGCTGGAGTGTTTTGTGCATGTCCATCACGTGATGGCCTGAAACCCAGCCGGAGAAGAGTGTTTCGGTGTCATTGTTTTTTGTAGGTATTATTGGCAGTTGCCAGCTGGGCCGATCGTGTGTCCTTTAATTGGCTGACACCTCTCTGACGGCTGCAGCTGGAGTGTGCGTCCGGTATTTAGCTGATACCCAGCTGGAGTGTTTTTGGGTCCAGTATTTTCAGGTATTAGTACCCAGCTGGACTGATCTTGTGTCCTTTTTTAATTGGTTTACACCTCTCTGACGTCTGTGCAGCTGGAGTTTTTTTTTTTTTGCTTCTTTTTCTTTTTCCGTCCGCTATTCCCCGGACGCGTGCGCCACGGTAGATGTATATTAAGGTATACCACTTTTTGGCGAAATCATTTCAGAGTGACAGCGGGGCCCTTTCACCTAACAATTCGTCCGCGAAATTTTCCAGTTTTTTTTTCTTGCAAAATGCTTTTTTTTTCTCAAGTATAGACTATGTACATCTAGACTAGGTCAAATCTAGGCTTGTTTTTTGGGTTGCATTTTCGGTTTCGCTCTAAAAAAACATCAGATTTTCGGGTGGAGCACTAGTGTAGTGCACAGAGCTCGAGAGCGGAGGCCTCAGAAGAAAAAATCTGACGTGCATCTCTGTCGTAGCGTAAGAGTCTTGACTGATGTACCCAGCTTCTCCAAGCGCTCCGTCTGTCTGCTATCAGGCTTGACGCTCAGCTGGAGTGTTGTCCAATACTTGGCTGACAACCAGATCTGAAGTCTTCGCGCGTCCATAAGTTGGCCAACACCCAGCCGGAGTGCTCATCGTGTGCACGGGTGTAAATTGTTTGACTTCACACGCAGCTGCTTTTTCCGTGCGCCCATTATTAGGTTACATATAGCACCTCTATCTGAGCTGGGGTGCTCGTCGTGTGCCCATTATTTAGCTGACATCCAGCTGGAGTCTTGGTCGTGTCCATTGAATGCGCTGGCACCACTCTGACGGCTGGAGCTGAAGTGCGCACGCGTGCTTCCATTATTTGGCTGACACCCCTCTGGGAGGGGCGAAAGCACAGCTGCTACGACTGCTGTGCTACGACTACCGTACGTAGTTCTTCTGCTCACGCGTGTGCGACATCACCACCCGTGGCAACAACTCGGACAACCACGTCCGCATCATCGTCTTCCCTCATCGCTAAATCGAAAAAAAAAAAAAAAAACGACCAATTTGACCACCCCAACGTTTTCATTCAAAAAAAGAAACACGTTTCATATAATACGCTCGACGAGTAGACCCCGGGTATTCTGCAAAAACAACAGAAGTCAGATTTTTTTTTTGTCTACTCCTTGCTCGCCAACACGAAAAAAAAAACGCGCACCAATTTAGCGCCCGACCTTTTTTTCGAAAAACATACCAAAACGCTTCATACGCTCGAGTAGAAACGATTTTTTCTCCAAAAGCAACGCAAGCAGATTGCCCACAGCAGTATGAACGCCAAAACTCACCAAAAAACGCCATCTCTCTGCAGATGGGGGGGGGGGGGGGGGGGGGGGTATTCATTTGTTGCTTTCCTCAGTCATTTGACCGTTGGCCATGCATCCCTTTCGAGACCACGCGGGGGGAGGGCGGACGTGAAACAGCCATCAGGGGGCGTTGAGCCAAAACACATACCGTATAAAAACATGCACCAAGGGAGGAAAAATGTCAACAAAGGGTAAATCCTAAAAAAGGAAAACAGAAAAAAAAAACGAAACAAAACGAAACACGAACGATGAGTGCAGTCACAGCAGCGGTTCGAACAGTAGCGAATAACTGGATCAACCGCCATGAAATACCATGCTTTCATGTACCTGGTACAAAGCAAACTACTTCATGTACTTCAGTGCACAAACCAATTTACGCAAAAAAAAAACGAAATACGTCATGCACAAAAAAACGAATGGCATCATCATAATCACTGCCCCAGCCGCACGTTCCATCGCAGTTTGGCATGAACCCCCCGAGACCAGACAGACAGCGTGGGGGGGGGGGGGGGGGGGGGGGGGGGTATATCGGAAGGAAAAGCCTTACAATATGGAAACACGGGCGGCGGGCGGAGCCGCGAAGGTCGACAAGCGGGTGCCGCGATGAAACCGTTTTCCCTTCCCCTTGGTCGCCCTATTTCCGCACAGTGTCGGCACTACGGAACCCACCCCCAGGGGGAGGAGTCCCGCTAATTGTACAAGGTGCAGCGACCGGGAAGAGGAAGGGTGCACCATGCCGCGGTGTCAAAGTATGCCCGCGCGAGGGTCGATTGATTGTGATGTACTGGCATATACTGCAAGCGCTCTAAGCACTGCAGCACGACAAGCACACAAGTACTGCATGCAACCACTGCAATCGCCGCCTGCCAATACGGCAATCACTGCGTGCAAACACTCATTGCGTGCAAACACTACTGCAATGACTGCATGTAAGCACTGCACGCAAGCGCAGCAGTGTAAAGACTGCAAGTATTGCTAAGGCACCATATCAGTACTGCAAGCAAAGCACTTGTAGGCAGGCAAAGAGGGGAGGGACACATACAAACACACCGGACAACCGCACACGGACGGGATGGGACGTCCGCGTGCATCAAATGCCACACTCTACAAGACGAACAAAAAAAAGGAGAAACAAATGAAAAAATACAAAAAAAAAGAAGACCGCGAGAGACCAGACCACCTAAATCGCCTACTCTAGTTCGAAATCTCTTTCGGGAGAAAAATCGGGGGGAGCAAAAAAACAAACAAACAAAAACATCGTCCACCTGAAAACCGAACGGATCACGATCCAGGAAGCGTCGCGAGCGAAAACAGCAGCACACCCACGTCCTCCTCTTCTCTCTCCGCTTCCTACCACCGTGTCCTCCCAAGAAAACCAAACAAAAAATATCAGATACCTCCAGCAAGCAACCCGTCAACGTTGCCAATACAACACGTCAAAACAACGACGAAGGAACGGCGCACAGCGTCCCTCAAGAGACCCCGCCGAGAAAAATCGCGGCCAAACGCACCACAAAAAACAGCACCAAACGTCACCTGCCACCCAACTAGTATCAATAGTAGCAGCACAACTCTCGCGTCACCTCCCGAAATTTTACTCGAATATAGCGCGAACTTTCCGAAGTTTTTACTTGAAATGTTATGCTTTAAAAAACCACAGGCACGCCTCTCGCATCTGGTCTTACACAGTCCAATGCTATAGACGGACGCCACAACGCCCCCCCCCCCCCCCCCCCCTCCGCCTCTTCTCATACCTCCAAGCATCCCTGACGACCTTACACAGTCCAAAGATACAGACGGACGGACGAATCCCCCCTACCCGTCCCGCCCCCTCTCACACCTCCAACTTCGTGATGGCCTTACAGTCCAATGTTAAACACGAAAATACAGTACCCAGTACCCCCCCCCCCCCCCCCCCCCCCTAGCCCCCTCCCCTCCCTCCAAACCCTCCTGCCGGCCTTACACAGTCCGACGCTGCAGATGGACGGACAACACCCCCCCCCCTCCCCGCCTCCAAGCCCTCCTGAAAACCCAAAACCTTCTGAAGTCCTCTCCTACCGTCACACTCAAAAATCGGACCACCTTGAAAAGCCCAACTTACCATACTGTTACGATAGAAACCACACTGCCGCCCCAAAACGTACGCCTCCAAAACGAGCACCCAAAACGAGCAAACAGCAAATAAAACCCAGGCGCACCCACCTGGCTATCCTTGTGGTACACCCGTAACTGGCTTGACGCCCAACCCGACCGAAAAAAAAGGGGGGCGTCCGGATGGGGGGGGCGGGGGATTATCCTCCCCTAAAACGGGGGATACCCTACCCTACCCTACCCTACCCCGACACGCCCCGTCGAACGACGTGGTATTTGTCGATCGAGCGCCGACCAGCGTCGTCGAACAGACCACCACCGTATGTGCCCTGAGCAGCAGCAGCAGCAGCAGCAGCAACCGCCTGTCGCCAAACAGGTCATCAACGCCCCCCGAGGAGCAGCAACAGTCGGACAGGCCGGTAACGCCGAACAGATCATCAACGCCCTCCGCGGAGCAGCAATAGTCGAACAGGCCGATAACGTGCCCCGAGTAGGCAGCAGCAGCAACCGTCTGTCGCCAAACAGACCATTCACGCGCCCAGTGGAGCAGCAGCCATCATCTGTCGCCAGACAGATCATTCACGCGCCCAGCGGATCAGCAGCCATCATCTGTCGCCAAACAGACTGTTCACGCGCCCAGTGGAGCAGCAGCCATCATCTGTCACCAAACAGATCATTCACGCGCCCAGTGGATCAGCAGCCATCATCTGTCGCCAAACAGACTGTTCACGCGCCCAGTGGAGCAGCAGCCATCATCTGTCGCCAAACAGATCATTCACGCGCCCAGTGGATCAGCAGCCCTCGTCTGTCGCCAAACAGACTGTTCACGCGCCCAGTGGAGCAGCAGCCATCATCTGTCGCCAAACAGATCATTCACGCGTCCAGTGGAGCAGCAGCCCTCGTCTGTCGCCAAAAAGAACAATAAAGCGGCCAGCGGAGCAGCAGCCATAATCTGTTGCCAAACAGATCTATAACGCGCCCAGTGGAGCAAGCAGCAGCCCTCTGTCGCCAAACAGGTCACTAACGCGGCCAGAACAACATCAGCCACCATTCGTCGCCGAACACATCAATAACGCGCCCAGTTGAGCAGCAGCAAACAAAATGATCTGTCGCCAAAGAGGTAATTTAACACACCCAGAGGAGCAGCAGCGATCGCCAACGACTCGTCCGCCTCTCTTCCTGTTGTTGCCTCACAGCGCTCTGAGTTTAGCTTCTATCTCGCGCTGAGCGCGGTCGAAGTCCGCCAACGAGCGAGCTCTCTGCGCTCGCCAAATCGCACGCACCGTGTATTGAGAAGGCGAGGGAGAACGGGGAAGGGGAGGGGAGAGGGGGGGGGGGATGTTGGGGGTTGGTCATATTTGGTTAGTCTGGCATAGCGAGTGCCTCCTGCGCTTGTCGCCAGAAAAGAGTTTGTCTATGCTTGTCCATAAATCACATGTTCGCACGGTTTCGAAGAGAGGGGAGAGGGAGGAGAGGGGGGGAGGGGGGGGGGGGGGGAAGGGGGGAAGCGGGGTCATCCCAAGGCACTTATGGGGGTCGCATTTTGTTTCGGGAAAAAATGTTTCTGACGCGGAGTGATCTCCTCAAGCGTGGATTTATCGGTGGGTATGAGAATTTTGCGAGGGGTTATACTTGTGTTATTAATGGGACTAGCGGGTACAAGTATTGGTCGGGCCGCGCGGACGAATGTCTTCCAAGTCATGGTTCGCGGGTGGAATATATTGAGCTCCTCCCCATGTTAGCAGAGCTCCTAAATTTCTGATACATCCGCTACCGTGGCACGACACAGCGGGAAAATGTTCAAAGCGAAATAAGACGGGGAGGGGGGAGGGGGGAGGGGGGAGGGGGGGGTACTTATTTGTGGCTTGCCTTAGTCATCTACCGTTGACCACACATCCCTTTCGAGACGGAGCACCGTTCCTACTCCTAACAAAAGACACCTCCGACAGTTGGGCGCTCAGCAAGTTGCTTCCATACATCACATACAACTTTTCGCTTTTCTTATATCCTTCCTATGTGGCCGTCTGTGCCCACCCTCTGTCTCCTGGGGGGGGGGGGGGGGGGCGTACTCATTTGTTGCTTGCCTTAGTCGTTTGACCATTGACCACGCATCCCTTTCGAGACGGAGCACCGTTCCTACTCCTAGTAGAGACACCTACAACATTTGGCAGCTCATTACGATTCTTCCATACATTGCATAGAAACTGTCTGCCTATCCTATCCCTGTCCTGGTTCGCAGTCTGCGGTCACCATCTATCACCTACGATAGCGATCGTTTTCTCGCTTCTCTCTAGTCTACCCAACTCTTCCATGTCACACACGTTTAATTTCCTCATGTTCTCTAACGCATCCCGTTTCTCCTTGCATATTTCACATTCTTCTACTATGGGAGTTCTGCTCTCTAATGTTGTGCCACGCGGGCACATATTTGTAGCCACGTCCCCTCCCGATTACTGGTATATAACTATTTCTTTCTGGTAGGTCCAGGTCCCCTACATGACATCGCAGTTTAAGCTTTTTCGCGTAGTCCATTGGGCCGTGCAGCTACGTTTTCATTCCAATATCTTCCCTCAACCCCCCGTACGTTTCTTAAGTGCTTCTCCTCTTTCACCTCATTTCTTAGCGCTTGCCCTTCTCTTTCTTCTATTCTTTTACTTCTGTCTTGTACGCGCCAAACTTCTCTG
Organism: Undaria pinnatifida; assembly: GCA_012845835.1. Classification (NCBI taxonomy): domain Eukaryota; class Phaeophyceae; order Laminariales; family Alariaceae; genus Undaria; species Undaria pinnatifida. Next base: position 5,515,647 of record JABAKD010000028.1, read on the forward strand.
TAGACAGCACGTCTTCTTGGTCTCCCTCTATATCCTTCCGTATTTCTCGACTACGTTATCCCACCTTATTACAGCTCGCCCTTTCGTTATTTTCTCCCATACAGCATTATCAACTACGGCTGGCAACTTCTTTCCTGGCATATTTTCTACTTTTTATTGCCATCTCAACTTTCTCGCGTCTCTATTTGTTTCAAGTGGGTACATTCCTAGTTTTGCTCTTAAAACTGCATTACTCGTCGTACATGAGCATCCTCGTATCTTTTTAGCTGCTGTCATCTGCACTGGTGTTCCCCAGTTGCTTTACAAACTTCGCGTTCCCTTCCCATACTTCCCCTGCATACTCTAACTTTGGTACAACCACACTCATCAGAATACATCTTTCAATCCAAGTGTCAAGGTGCGGGTCTTTTAGGACCGCATCCATCTTGTCTACGTATGATTTACTATTTCCTACTAGTATTACGGAGATCTATTGTTAACAGGGGTCATTTAATGCCTATGGGGTCATAACTCTTGTCAATTCTTCGCCGATAACGGTAAACGATAGCTTGGATTGTTCGCATAGGCCTTACGGTGACCGCGCGAAAATAATAAAAATAATAAAATAAAAAATATGATGTTCTGGCCGAGATATTGCGAAAAGTATGAGAAATTTCCGGTGAATTTTTTCAACATGATAGACTAAGGCATTTACCCCTGTTAACAACGGATCTCGGTAAAAACTGCAGATACGCACCCTATATGAATAAAAAAAAACGCGGCTTTCGGCCTTGGCCTCAATACATGATCCTATTCATACAATACGTACCTCGTAATCAATGACAACGGTGTGCCCAAACCAGTCGTAGTAGTGGTTATTAAAGGTTAACAGCAGTAGTTCTTGTATGTTTCGCTCCGATTCCCCCGTGCTCGCGACGGTTACCAGCTATACTTGTTTCCTTTTTCGCTGGTTGCTATCTCTTTGGGGCGTTTGAGCACATCGTCGTTTCCTACGCCCAATTTCTGAAGCGTCTGGAAAAATAGAGACTCATAAAGTTCTTATCGAAAGCATCTACCAATACCCTGCTAACAATGTGCGCATCCTCAAGAGAAGTCCTTGGAGATCTCTACGCCGAAGCGCGCATACTGGTCTACGATCGGTAGGTCATCTTCTCCCCACGTCCATTTGAAATTTACCCGATTCACCTTATCTTCGTCACATACACCTACTGCGCATTGTTTCACGTTCGCCGCCACTCTCCAATTCCTAGTGTACTCTAGTGCCTTCTCTCTGTTGCTGCAATCCTTCGGGTGTTTCTGATATTCCCACGAAATCATCCGCAAGCATCAACTCCGACACCGTATCTTCTCCTTGCTTCGCTGCTTCGACTGCTACTATCACGTCATTAATAAATGCCTTAATAGATTGGGTGACAGTGTGCATCCCTGTGCAAGCCCTCGTAAATATCAACAATAATATTCGGATACTCCCCGTCCAGCATCACAGCACTTCTCGCACATACCGTAAACATTTTCATCATTCTCCACATCTTTCCTCTCATCCCAATTTCCCACATATTTTTCCAAAACCCATTCCCCCATACGATGTCATACGCCTTTTGTACATCTAGGAAGAAACAGTACGCCGTTAGCCCGGCGTCTTTCCTACCTTGAATTATCTTATCTCATGTCTACGCAGCTACGGTTTGGCCTAAATCCTGCTTGCCCTTCGCTTATTTTTTCGTCCTTCTCCAACATTGTTCCCATTCTATCGTTCAAAATCTTACAGAATGTTTTGCCTACGGCGCTTAATAGCGCTATCCCTCGGCATTACCCCCGGGTCGCCCTAGTCCCCTTTCTTGCATAAGTTTACCATTACTCTTTCTCTCCACCTCTTACGCGCGCACTCGTTTTGCCGTATCCAATTATGCAACATAACCATCATGGTGAGCACACCTTCTCCCCCATTTTTTCATAAATTATTTCACTATTTCATCTTCCCCTGCTGCCTTTCCAATGTCAAGTTCAGCTACACACTTCTTTACTTCTTCACTTGTGAACTCTCTCTGTAACCTGTCTGAGCCACGATCTTCCCTTTCTAACGCACCCGCGTTCGCCTCTGCCCACGCATTGATCTTCCTTCCCGAATTCTGCGTCGAACGTTTCGTTTCCTGTGGGCGTCCCTAGCTTGCGGTAATGCTCTACAAGTACTTCCCTCTTCCCCTTCGAGCTACTGACCACTTAACCGTTCTGTGCTCTTAATGTAGCTATTCCTGTATCTGCCTCGCGTGCTTGTTGGCCCATTATCCCCTTCATCCTGTGTGTGTGTGGGGGGGGGGCGTTCTCGTTTGTGGCTTGCCTAACTCATTTGACCATTTACCACGCATCCCTTTCGAGACGGAGCACCGTGGGAGGGGGGGGGGGGGGGGCACCTGACGAACATTGCGTTCCTTCCCGGCCAAGGTGGAAACAAGACCAGCAACGGGAACATCAAATGAAAGGCCGGGTCGACATACACACGCATCCGTATACAACGGCAGCTTGCGCTGCCGGGGTTGTAACGAAGACCACTGATAGGGACAGCTTACGCTATACCTACAATGGGACCCGAAGGGTGCGCCAGCTAGCGTTGGGCTGCGAAAGCAACTGAGTTAAATCGACACACGACGCGTATGAAAATACATGGAAGTGTGGTGAGCTAAAGCTTTATTTTTCCCCATCCGCCGGAGGATAAAAAAAAGAAGAAAAAAAAAATCAAATGAAATGAAAAAAATGTCACGCGTACGTAATGGCAAGGTGGGGCGTAGGAGTACGGCGCGATCAACTAAATGTTCCCGCGTGATAATGATCCGAAATATTACCTCGGAGGACCGATTCTACGATAGCCCCTCCCCAAACCAGCTATTTTCTCCAACGAACGTTTCATCATCAATCATGGCTGCTCGACACGAGGAAGGGCGCGCTATTAAAAAGTAGTCTCCATATCCCAGGTATGTTTTGTTATTTGCAAGGACTATCGAACGATGACGTAGGAGTGGCACGGGGCACCGTATTTCAGGAGGTACGGCCGGGAGCTGGTTTCAAAACCGGCGATCTCGTTAAAGAAAGGTTGGGGGGGCTACAGTAGAACGACTCGGAGTCACGGCAATTGTGGCCCTACTTGTGAGGGCGGTCTCACGAGCACGGCACCAATATAAAACTAGGGGGCGGGGGAGAGGGGGGAGGGGGGTCGTGAGCGGACAGGGCTAGAACAGGGAAATTTCTCGAGGACAATTTCAAGAAATAACAAAAGGCGCTTAGCCTAGGGGCACGGTAACGTCATCTTGCTGCTTGTACTGCGTCCTCTTCTCACCTGGTTGCCCAAGTCAGGGTTGTCGTACGTCCCGTTCGTGTACGAATATTCCGTCTCCTCCTCCGACTCAGACCGCGGTTCCTCGTCCCCCTCGTCCTCCTCCTCTTCTTCCTCGTCCTCCTCGTCCTCTTCCTCGTCCTCCTCCCCTTCCTCCTCCTCCTCTTGTCTCCCCTCGTCCTCCTTTCCTTCTTTTTCACTTTCACCTTCCTCCTCCTTTTCATCCGCGTGCGTTCCTTCGCAGTCCAGCTTTACCTCTCTCTCCTCTTCCTCCACCCCCTTCTCCACATCTTCCTTCGTCACCTCTCCCCCCTCCTCCTCCTGTTCCACCACCTCTCTCTTTTCTACCCCCATCTCCTTTTCCGCCCCTCCGCCCTGCCCAACGCCTACTTCCTGCGCCACCACCGCCCCCTCCTCCCCCCCCCCGCCATCCTCTACCCCCGAGCCATCGGACTGGTAGTGTTCTTCTGCGGCAGAATCATAGGCGCCCGGCGAAAGCGACACGAGAGGGTTCATGAGAGCACCGCTCTTGGTGCCGCCTGTGAGGGAACGCACGTGCACGTTCCGACAAAACACGGCGGACAGTTTACAGGTGCTACACAGACATCGCTAAAATTCGGACCATCGTGGACCATATCCATGCATTCCAGTCCCCCCCCTCGCCCCTACAGCTGGGGCTGGCGTCGGTTGGCAACGACGCTGTAAAACACGCCTCTCACTACGTGCGCTAGACCACCAGGGTACCGTCCTTTTTGTTTTCTCGCTGTTTTATGTGTTGGCTATAACCGAGATGGCGGTCGAGTTAGATGTGCGAAGTGAATAATCTCAACTCCCCGCAAGGGGGATGGTATCAGGTAGTGTTCATATGGCAAGGCACCCACGAGGCAGTTACACAGTATTTCCATTGCTGTCTCTGGAAGTGGCCACGCCAGAAAAAAAAAATATATATATATATCGGAGCTGTCATCCACATGCAAGGCAGTACGCACAAGCTGCGGAAGTCCGCTTCACAAGTGATTCTTAGTAGGATGCAGTTCACCCTTCATGCGACTCGCCAAACACCTCGCGCCTGGTGCACACGATGTCTGCCTCGTCGGTGAAAACCCTATGTACTCCGTCTCAGCATTGTAGAGATGCGAGGGTCTATGGTCGTAAGACTATGGATTTACATGACATGAGGCCCCCACTCCCCCAACCCCCCCCCTTCTCAGGTTCCCCATCTCACACGCACGCATTACCGCACGCGGTGTACGCAACCCTGCGCAGAAAACGAAAACCACAAAACACTCACAGCTCCGAACCGAATCGAACCGAACCGAACCGAACCGAACCGAACCGAACCGAACCGAACCGAACCGAACCGAACCGAACCGAACCGAACCGAACCGAACCGAACCGAACCGAACCGAACCGAACCGAACCGATTCGAACCGCCTCGAACCGAATCCAAACGAACCGAACCGAACCGAACACGAACCGAACCCATTCGAACCGCCTCGAATCGAATCCAAACGAACCGAACCGAACCAAACCGATCCGACCATAACCATATCGAACCGATTCGAACCGCTTCCAACCGAATCCAAAAGAACGTTCCGCTCCCCGCTCCCCGCTCCCTGCTCCCATGAACCCTGTTTGCAAGTTGGTCCACATTTTGGCGCACAAACTACATGTCAGCTTTGACAGAGGCCAGCAAAGCAGCGGTGGTGGTGCTCACCGCGAGAGGAACGCTGCTGCTTCTGCTCCTGCTGCTGCTGCTGCTCCTGCTGCTGCTGCTTTTCGACGACCGGCGCTTCCTCCGCCTCCCCCAGCTCAACACCGTCGTCCACGTCCTCGTGGTTGCGCCACTGATCTTCCCCTGAGATGCTCGAAAGGGCGGCAATGTCGCCGCCAGGGCCGGCAATATGGTCGGCGGTCGCATCTTCGGGCGCACCTTCTCTCATCTGGGACACTGCCTGCTCCCCCGCCCCCTCCTCCTGCGTTCCCCCCTCCTTCGCGGCTTGCGCGCCGCCTTCCTCCTCTACCTTACCTCTCTCCTCCTTGTTCCGTTTCCCCTCGTCTTTTCCGAGGAGGGCGGGGACGGGCGGCGAGCGGTGGTTGTCATCGACGTTTCCGGTGACATTGTTACGGCTGCCGTTAGAGGTACCGTCGTCTCTCCTGTCGTCCACAAAAGAAGGGGAGGCCTCTGCCAGCTGCTGCAGCCGAGCCGACAGCTCGTTCAAGTCCACCGCTGAAAAAGAAAGGAAGGGAAACACCAAGAAAAAAAGAGACAATGAAAAAAGGAGAAACGAGAGAGAGCAAATCGTTAAAAAAAGAAAGAAAAAGAAGGAAAAAAAATGCGAAAGAAAACACGAGGAAAAAAAGAGAGAGAAAACATGAGAGAAAAAAACTAAACAGAAAACTCATCGAGATCGTGTGCGCGTAGCGAGAGCTGGGGGGGGGGGGGGGGGCGAGGCGGTGGGAATGGGGCATGCTGGACAACGTATACTGAATGTACCCGGTAGCATGCATGAAATATACCGGTATATACAATAGCACGCAAAATAATGTACATGCCCACAGACGAATTTCGAGGAAGCTTTTTCTTGGCCACGGGAAGAGTGCCACACGCCGAGCGATGCATGCGCCAATCGAAACATCTCGACGAGACAGTCAAAAGGCCACCATGTTCGTTGCGTGTGCACAACACGCCATGTTGCGACTTACGACCAATACCTTCTACGGAAATTAGTTCCACGGGGAGTGTTACCCTTGCGTACAATACGGTAACCCCTGTAGAAAACTGCACTCACGTTTTAGGGAATCCCACGGTTAAGAAATTCGTTTCACGGGGGGGTATTGGCTGTTGTACTGGCGCGGCAGCAAGAGACTACTAGTGGGCATTACTGCTTCTGATCGAGTCTATACACATACAAGCTTCCCCTTGGGGGTGTGGTTGGCATGAATTCCCGAGGGTGTCCACTGGTTCTTATCGAGTCTATACATATGCCCAAATTATCCCGTTCGGGATGTGGAGGGCTTGGAAACCCCGGCGGCGTCGCAAGTAGAGGGGGGGCACAGGGGACAAAGCTCTTATAAAAACAAAAACCAAAAACAATGTAGCCACCTCCCTTGTAGCCGGACAAGTAACACCGACCAGCCCAAATGACTTTGTAGCTTAGTCTATCTGGTACTACAGTTCTACGACGAACAAAAGATGAACTACAAGTGTTGCTTTTTTATCCGAGCGACAACTAACGGTGTTGTACATCAGGTACATATTGGTAATACTGCTGTATGATACGAGCATTATCTTTTGGTTTGGTGGTCGAGTTTTTTTTAGGTTCTAGAACGTCGAGCCGATTTTCTCGAGACCACGGACTAGCTTTCGGCGACTGTATTTCGCGCGTCATACATTACGGGGAGACCAATGACAACAGAAACAAAACAAAAAACAACATAGTCTGGATGAACCGTACAGCTCAACGCACGATGATTGATGGCACCGCACACAACAGACAAGAAGTGGGGGAAAGGCAGAGGGGCGGATCGAGGCTACTCACAAAACAACACAAAATATAGGCGGTCGCTTCCACGTCAGACCCGAACGCGAACGCAACCAAAATGAACGAAAACGTGACAAAACTAGCACCAGCACCAACAACAACAACACTACCAACACCACCACCACCACCAACGCCGACAACACCACCACCATTACCACCGCCGCCACCCCCAAAAAAACACGTCCTAACCTTGCTGCACCCTTCTCTCCCGCTCTTCATAGCCATGCTCGCCTCCTGCCACTTCCCCGCCTCTCCCTTGCCCCACAGCCCTAGCCACCTTGCTCGAGGACGACGACGGCGATATAGCCGGGGGTGCATCAGCCGCATCCCCTGACCCCTTCTTCGGCGCCACCCTCCCCTCGAAGTCCCCTCCCATTTGCAGGGGAGGAGGCGCCGCCGAGCCCCGCCCCCCCTTCCTCCCCTGCTGTTGCCGTCGAGGCTGCTGCTGGTGCTGGTGCTGCTGCCTGGCGCTGGTTGTAGCGGTGGGGGCGGAACCGCGGCCGTACCCTTCCGTCTCGAGCCGGACGCGCTCGCGGCCGAGCTCTATCTCTCTTTGGCGCCGGTGGGCGACCTCCTCGGCGTTGCGCTCGAGGAAGTCCTGCCGCCGGAAACAAAAAAAAAACAAAAAAAGCAATAACGATTTTTTTTCAAATGTTCAATTTGAAAAACTCGAAAAAATTGAAAAAAAGTTTAAACAAACACTGCCGACGACGCCATTTTGTGGGGCGGTGCCCCTGACAGGTTCTCTCTGGCGTGGTTGTGATGTGGGGGACACACCGAGGTGGGTCGGTACCTCGGGCCTACACGGAACGGAGTGAGGGACCTAATGTGACCTTTACCTTGTGTGTAAGGAGGCGGTGCCATGTAGGTGTGAGTCCACAATGACTGAAAATTCGAAACATTTGTTCAAGGGAAATGTTGAAAAAGCAGAAGCATGTTTCTTTTTCGGATCACTACAATCGAAAATTGGGGGGCCCGGCACGGCGGGCAATACAAATACATATCAGTACAGCAGTGGTGTTCCCTCTATATCATAGCGTGCCAGCCAACAGTACCGGCGCTAAATCGGACACCCGCACTACTGGGTATAGTGCCGACACTGATACAGGCACAGCGGGTTCCAGTCGCGCCAAGCGATTCCACTGGCGTTACATCGGCAACACGCACTACCCAACCGGCACTATAGAGGGGTTACTACTGTACTTATACAGATATTCGAACGGAATTATATCGGCAACAGGCACTACTCAATCGGCACTATAGAGATCACTACGATACTCACACAGACATTCGAAGCAAGCGATTCGCACGGTGCACGCGACAGGGTTGAGGCAGCGGCACTGTCGTCTTGTATGTGCTGCGTCGCGTTCCGATGGTTCACGGCACACCACGAAACGGCCGTAAACTACCACAATACACACAAACACGCGTAGCAGCAGCAGCAGCGTTCACCTCCACGAGGTAGGTTTATTAGAATACACATGCATCTATTCATTCGCGAATACATTGGATTCTCTGCGTCACAGCTTAATGCGAAGAAGACAACAACCACGTGCGCGGCCGTTTACTCCAAGACCCGCGTTGGCCGCCCACAGAAACAGAAGTAAGGCTGGTTGAGAACTAAAAAGCACACCCAGGCAACTCCTCCATATATAAAACAAAAGGGGCAGCCCACACTATCGCTACAGTGGGATCCGAAGGGTGCGCCAGCTAGCGTTGGGTTGCGAAAGCAACTGAGATAAATCGACACACGACGCGTATGAAAATACGTGGAAGTGTGGTGAGCTTAAGCTTTATTTTTTCCCATCCGCCGGAGGATGAAAAAAAACAATGAAAAAATAAATAAATAAATAAAAAAAATGAAAATATACACTCAACTCCTCTACATATAGTATCATGCCAGGGCATGTCTAGCAAAAAAAAAAAAAAAAAATGCACTTCAGCTGTGATTGAACCATCAATCAAAACTCATGTGGACGCACACAAGATAATCGACACCTGGCATAACCTTAGGCTCAGCAAGACCACACCCCCCGTTTCCGGGACACGTTACTTGGAACTAGAGTTAGATATACTGTTCTGTACGGTGCAGTATTGCTACGGAGAACGATAGTAAATAGGACCAAATATTGTTGGTGAAAATATATGAATATATAGGTTTTTGTCTCCACCGTAGGTCCTACTTACTAGGGTCCCCCGTAATAACATGCGTGCCGCACGCCTTTTCGCAGAAACCGTTCAGAGAAAGCCCGAAACGAGGAGCAACACCCAACATCCAAACAAAAAAACGACCGTTCCTATGTACCGGTACATACACTACTGTCGTGCTGCCGCCAAAAATATATGCTGGTACTACGTATACAGAGAGAAACGAGGCAAAGCTGCGGGGCAGGAATACTTGTAGGTATCCTCAACTCTTGCGCGGTGGTTGATAACTTAAAAAATGGTTATACTGCTGTGGGCGTACCTCGGTCTGCGGTCGTCCCCTACGATAGTCCAGCCAGGGGGTCCCTATTTGGGGCGTAATGTAAAAAGTACACACATTGAACATATCACCATCTAAGCAATCTGAATCATCTATAGATCCGGCATCTATCTTTACGATAAAGTCGTGGAGCATCTGTGTAGCACAGACAGATTCCACCCAGGAAAATACGTGCTATAGGCCATGCAGGTCGTACCAGCTCCGGTCGGCCGCATCGTCTAGACCGTGCAGGGTTCATGTTGCCCGAAGATCTACCTACGGCTCCCATCCGGCAACATGATCTAGATCGTGCAGAGCACATGTTGGCCGGGGATCTATCTTTCTGACCTGAAAGAAACAAATCAAGAAACGGGATCTGATCTGTCAAAACAGTAGAGCTGTGAGCCGTCACGACTTAAGCTGCCAAATAGTTATTGGTCGGACTATTAATCAGTCGTTTCCCGAAGGTGCCGTCTATCCCACTTATTTGGTTTCCATACTTTGTAGGAGGGATTGCTTAATGCGGGGCGCGTTTTTTCCCTTTTGAGAACCCCCCCCCCCCCGGGCCGCGGGGAGCTAATTGGCGTGCTTCGTTCGCCTGATCAGATATCACTCTGTCCGGGTATATAAGCAACATTGGGATATTGACATCGAATTGAAAGTGTTCGTATATATCCGGGCAGAGTGGGATAACAACTGTCATCAACATATGTGCGTTGAGACGCATGCTGCGGTACAATAGAGGTGCACATCTTCAAATCTTCCGCCTCCAATCTCCCACCTCACAACAGCAGCGGTGCCGTACGTGCTACTCAAAACACCCACCAGTTCCCTGTGCCCTGCTGTGTCTGCTTTGCTCTTGTGCTGCCCTCCGTATATTTCCTTCTCTCCTGAGTGATCGAGCTCACCTCCACCAAATCGCTATCTCGTACTAGAATATCCCCTCATAAACACGCCTTCGAAATATATTCAAGACTCATTTCCGCTCCACAACCCCCAGATTTCCTAGGCCCAATCTTACACCTTCTGAGGCTCCACCTCGATCAAGAAGCTCAGAAAAAAAAACGCTATGATACGTGCTCGATAAACAATATCATATGGCCTATATAGGTATACAGGCGGACAATACGGCAAAAAGCAAAAAAAAAGAAAAATCACAGCTGCCGTTTTTTTGAGACATTTTTTTTTTCAAAACACGGCAAAAAAAAAAATGAAAGAGAATTCCCACGGTCTTGGGCTACTAACGCCTCTACGCCTGGAAACCCGTTTTCGGCAGGAAAATACTTGAAATTGGTACAGGAAGGGTTTTTGGGCCCCTAACGAGGTTGAGGAGCGAAGGAAATGGTTCAGCCAAAAGCGCCAATCTCTATCGTAGCACGCGTCTTGGTGGTGATGGTCGGCGTTCGTAACTGCCATGTTGAACCGGCCCCCCTTTTTTTTACGCCGTCAAAATTAGCAGAATTATTAAACTCGTATTCGCTTAGCACACACGCAATAAGAAACAGAGCCGAGAATAATATTGAGAGCCGTGGGTCGCACCTTGCCGCGTCCAACACCGCCGATCCCCCTCGGCCTCGCGGCGGCGCGACCTTGTGACTGGGAAGGGAGCGGGGGGGGGAGGGGGGGGCATGGGCGCGATGCGGGTTTGCAAGTCGTGGAGCCGGGTGGGCGGGCGGGGAGCGGGTGAGTGGTTCTTGGAAAAGAAACAAGCGCAGAAAGTGAATCATAATGCGTTAGTGGTAAGAAAATAAAAACAACAACCCCCCTCCACAGATGGTCAAACAAAAGATACACGGCGGGCAGCGACGAGGCACCAAAGTTTCCGTGTGTTATTAAGAACAGCTTGATTTGTTTCCGAGGGGGTTTCCAGTAACAACAACAGGTGGAGATTTATGCGAACGAGTATATAAAAACAACGACAACCCTCCCAGCCCCCCCCCCCCCGCCCCCCCCTCTCTCTCTCTCTCTCGAAAGTCCGGCCATGAAGTCAAGACAAAGTTGGCAGATCGGGGAACCCCAAACCTCTACGCGCGCCGTCCCCCAAACACCGAGAGTACAGAGCAAAGGCCCCCCCACAGGGCAGGGTCAACCATTTCAACGGGGCACCACCATTCTTTTCGCCGTCCACCCGAAATCGTAACCCACCTTTCGACTTTGAGCCAACAAAAACAACAACCTCTGATAGATCAAAACCAGAAAGGTTATGCGTCTTCGTGGCGGATCGAGACACCGCTCCGACGACCCTAGTCTCTGTGGCTGGAACAATTACAAACACGGCTCTGCCGTAAAACCTTGGTGCAAGCTTGACGCAAGCCTGTCGCCAGATATGAATAAAAAATACAGCAAAAACAGCAGCGCCTACCTTAAACCCGATGACTTCCTTCTTCTCCACGCGAGAGGACCCTTCCTTCCTCTGCGCCGCGCTCATGTCTCCCGTCGCCGAGGCACCAGCATCCCGCCCAAGCCTGTCACCCCCCCCCCCCGTTCCCTCAAGCACGGCGCTGTCGCGGGCCTTCCCACTGCCAGCGCTAGCCCTGCGCCGGTGCCCCCCCCCCTCGAAGCCTCCGACGGGTTGAAACATAGTCTCCTCCTGAAGATCCAGCTGCAGCCGCTGTTTGCGCAGCGTCTTCAGACGGGCGTCCCGAGCTTTCTGGAGCGCGGACGAGCTCGCCTCGAAAGCTCTTGCCGCCGCCGCCCCCGCCCCCTCTTCCTCCCCTGCCGGTCGCGAGGCGTTTGCGCGGGCACGGGGCCCGGCCGAGGAGCTTCGCCTGCTGCGACCGCCGGAGGCGGAAGTCGCTGCGCCGGGACCGGCACCTAGAGACGGGTAGAAGGTGCACTCCTCAGCTTCTAGCTCTCGCCGCCGCTGTTCGCGCACGGCCTTGCTTTTGACCCACTCCTCCGTGCTTTTCTTGATGCGAGCGTCGAGCGGGGCCATGGGTCCTTCGAATTGTCGCGTGGGGAGGCGGGGCTGGGAGGGGAAGGGGGAGGGCGAGGGGGTGGGGAAGGGGGCAGGGGAGGGGAAGGGGGAAGGGGAGGGGGGGTAGGCGGAGGAGGGGTGAGGGGGGAGATGGGTGCGGCGTTAGGGGCGAAGGAGAAGGAACGATGGACACTCCGTCGCAGATTGGAGGTGGGGAGAGTATCAAGGCTTTAGCGTACCAGATTAGCATGCATGATCATGGGTACGGTAGGCCTCACAAGCGGGAGCATGTCGACCGTGCCATTCACGCACCGAAGGCAGCACGGACTGTGGGCGGCGGCGACATTTTGGTTCAGGGAGATGGGGGGGGGGCGTAATAACCCTTCATGGCAACCCGTGCCCATCAATTCCACGACGAGGTGAATTTATCACGCACGACAGGCGAACGAACGCACGTGACAAGTTCAACTGATTGTCGTACGTCACGGCTCCAGCACCAGACACAACAGGAGCCATCCGCGCCTGAGGTTCGTTTCGCGTTGCCCGCACAATACCGCAAGCCTTCAACACAATTTCCAAGTACTTTGATTCCCAAAACGTCGGTACAATCCTAAAGGGACTAACAACATCTACCAGCCAGTAAAACAACGCTTACACAAACACAACGATACGCGCAAAAACACACACAAGGTAAAAAAAAACAAAAACGCTAGGGCTCCCGCGCTTACGCGGGGAAATAAAACTTACCTGAAAGTGTTGGGACTCCTCTCGCTCCTGCTTGAGGTACTCCTCTTTGAGAGCGGCCTTGTTGATCTCCTGCTCGGTCCCGGCACGGACGAGGCGCTCAAACACGTCGACATCGCCGCCGTCGCCGCCACCACCATCCTCGTCGCCCGCTCGGGCAGCAAGATTGGGCTGGAACGTCGCAACCAAACGCTCCCTCTCCCGGGCCTGCTGCATCAACTTCTCCATGTTCCTCTCCCTCGCCGCCATGAACCTGGCGGACCTCGCCACGAACGACGTGATCCCTCCAGGGCTACCATCACCGCCCGTGCTGCTGCGCCTCGGCCTCATCCGCGGGGCAGACGCGCTGCGGCCGATCGAAAAGTTTGGCTTGAAAGTACACCCCTCCCTTTCCTGCACGAGCCTCCTCTCTTCCAGCTCCTGCCACCTGTGCGTCCAGCGCTCGGCGTTCACCTTCATGCGGACATCGAGGGGCTCCACAGACGACTGCCGCCCGCGGGCCGTGATGGAGGGAGACCCAGGCCGCGATACCTGCTTCATGTGTGCCCCCGTAAGAGCCTCCAACTTCGCTTGCCGCCGCTTCGCATCTTCGTACAGCGCGTGAAAGCAAGACAGGTCTACCCCGCCACCGCCAGTGCTCCTGCGTCTGCCACGGCTGCCGCTACGGCGGCCACTACCGCCGCCCCCTTGCCCACCGTCGCTGTCCTCATCGTCTCCCCTTCGCCCCCGCGAGGCCGCTCTCCCCCGGCTAGCTGCCCTCCTGCTGATCTCGGGTGTGAACGTGCAATCGCGGGGCCTCTCTTCCTCGTTGCGCCGGGCGATCTCCAGCTTTGAGCTCCGCTGGACGGCGTCGAGGTAGAGGCTCTCGAGGCGGTCCACCCCTCCGACCGACGGGTTTCCCTTGCGCGGCGTCGACCACCGCCGGGGCGTAAAAGGGGACAGTCCCGGCGACGCGCCGGACAGCTGGGAGGCGTTCTCCTTCCTCCGCCGCTCCAGCCTCTCCCGCGCTTCCCGTGCCTGCTCGTGGAGGCGGTTGCCCGATTGCTCCGCGGACGCCGGAGTCAACACGACCATCGTCGGCGGCCCAGCTGTCACCATCACGGGCGATGCCCCCGAAGCTGCGGACAGGGGCGAGGCCCCCTCTTTCCTCCGCCGGTCTAGCCTCTCCCGTGCCTCCCGTGCCTGCTCGTGGAGGCGGTTCCCAGACATCTCAGCCGACGCCGGGGTCATGACCACTCCATGAGACGCAGGGCGCACGGGGGTCCTCTGCTGCTGCTGCTGCTGCGGGGTAACGGGGGACTCCCTTCCAGGCCTGACGCGGTTAGGCGTGCGGCGGCGCTGCGACGTAGGTTCCGCGGACGGGGTAGCGGGCGACCCGAACTGTCCCGGTGACATCGCAATGTTCGGGGTTGCTCGGGAAACGCTCCCCGCCGCGGGCGACGCACGCGCGGGAGCCGGAGAGGCCCCACCACCGGCGCCGGCAGCGCGCACCCGCGAGCGGGCGGGGGACATACCCCTTGCACTCGAGACCGGCCGCTTCTGCGAAGGCCTCGCGTCGGGAGTCGACTCGCGTCGCCGCTGTCGCCGCTCGTGCTGGTCCTGCTGCGCTGGTTCTAGGGAAGATCGGCGTGCGTGCGATTTCGCCGCCGCAAGGGCTGCCTTGGCCTTGCTCGCCACCACTGGGGTTTCTCCGCCTTTCCGCGAGGGGCCGGGGCCTGGGCCGGGGGTAAGGCCGTGGCTGGGGCCGGACGCGGCGGGGACCGCCGTCTTTTCGCGCCCCGATTCTTGCTGTCGCGCGTCCGGAGTGGAAACGACGGGCGCCGTCGTCTCCACCGCCGCCGGTGCTGGCATGGTTGTAGGCAGTCCGGGCGCTGGAGGGGGAGCCGCAACCGACTCGACCGGCGCGGTCGGGGGCGCCGGGGTGGCCACAATGGGTGCGGGGGGGGGCGAGGGAGTGGACACAGCGGCCGCCACCGCCGTTTCTGCTGCTTCCGCTGCTGCCACCACCGTTTCCTCTTCTTCCGCTGCCGGTGCCGCTGCCATCGCTTCTTTCGCCGCTTCCGCCGCTTCGGCAATTTCCGCCGCGTCCACCGCTCCCGCCGCTTTTGTAGCTTCCGCCGCTGCCGCTACGACTGCCACTTCCACCGCTTCCGCCGCTGCCGCTGCTTCTTTCGCTGCTGCCGTCGCTACTTCCGCTGCCGCTGCCAGTTCCGAAGCCGCCGCCAATTCCGACGCGGACGGTTCAGGCTCGGGAGGGGGCATCCTATCATCCTCGGGCGCCGTAGCGGGGGCGCTCACGCCCAGAACGGTGGCAGCGGGAGGTGTTCCAACCGGCTCACGTCTGGTAAACGGGTGGACGGGAGCGGCACCTTTTCCCGAAAACGGAGCCACGGCGATGTCGACTACGTCTTCGGCTTCGGGGGCGGGTGTGGGTGTGGGCGCGGGCACCGGCTCGGGCTCGGGCGCGCGTGGGGGTAGGGTGGCGCCAGCGGGGGGGGACTCCTCGACCGAGTCCTCGGCCAAATTCGACGGTGCTCCGGCCAGCTCCGACGGTTCTTCGGGCGCAACGGCCGGCGGTACGACCTGCTCCACCGTGGGCTCGGCAATCGGTGTACCCTCGCTCTCGGGAGTGAGAGGAACATCGGGGACAGTCGATTTATCTTCGACTTCCTCTCTCTGGCCTTCACCCTCACCCTTTCCATTACGGTTGCCGTCCTCGGCAGCCTGATGAGCCGGCAGCTCTACGGAGGCATCAGCAGCGGCGGGGGCGGGTTCGCTGTCGTCTTCGGCGGCTACTGCTACCGCGTCCTCCGAGTCCTGCTCGTCTTTTACGGCCGGCGCAACCGCCGGCGCTGCTGCTGCTGCCGGCGGGGCGGCATCGTCGGGCTTATCCTTCTTGACGGCGTGTATTCCCAGCCCCTTCGAGACCAACCTCGACTTCATAGCCGCTATCTTTCCCGTCTCAAATTCGGCAGCAAGTCTTGCCAGCTTCTCCTCTGATCCACCTGCGCCGTCCTCCTTCGGCGATGTGGTTCCGTCCTCCTGTGTGGCACCCGCGGCGCCCGGTGAGAGACCCTTGCGTACCAAGCTCTGCTTCATAGCGGCTATCTTGCCGTTTTCGAGCTCGGGGGCCTCGTAGAGGGTGTCGGGCGGGGGCCCGCTTGGGGCGGCCTGGTCGAGGTCATCTATTTTTTTCTTGAACGTGGCGATTTTCTCCTCGAGCGATAGGAATTCCATCGCCGCCGCAGCCGCCGTTTACCGTCCCTGCTGCTGCTGCCGCTGCTGCTGCTGCTGCTGCTGCTTTTGATGTTGATGCTGGAGATGGCCCGGCAAGGAACGAAGCGGCATGCAACCGAGTGAGAGGCGGTTGTGCCAGGCGTGTCAATATGATAACTCAGTTTTCCAATCTTGCAAAACGTGTGGTGCCTTCATTGCAGTCAACGCGTATCATATCATATACTCCGTACGATACACGACGAGTATTTCGCCGTTCTTGCTTGTCCGAAGGGGGAAGCCGTGTTTTGTTCCGAAAAATGTACCAGGTGTGTATGCTACTATTGATGCGACGTGTACCAGGTGCACATCGTATGCACAGACTATGCCAGAGACTGGTACCTATGGATGATCTCATATGATACCATGTGCTGCTGTGCACCACAGGCAAGAGTTTATTACTACTATTATATAGCTACTACTGCTGTTCTGCTGCTGTGCTGCTGCTGTATGATACATCATTACGTTTATGTAGGCTCGTTGTCAGCTCGTGACGGAGAGATTATCAACTGCATACCAGGGGTATTATTTTTCTTTACCCCTCTATTTTACGCTGCGCCAGAGCTGTATGTACGTGAAAATGAACGTTTTTGTAGTACCAGTGGCAAGGGGCAGGTGTGACGGATGGCGCAGGGAAGGTGCGTTCTCCTCGTCCTTAGGTGGGTGTTGCTGGCAAGAAACGGCGTCCCTAGCCCCGTCGCCCCTTTGCGGGGCACTCACGGGTCTTGCTTGGGCCATACAGCAGCAGCCATGGTGGTGGTGAAAGCTGGGTCGTGCTTGCAGTGCGGTATATAAAAGTGCAGTGCAGCTGGGAAGTTGCGTGCGGCAAGCGTGGGAGCTACGATACCCTATGATATGACGCTAAATTGAGCGGTTTAGTTCTTGCTGCACCAGAACAGTTAAATATCTGCATACACAACGGGATCATCTGCGGAAACCCGAGAGCAAGGCCGAGCGCTGCTTTCTCCCGAAGCCTCTTCTCTAGCTGGAGAGCGTGGGCGTGCGTGTGCACATCGGATTCCGAAAATCAGAACTCGCGGTGTGACGAGAAGAGAGGCATACTCGTAATATTTCAAATATTCCAATGATAGGACATATCGTATGTGCTTGCTCACCTTCTCCCCTAACTGAGGTGGCGTAGCTCGTCCACCACTCTGCGTGCTGGATACGTATACGTCTTCTCCAGGCTTTAGAACCGCCTTAGTGGTGTGGCCGACCAACACACAGCAGAATAGAAGCCGAAAAAAATGGGCGCTTTTGTTTGAGTCTAGGCTGCGGCTCCGAGGCTCTCGGCTCTCAGCCCTCTCGGAGTATTTAACATGCATGGCAGGCCTATGAAAGAGGGGAAAGGGGGTGTATGCCCTCCTGTAATTGCCCCGCGTGTCCCACAGGTTTCTGGTGACAGGAATAAAGGCATCAGCAGGGGCCTGGAACCCGTGGTGCACTGCGTGGATTTGACAGCCTATCACAGCATAGAGTGGGGGTCTCGGTTCCCTACGGTGGAATCGGGTTTCGATCGCGTACAAGGCGTGCTATCACGAGATCTGATTGCCGCCAGATAGGGACAGCAGCAGCAGCAGTTTGGATTTTGGGGTTTCTCCAGTACACCAATATTGGTTTTAATATAATAACCGTTTTGTATTAAATATAATATAAAAATAGTTATTATATTTAAATCCAAAGTGGTGTACCTGTACCTGTGCGCTCCGCCCCAGCACGGCAGCAGCAGGTACGCATCTGAAGTACCATCATGTGGAGCGTCGAAGAGATAGAGGATGTGCTCCGGTTGCTGCGTGACAATGGAGCCACCAATCGGCGCAAGGCAATCAAGGGAGTCCTTGAGCTCACTGGGAAGGAGTCCAATCGCGTTGTGCTCTCCTCGATGGGTTCAGGGTAAGCTATGTACGAATACGCAATTCTGCTACTGGTAGCTTAGGCGGGAGCATGCACAACATGGTAATTTCCAAGCACAGCAATTTCGCGCCAGTACGCGCAGATGCACATCAAACGGCAACCCTAACACTGGAGTTGATCGCTGAACACAAGATCAAGATCCCTACACTGCTTAGTCTATACACGTAACATGCACAAAGGATACCCATCGCATGCTTCCGATAGTCCGCTCTGCTGTGCCCATCTGCCAAGTACGTCCGTGAGAGCAGCGAGGTACGTACGTATAATATGCGCACTATCATAGCGGGTGTGTGTCCCAACGAACTGCTGCTGGTTGCTCTCAATATCAGACTTGCCTCCGCGAAGACCGTGTTTTCATGAGTCTGCCCCGGCTCCACAGACACGCGATTCCTTCTTGAGCACAATCTACCAGGTACAGCAGCAGTATCATACCAGGTATAGTAATACCTCTGCCTGCCCCCCACCCCCCCCCCCCCTAAATATCCTTCCAACACCCCCCCCCTCCCTCCCCCCTCCCTCCCCCCTCCGCCCGAATAAAAAATCGCCGGTTACAAACGCTACCCGACAGGTAATATTATATATTTATCTTTCGAGCCATCCATGCAGTAGCTCTAATCAACCCCCTCCCCCCTCCCCACGCCGCCGCCCACACCATTGTCTACTACCATCACGCGTGCACTAAACTCCTATTCATTTATGCGACCTACCCCCCCCCCCCTCCTTCATAACTCATTGGCGCTATCATCCAAAAGCAAGAAAGTAGGCACAAGGTGCCGAAGTCCGTCTTACGAGTGGTTCTTGAAAGGATGCAGTTCACCCTTTATGCGACTCGCCGAACACCTCACGGCGCTTCCCGCTTGGTGCAAGCAATGTCTGCCTGGTGGGTGAAAACCCGACGTGCTCCGTCCCGGCATAGTAGGGATGCGAGGGTCTTTTTTTTTTTTTAATTCTTTTTTTTCCTCACACTTCTACTTTCCAGCTTCTGGACAAGCCGTGGTCACAGGTGTCGTCCCTTCTCCCCCCCGGTTCTTTCCTTCGATTTTTATCGCGCATATGGTTCAGCAATCCCACTGCTCGTCGATATTCCGCCGAGTGTTGCTAACTCACGCTCTCGCGCTTTCCGCAAGTCAATTTGTGCACAAGAAAAAGTCCCAACGAATTTATACGAGTATGCACTCGGCGGGCCTCGAACTCACGAAACTGACCTATACCAGGCTCGAGGATAACCTGACACGCCACCGGGGCGACCGGTGAGTCTATGGTCATATGACGACGGCCATGCACAGACTAAGTACACCCCCCCCTCCTTGAACCCCCCCCCCCCCCCCTCCCCTCACCAGCCATACGACTACAGGATACACATATTAAACTGGTGCCTTCTACAGCCGTCATATTTTGTCCCCCTCAAAAACGGGATTTATAGTTTACGTGCATGAATTGATTAACATCACCCTGTTGACCCTGGTGCAAGCTAGTTCCAAGGGGAGTCATCGACCTATATCCTTA
Source organism: Undaria pinnatifida (assembly GCA_012845835.1). Taxonomy (NCBI): domain Eukaryota; class Phaeophyceae; order Laminariales; family Alariaceae; genus Undaria; species Undaria pinnatifida. The sequence goes on from JABAKD010000028.1 coordinate 5,535,338, forward strand.
GTGAGGACACACACCCTGTGATACGCGCGATCGGAGTATCACACACAGCTTGCAAATATGAGTTTCAACGAAGTATTTAATCTTGCAGCTGGACTGTTTTTCTTTCTTTTTTTATAGTATTTTTCCAAGCGAATGGAAACAGGCCCCCCTTTGGAGATGGCGGAAGCCCTTTTTTTGTTGTTAGACACATGATTTCGACCGCGGAGCAAATCGCACACCCACCAACGCACATAATTTGGCGACAGTTGACAACGTCCTGCTGCGCGAGTGCCTGGCGCCAGCTATGCTATCTTAACTGACGCAATGGTGGCACCGCTCGCGATCAGCCAACTTGCCATCAGCTATTAACCAACACGGGATGCCGACCGATGCCCATGGCCATGCATGGCCGATCTGTTTTGGTATCATGTGCCAGGTACTAGGTATCATGCGTCATTATCGTATCATGTTTACAGCGATACGCATGAGCCGACAGTTAATAATCTCTTATTTGTGGCAAGGCTGGAATTCTTATATGTAAAGGCCAGGTGTGTCTACACTATTTTCAGTGCAGAAGAGGCCATGCTCTTATTTTCGTTTAAAAATCTATTAATAGACTGAAATTATTTACTGCCGAATTCTCAAGTGCTGTCGCGTACTTGCTTGTAGTCTCTAGGAAGGCACCTCGCCAAATACTCGACACCCTGTTCGAGGCAATGGTTGAGGGTCAATATAAATAGTGTGTACGATACGAATATAACCCTGACCCCAACCCCAACCCACGCAACCATTGTTCAGGGCTAGCCCTCTTCATCTCGCATTAGACCTTACCATTTGTTCGACACTATGGTTGACACACGTTGTGTATGGCACGAAAAAAACTAGCCCTAAACGTGTATACCTGGTAGGTTGATTGGGTTTCGATTAGGGTTGGGATTAGGGTGTGTTATGTTATAGCAGTCCGACAATAAACAGTAGCTCGATATATACGAAGAACAATAAATTGAATTCCGATGTGGAATTGAGGCCGTACAGTGTTGCTATGATAAACCTAGGATTCGCTTGTATTAAAAATATCACCTTGTAGATGGATCAAACGTTGGAAGCATTCGTTGGTTGACCTGGGGGTGCTTAGTTATCGTCCCCCCCTAGTATATCGGAGTTTCGTACATTCTCCTAGTGAAGTTCTTTTTGTCGAGTTCTTTTTGTCGAGCTTGTATTTGTGGTTGGACTGGCGCGTCGTAATTGGTAAGGTGCTGTCTGGTCTGGTACACACACGACGGTGCGCGTCAACAGTATTAAGGTAGTTATGCCGAATACGCTGTAAGGTCTACTGGTCTCTGCAACAGTAGAACTCTCATGCTCTTTTGGTTGATTACACAAGCGCCCCCCACGGGCCACAGTAGACACCCCCGCAGAGAGGTAAACTGCTGTTTGTACTTACTTGGTAGCTGCCTGCCTGGCCTACAGTTCCTACCGCGGTAGGGAGGGCAACCCCTGGGTCAATTCGAGCAGCACAACAAACAATTCGATGGTGGCGTAAGAGTTCAAGAGTTGGGAAGCTATAGCATAGCCGCTCACGCGAACGGCCTTGAGCAGCTGACATACAAAGGCCTGAAAGTGTTTTCCCCCATCAACGGAACGGTGCTCCGCCTCGAGAGGGATGCGTGGTCGATGGCCGAATGACTTAAGGCAAGCAACAAAATGAGTAAGCCCCCCCCCCCCCCCCCCCCCCACCCCCTCCTCCCTCCCCACCGTGTCCTTAGTCTGTTACCAGGTACATATATGTCTATGCCTTACCGGACAACGCGGCTGTTGATATCGCGCGATAAAGTTTGGATAAAGTTCATGCAACTCGCAATGTGTAACTTCACTTGCAAGGTATTATGGTTGTCCTGAGATAGCTATATTTTGAGCCTGACCGTAAGGTGCTAGGGATGCAGCAGTGGTGCCTCTATAGCGCCGGTTGAATTGTGTCGGTTGCCTGCTATACTCGTAGCACCTGTGAAATTGCTTGGCATGCGTGATAATCCACAGCCATGGCGGTATGCGGATTAGTGCCTGTTGCCTCTATAATGCCGTTGTTTCCCTCTATAGTGCACATACCGGCGCTGTAGAGGGACCACCATCTACTGTGTTGAGACCTCTGCGGCATCTCGAAAAATACCTTGTATTTTCGAACGCTGCTGTCGCTTGTTTGTCCCCTGATTGTTGCGGTCACAACGCAGGACGACCAGCATGTGGGCACGGCTGATCAAGAGCGCCAGGATTGGAGTCGATAGGGAGGTACGCTGCTGGTGCTATCCCCTGAAAACTGCAGCCCCTTTGGGAGGCATACATGGCGTTGAAGTGGTGATATTTTTGCTGTGGTCATCGCATTTGCGTCCTGTAGCGAGCGCTTTCGGCAGTTGGGTGGAAGCGGGCCCGTTTTTTTCGTGGTACCGCCTGGTGCGAATCGCGCGTCTGTTTAGTCCTGGGGGCGAGTTTCGAGGCTTGCTTGTCACGTTGCTGTTCTATGTATACAGCGGTACAGGACACCTAGAGCATTGATAGTACGTACCAGGTGTGAACCAGAACAGCTGGTCTAGGTGGGATCTCTTGCTTGATAATTTGGTGTGTTCTACGCAAACTCCACTTTAACGACTCCCGAGTCTCAAATTTGCTAGTTTCCTGTAAATGCCAGCCTGTCTTTCGGCTGTGAGCTGTGCTGTGCTCAACCGAGCTGTGCTGAGCTTTGCCGAGTGAGTTGGGCTGAGCTGTGCCGAGTGAGCTGAGCTGAGCTGAGCTGAGCAGAGCTGGTATGTGCTGCATATCGCGTCGAGAAACGTTTTTTTTATTCCCGTAGAACCTCTTCGACTCCCTGTTGCCGAGAAGTGTCTTGCGTACGACCCACGGAGCAAGCGAGCAACGCCCCGTGTTTTTAGCCCTCGGTCGATGTGCGACGGGGTGAGTGGCATGGTGACCGTAAGAACTCACGCGCACCAGGGTTGAGGCGTACTTCTATAGGACTAGGGCGCGTCGTTGTTGCCAGCGGCGTTGGCGGCGGTGTCGGCGGCGGTGATGGCGGCGAAGGCGGCGGTTGTGAACGCTTGCGCTGCTGGTTGCACCGTTTTCTTGTTTACGTCTTCGCTCGTTCGCTTGACGACGGCGGCAGCGGCAGCGGTGGCTGCGGTAGAACATTTGCGCTGCTTGTTGCGATGGTTCTTTTTTTATGTCTCCTGTTGGTCGCTCGCTTGTTTGATCCCTCACGGCATCTTTCGTTTTGTGTGCCTCCGTATTTTCGTCTCAAGTGGCGCTGCTGGTTGCGTTGATTGCGTTTTTGCGCCTTCGCTCCCTCGTTTGATCTCTCACGGCGTATTTTGGTTGCGCGCTCCTGTGTTTTCGTCCCTTTCTCGTCACGCTCTCGTCGCGCTTTCGTGGCAGGTAACCGCCGCTGACAAAAACAGGCGCACCCCGAGGAACGACGAAGTAGACTGCTTGCTGAAGCTCGTCAGGCTGGCAGGTTAGGACAGGCGCACGCCGCGCAGAGAAGTAACGGCGGCTGCGGCTGGGGACAGATTTTTGCACAGCGCGTACGAGTAGCCGCTGGTGCCTTTGCAAGGTATAGGCCCTTTTTAACACTTGAGAATTCGCTTGGTTTCACGGAAACCCCCCTCCCCCGTCATTTTCAAGCGCGGAGGGTTATTATCGTGTACCGGGACGATGCGGCCTATTAACCCTTTCATACGTCGGACAGATCATCGGTCCCCACTTGATGATCTAGCTCTTTCAGGACGATCTGTATGGTCTAGCTCATGTTGCCGCGCGGGAGCCGTACGATCTGCATTATCTAGCACGTGCTGCCGGGGTTGGATCTGTACTCCGCAGATCCTGCGCAACATTCCCTAACGGCAGGTATAGGATCTATTGTAGATGGTCTAAATCGTGATCTGTCCTACAGTAGGTATGAAACATTTTTTTCAAACTCGTGAGATGATCCTAGTTTGGTTCCAAGCGCCCCCCCCCCCCCCCTTACGGAAATTCAGTGGTGAAAGGGGTAATATAGACTTGTTGCGCAATGCGGAGTCATCCCACAGCTACATAGGGGTGCAGCATGAGTTTTCTGAGCCCCTAAGCCTAGGCTCACTATCTTACCCAAAACGTGACTTCGAAGGCGTCCGACCGACCTTTCTGTGCGCTAGCCCTAAAATCAACCATTTGTACTCGCAAAATTATCACACTTTCCGAGAGTTCCACACGTGAGGAGCTCGACCGGTAAGAGGAAATAAACGTTTGGGCCTAAAATTGCCGACCTTACCGCGGGATGACTCTGCGTTCGGCTTTTTCGCCGTCCCTCCTTATTTGTCGGGTGTGCGTGAAACGCTTGAACCGGCTTCCTCGTCTCGAACACCGCATGCCGACAGCGCAACCTAATCCTCCCTTGCCCATCGACCCTCGTTGTCCCCGCCCCGTTGCATCCACGCTGCGGCGGCGGCGTGCAGATGAGAGATCGAGGCAACTAGGACCGATTGCGGCGAGTCTGTTAGAGCACGTCGTGAGCATGCTCGAGGATGACCAGTCCAGGGAGGCGCACGGCCAGGCGTACACGCAGATACTCTGCAAGCTGCTGGAGGTGTGTGTCGGCAGCTGAATCATGCGACATTCGGTAGATGGGGATACTTGTTTTTTCTCAAGTTCCTAGCACGGAGGAGCTCTGTTCCCCACCCTAAAATCACAATCGACGCCTGAAAAAGTGTGTACCCAACCCGATGAAAACCTCGTAGATTAAAGCACCAGCCGTACACAAATGCGCGCAATTTGACCACACTTTCATACATGCTGGTGCACGAGTCCGTAGGGACAGCTGTACGCCTGTCTCTTCTTTATGCACGAGTCCGTAGGGACAGCTGTACGCCTGTCTCTTCTTTCTCCGGCCCCTGCTCTCTGCTCACCCTCATGTGCCGCACCCATCATTTCAATTCCCCTCCGCCTTGCCATGGCCCCTATCACGCCCCCGCTCCCTCCCTCAAAGGAACCCGAGTACTGTGAGCGGATAACGGCGAAGCTTTTCGATAACACGATGCATATGCTCCTTAGGGTGCTGCGGAAAGACCAGGGGAGGTGGGCGGCAGGAGACCGGAGAGGCACCGCGGCGTACGCTCGTGGTTTACAGCTGCTTCTAAGCGGTTACGGCAGGGATATTCACGAGGTGCAAAAATTTCGGGGAGGGGAATTGTATTATCAATGCGTTCACTAGTGCGGCTTGGGTAGTGTACAGGTGATTACCTTCCCTCTTTCCGCTTCCGCCTCCTTTGATATCCGCGTGTTTGTGTTGCGGTAGTCAACAGCTGTCGGCACGACAGCTGTGCCGGTCGTGTGCGTCGCTGGCGACGGCCTTGGAACTGTGTGAGTTAGATTGTGAGGATCACAGCTGCCTTGGCCAGTGGACTAGTAGGCTCCGGTTCTTCCTAACGCGTGTGTGCAAACATGGAGTGTGGCACGACTGCCTCGTGCATTCGCTCGATTTTATATTCGTTTACCGTGGCTGCATTCCCTGTTTTCGTGACACGGCAAATGCACTGCCCCCCCATTGCCTCCCCCCCCTCTCCCCGACTGCATCGTGCATTCACTCTGTTATGTCGATGGTTCATTCCATGTTTCATGACCCGGTTCATGCGCTGCCCCTCTCGACGCCCCCCCCCCCGCTCTCCCTCCCCCTGCCCCCGCCCCCCCATTAACGCCTTTCCTCCCATCGACAGTTCCTAAACCCGCTGGTAGACTTCTTCTCTCAGTGGTGTGCTAGCATGGACAAGAACTGTGAGCGAGGTGGCACGAGCTCTTTGAAGCCGGTCTCCTCCGTGTTCGAGGCACTGAAGACATTGCTGCAGCTGTATGGCACGGCGTGTGCCCCTATGCTGCGCGCGGGTGGAGTCGGCGTGTTGGACTTCGTCGCGAGGAGGTTTGCGACAGCACAGGTGCGTAGATGCAGGGTAGTGGTTGGAAGGGTGGAGTTTAGCGGTGGTGGTGGTGGTGGTGATGGTGGTGGTGGTGGTGGTGGTGGTGGTGGCGGTGGCGGCAGCGGGGTTTGCCCTGCGCGGGAGTGGCCGCAGTGGAACGCAGAAAAGGGAAGGGGCGAGGAGGTCGGTACATATTCCGAGCGAGATTGCTTCTTTGCCGCCCTCAGCGGTGCGGAGTTTGTCATTGGCCTGTCTTCGATCTGCGGCCCCTCTCTCTTTCGTCCCACCGTTTTTTCTTTGATGAGTTCTGCGCAAACCCCGTAGCGCGCGCGATCGACGCACCGCATGCAGCTCGCAAACATGAGCTTCGGCGAAGGCTCGATCTGGCAGCTAGGGTGTGTTTGTGATATTTATGGAATTCATGCGCTCTATTGAACAGTGCCAAGACTGAGCATCCGCGTGTTGGTGTGTCGCTTTTCGCGCACAACCCACCACGTTTTTATATTTTCCGCCACTTGTGCAGCGGACTCAGCGGGAGTACATGGTGGAATATCTACGGCTGCATCTCCGTATCGCTGGCGCCACTAGAGAAGGGTGCGCAGGCGGAGACCGCGATCCCATTTTCGACGTCCTTCCTAACCTTTACAGGTAAGCGCTGGGATCGGGTTGAGATTGTTGTCTCGGCTTGTGGCGGCTCTTCGAGCCTCCCCGGCACACACGGTACTGAACCACAGTGTGAACCAATGCGTGATCTCACTGGGAAACGTTCTTTCGCGCACGCGGTTGGTTGGGTTGACCTTCGTCGCTCGTAGGAACCCGTTGATTCGGACCGACTCGACCACGAACCATCACTATCCGCCGTTGCGGGTAAGGTCTCTCGCCCTCCTTCGGAGTCCCGGAGGAAAAAATGGTAGCAAAGATCCTCCCACCGAAACGACGAGAAATTTGTTGATACTCCTCCTTCTATTTGCAGGCCTCCCCTCACACCTCGGGAGTTATACTTTTCGCTGCCTGCAATTCCCCGTTCTTACGCCCAAGGACCCTTTTGTACTGCTTGCGGTACGCTCTCACTGTTACCAATATTTTGGTTGATCCGTCCTGACCCCCTGTCCACACGCTCAGGGGCCCTGGCGCGCATTGCGGTACCTTCTTACCGTCACAAGTGTTTTGTTGATCGTGTTTGACTACAGACGTGGTCCCTCATTAGTACTCCCTCGCCCCCGCCCCTCCTACCCCTCGCCTCCTCCCGTATTGCCTACCCAGTCTGCTCGTGAATAAGCAATTTATCGCCGAAGCAGTGGGATCGACAGCGCTCCACCGCACCGGAGGAGGTGGCGGTCAGCGGCGGTGGGGGGGTCCCGGTCTGTGGCTATCCCTAGAGCGACGCGGTCGCGCCCATCTCATGCTGTGCGCCGATCTGGTCAGGTTCTACAGAGAGGGAGCCGACGCTGCGCGCGAGATTCGGCGCGGCCGTAGAGGGGACGAAGGGCATGAGCCGGAGCGACCGCAGCACCCGCGTGGCGATGAAGCAGCTGTCGCGTCTTGGCCTCTCGACGGCGAAGGCGGAAAGAGGAAGGCAAGACGCCGAGCAGAGGGTTCGGAGGGTACCGGTCGCGCCCGAGGTGGCCGGGCGGTGGCTAGTGGAAGCGGCAGCGGCGGCGGCAGCGGTAGTGGCGGTGGGAGTGACGGCAGCTCGAAGAAGCGATACCGTACGACTGATCCCTGGGAAGATATTTTAGGGTCCCTGGCTGTGCAGGAGCCGATGCGCCCCGGGGCGAGTAGCAGCCGAGGGCGTGCAGCGAGCGTCCCTGATGGGGGAGGTGGCAGGTGAGGAAGTCCGGCACGCCGGCATGGAGTTAGTCCGCATGGAATGAATCTTTTTTTTGTTTCTGCACTCCCGATATGTGGAGACAGTGACGGGAATTTGATTATTAATAGCATAATTAGAATATCGACGAAGAGAGTTTTAACAGTTGAAGAAGGCTTATTGTCGGTCGTCGTCGGGTGCAACAGTGACGCACAATCTGTCATTATGCCGCGATTACTAGAGTGTGCGGCCGTGCACAAGGCGAAGAAGAGTGATGTTTTTCGCCCCGTGCCTCCTATGTCGCCCTTCCTAATACCTCGCGTGTGATGTCTGACCTTGAAGCTGTTCGCCTTCCGGAAAGAAGTTACTGCTGCAGTGTATAGCGGTACGTGAGCAAATTGAAAACACCCGGTCGTGCGCCGTTGAATCATGGACGGGCGTCTGTCGGCTTGACGCTCAGTGTCCACCCGTCCGTTTGCCCGCCCGCCCGCCCGCCCGCCCGCCCGGCTGACCGACCGACCAATGGATTAATCAACCGACTGCTGACTGACTGATAACCTTCTATATGCTACTGGTAAGGGTGTCACCGAGAAGCGGTACCAGCGCGGCATCCGCCGGTAGTGGTGGTGGAGGCGGTGGTGCGGGGGGAACGACGACCGTGGCGGCGAACCCCGCACGGTCCCTCCCGTGGCTGCAGCTCCTGGCGGCGGTGCTGGAAGCGTACCCCGGCGGGGGGTGCTGGAGGCCGCAGGTGAGTCGTCGCTGTTCGCGGAGGCTAGAAGTAGCACCCACTCGCTTCTTTTTCCAACTATCACCTGTGAATAATGTCTGGCAGATCGTGTTGTGGTGAGATAGGTCGGCACTCCGGAACGTTAGGGTGGCATCAGTCGAGCGCCGTTCCGAGATGCTCGCTGTTGGACCCGACCAGATGCGTCCGTGGATGCTGTGCTTGTGCGAGCCTTCTCCTCCTCTTTGCAACGAGAACGAGGGGTGTTGCTTTGTTGTGTCGGCCCGGAAATGGGTAGGCGAATGCATGAGGGAAAGGTGGAGTGAGCATGTGGGTATGCGCTCCAAAGCTCAGTGACGGACTGCTCCTATTCGAACACCATAACTCTCCTCCTCGTAGCGCCTCCATGTTGTTGCGATGCTCCCCCTCTCCGCGAAATAGAGGCGAGGGGTGTCGCGTGCTCTGTGTTGTCGTGCGTAGTGCATTCCCCACGCTTTCGCTGGCGCGATGAAACCAATCTCCCCGATTGTTTTCTTTCAACCCCTGGTTCGCCCCCGGTGCTCATTCCTGGCTTCTCTTGTTTCTCGGTCCCGTAGAAGGCGCTCGCCGAGATGGACCACCGTAACCGCAAGAGTCCGTGCAACGCGTAGGACCCTCGATCTTATCCCTGACGAGTGATATTACCTTTTCCCGAATAATGCTGTGGTAGAGATGGTACCTAAATTTCTCAGGCCAGACCGTCGACTCGTGTCCTAACGTGTCGTAGTGGAGAGGGGGCAGGAGAGCTTAGTGACCCCGGATCTGAATTACGTCTGGGGAGGAAGAAGAAAGGAAAAGTGCGCAGATAATAGAAGGGATGAGCAAAAAAAAAAATGCTCTAGGCGAACCACGAGTCGAATGTGTTGAACGCGCACGGGACTGCTAATACTTTGGGTAATTTGCTCGGTTAAGTGACAGCATCGGTCGGAAATGTGCGGACCCAAAAAGTGCTCCCGGTGCTCCGTCTCGAAAGGGATGCGTGGTCAATGGTCTAAGAGCCAAGGCAAGCAACAAACGTGTACCCCCCCCCCCCCATCCCCCTACCCCCACCCCGCTACCCTGACATGGCGCGCTCTCACCGCCTCTTGCCGAACCGCTGCCGGACCATAAAAAACGTTAGGACACGGCGACGGAGCTGGCACGGGCGGTAGCCGCGGTGGACGCCCAGCTCAAATCCGCGGCCGACCAGTCTGTTCATCTGTGGGCGCTCGTGTGCCTCTTACGCGCCGCGGAAGCATCCGGCGCGTACCTCGCTCGCTACCGCCGACGACCCGATGGCCGTTGTGGCGGCACAGACACTAACCGGGCCCACACCGGAGTGGGTATTCATGGGGCGGCAGGGGCGGCGGCGATGCTGTGTGGAGCGTGGCGGTCGGCCTGGGGAACCTTGCTTCGCGCGGACTTGCGCTTTTCCAACCCCACGGGTAGGTGCCAGAGGGATGGCGTGGGGGAGGCGGTGGTGGCGGTTCTTGGAGCGTGCATGCGGGAGCAGCTGCTGGAGCCGGGGTTCGTGACGAAGGAACAGGTGGGAGGGGGGAGCGCATAATCATTTGTTGCTTGCTTTAGTCATTTGACCATTGATCACGCATCCCTTTCGGGACAGAGCACTGTTGTTACTCAAGATAGAATCCCCTCCAACGTTTGGGCGCTCATGGTGTTTTTTTCATAGATTGCATTAGCATTGTTTTTCTTATCTTATCCCCTTCCTATTTCGCGTTTTGTCCCCGACATCTATTTCGTAGGATAGCGGGGGGTGACTGTTGGCGGTTAGATTCGACCTCGCACGGAAGGTTGGCTCGCTCTTAGAGGACTTTTTGTTTGCGGAACAATCCCGATCACTGCTGTTTCGGAGTGCTACTGGTGGCGCTAAGGGTGGGGTTGGTCCAATCCGGAGGGTCGTTTGCCTGCTCAGGGGAAAGTTGATGCGGACATACTGATAGAACCCACTGTGCCGCACGCGAATCTTGTCCCGCGTCTAGTGGTTTTATATTATGATGGTACAACCTCTTGCTGCGCCCTCTTCGCATCACCCGGTCTGGCGACTCCGCCCATGCAACCACAGGACCGTCTCTGGGCGCTACCTCTGTTTCGATCGCCGGCAAACGCCTCCTTCTCGACAGAGCCGTTTCGGCTCGTGACGGCGTTCTTGCGACAGGGCGACCTGATGGAGGGGAGGGACACTATATGCACCCACATGCAAGTGAGTCTCTCGCGAGGAGGTTTTCCTCTCGGCGCAATGTATGCCCCATGCACCCGGTCACATACACTCGAGTCTCTCGTGACAATAAGAAGTATTTCTGTCCGAATGTATTTCGCCCAATCGTCACTTTGCGACTCGAAGTTTCGCGCGGGCTGCCGCTATTTTCCAATATGTGGCAGGGCACCCGGGCCGGGTGCTACTTGAAAGCTGCTGCTGTAGTTTTGTTTTTTTCTCGATGAAGAATAAGCTCGTTTTTCGGCTGGGGTAGCTACTGGTGTAGGGGATGGTTTTCGCGTGGAAACGTAGACTCTCTAGGGTTTCGACAAGAGGAGCTCTAGGCTGGTTTTCGTGAGTGGAGGATGGTTGGCCGACGGAAGAAATCAACACGTTGGAACATTCCGTCCGCGCTTAAGCCGGATTTTACTCTCGGGTTTCCAAGCGATGGCCTGAGAGTTGTTTTGGTGTGCTATGTGGAAACAAAACGACCCAATGTTCGCGTGTTTTTTTTTCCCAATTATGATAATGCACGATCCGGTATGAGCTGATCCCGCCCCGCCACTCCCATTTCCTTTATTTCTCCTCGACGATTAGTGGCTTTGACCTACACCTCCCCTGCCCTGTCTCTCCTTCACCGCCAGGCACACCCAGGCCCGGGCGCCATGCCCTCAAACCCCACCAACTCCGCAGCTTCCGTTGACTCGAACTCGTCTGATGGCGGCGGCGATGGCGACGCCGGAGCGGCGGCGGAAACCCAAGGCCCCGCGGGGAAGCCAGATGGCGGCAGCAGTGGCCGGCGCCAGACAAGACGGCGCTGGCGCCTGCTCCAGTACCTCATGGGCTGGGTGGAAGCCACCACCTTCAAAAGAAGCGGGGGTGGGGGTGGCGCTGGGGCTTCGGCAGAGCACGACGAGGCTCTCACTGCGGCCGCCGTCGCTTTGGTGGCCGTCACGTGTCCTGGACCGCCAGCTGCGGAAGGGAGCGGTGATGTAACGCGCGGCGGTGGCGGCGGGGGTGGTGGGGGCGGTACAGGTGTTCCAGGACCGGATGTTCCTGGTTCCCGGCGTCCTTTTCTAATCGATACGGTTAATCCTCCGTGTCCGTTCACGAGTGCGGAAGCTGCTTTCGTCGGTGTGCCGAAGGAGGGCACCTTTTCTGACGGGTACGTTTCGGCCGGCGATGGAAAGGACGCCGTCGCTGGCGGTATTTGGGGCGGGGCGTTCGACAACATGGGCCCGTTTCTACGCCATGGCGAGGGGGCCAGACCTTCGGGAAGAGGGTGTGCAGCGGGCACCGCCCGTGCCGTGTGGGGTCACAGGGGATCGATGGGGGGAGGCGACGTCGACCTTCCAGCGTACGTGGGCTTCGTGTCTTCGACGCTACGGGATTGCGGTACGTTAGCTCTTTTGCTTCGGCATCCCCGGAGTGTGTGCATGCGTTTTTCTTTCGCGTTTTTTGTTTTGCGACCGACTTGTGGCGCACCGAGCGCTGGCGTTTGCCCCCCGTAGAATGTGTGTCTTGTGTTTTTTTGTCGCTCTGCTTGCATGATAGCGTGAAAACATCAAGCTAGAATGGTGCAACGGCATCCATCTACTCCCGTGGACAGCATACGTGACCACATCAAATCCCTGAAATGGTCGATGGACGACCGAGCGCCGTGGAATAAATGTGTTACGCGGCTTGCAATGATAGTATCGGCTCCAAATTGGTCGAACTCACGGCTGACATTCGTAGGATATTTTTGTAAGATACGGCGCCGACCTTCACCTTAACCCTCTAATGGGACTTGCTTAAAGTATAGCATCCCATAGTGCGATGAAATATAGCGATTTTTTCACGCGATCTAGGAAGAGCGTGTAGGAATACTGTTGGTGGTATCACCAGCGACACGAGTATTACCATGCTGCGCGTGCATGTGAGTCGCAAAGCTTCGTTCACGGCAGTTCGGACGTATGCCCTCACCTCGTCGGTGATGCCGGCTGCTTCGTGTGGTCGATACTGTAACCATCAGTTTTTTTTTTTTTTTTTTTTGCTTTTTTTCCCCTCTAAGGTCCGAAAGGGGTGGTTATCCCTTCCATCCCCTCCGTCAGTCGTCTTCTTCCCCTCGTGTCACCCTCTTCCATTTCACCCTCTCCCCTTTCACATTACTTCCCCCCCTGCTGTCTCTGGAAATGGTCATGCGGGATAACTAATCAAGTAGATTCGATGCTGCCACTCGTAGGCAAGAAAGTAAGCACAATTGCGCCAAAGTCCGCCTGCAAACGGTTCTAAGTAGGATGCAGCTCGTCCTTCATGCGACTCGCCTTCCAACGGCACTATGCCTTTGGTGCAAGCAATATCTTCGTGGTCGGTGAAGATGCGACGTGCCCCGTCTCGGCGTTGTTGTGGCACGGGGGTCTATTGTCTCGCGACTACGGCCATGCATGACACTGAGTACCCCCCCCCCCCCCTCCCCCGGGTCCACCCCCACCCCCCACCCAACCTAACCCCGTACCCCACCACGTCTGCTGTGCTGTACACACACACTTGCCTCTCTCGCGTGTCGTTCCATCTTAGAACCGATGGAAGAAACGTCGTCAGCTTCTCCGTCCGCGCAAGCCCTTGTTGACTCTGGGGCGCCCCTTCTTTCCGGTGGCAGCTTGGCGATTTTAGGCAGCACGACCGCGGCCCCACGTGGTAGCAGCGCTGGTGGTGGTATTGGTGGTGGTAATGGTGGTGGTGGTGGAGGTGGTGGAGGAGGAAGCAACATGGTATCGCGCGACGACACGGCGGCGATGCACCGCCTTATCGCTGGATGGCTCAGAGAGGAGGCGAGCCGGCTGAGCGGCAGGGCGGCAGAGCCTACGGTACCCGCGTTGGAAAGATCCGGGGCGGTTCGAGCCATCTTGCACTCGCTCGGCGTGCTAGCGGTGTTCTTTAGGTGCGTTCTTGTTGCGTAGAAATATAGCGCTTCAGCGATCTCGAAGGGGATCCCTGCTTTTTTCGCGCGTGTATATTGGAAACCCGCATTTGTGGATACCAGGCCCCCTTCCCCTAGGTAGCACCGCCTCATTACGCACAAGGTTAAGGTCACCAGAGGTCCCCAGACTCCGTTCCGTGCTGACCCGAGATGCCGGCCCACCTCGGTGTGTTCTCCACGCCACGCCACATAAGAGAGAACCTGTCTGGGGCACTGCCCACATATTTGCGCTTGATGAAGACCTGATGGATAGTGTGTGTGCATGCGTGCGTGTGTGTGTTTGTGAACGCGCGCGTGTGTGTTTGTGTATGGGTGTGTGCGTGCCGCAATGGGTTTGGTTTGTCGGCATTGCTGCTGGTGTTGCTGCCAGCGCTGCGCGCGCCGGCGCCGGTTCGTCTCATGTCAACCGCGCGCGCAGGTATGTGAGCCCGCTCCTTGTTTTAGCCCGCAAAGCGCGAAGGGAGGAGCTTTATTTTCTTTCGCTTTGCTTTCGTTGGATGTGTGCGTGCCCTGACGTGTGTATTCAACATGGGTTCCGTATGTATCCGACACGAGTTGCGCCACGGGTGTCCCCCTTCGGACAAGCGAACGCCCTGGCCGCTCAAAAACATCATCTGGCGCGCTTACCACCCCACTTCCGCGGCGTAGTCCGCGCGCTCCACCTGTCGCCGAAATCGCGATTCGGCCTCCCCTCTGCATTCTAGTAGCCTTTCACCTCGACCCCCACGTGCGATGTCCACGCTCCACCTCCGCTTGTGACGCTCGCGCTCATTCCCCGTTTGCGACGTCTGTGCTCGACCAGCGCTTGCGACGGTCGCGGTGTTTTTTTTTCGTCCTCGACTCATGCGATGGTGGAGGTGTACTTTTTTTTTTTTTTTTTTTTTTTTTCCCTGAATCTCCTCATTTTGAGGGGCTCTGTATATCCTTCGCCCAGAAACTGATGATTTTCAGAAAAATCGAAGTTAAAGCCGATGAACAAATCCCATGTGCTGTATGGCCCACGTATTGAAACAATGTTATTTCAAAACAAGAATGGAAGTCGGACGATTGAGGGTTAAGGAGCCCGTCATTCAGAAAACGACTCAGCCGAAAAAGAGAAGTGCTTATATGAGTCTGTCGTGGCGCGCGTCCCTCCGGTAGACGAGCTAAAGAGGAAGCGTCTTAACCTCTTTTTTTACTGCACTGCATGACCAGGTGTCTCAGTCTAAATTTCAAATACGTTTATCCAGAAACGGCAGTGCAGTGTTAACAAGGGTTATTGGCTAGTCCTGTTATTTATAGAACTGCACCACTGCTGTATAGAAGCCTGCATCGAAATCTGAGTTCACGGCAGTTAATCCACGAAAAGAGGACCAAAGCTTCGCTACGGGGGTCGTTTTTTGGGACTTCTTTGGCGGCGGCTCGGGGCCACGTGGCGCGAGTGACCCACCCCCCTTTTTTGTGCGGTCTTGAGCCTTCGTGCTGTTTTGTCTTTGCGATATGAACACCTGGAATGATTGGCTAGGCTGCGTGAAACCAATCACGTCGAACTCACGGCTGACGTCCTTAAAACGTTTTTGTAAAATCACCTAGAGTTTTGTTTGTCGGTGAGGTACGGAGTTACTCGCGTGAGTGGCTCGAACTCGGTAGTGGAAAAGGCGGTATGATACTATAATACCGTACCCTTGGTCCGAGGGGTGCGGTCTTAAAGGAGTTTAGCTCACGATGGGTTTCCTATATGTGTCTGTGGGCAATTTTTACTGCGTTGCCATACCCAACGGTACCGCCCTGCCACAGTCGCCCGCGTGTGAAGAAGGCGCTGGAGCACACGGAATTGGAATCAGCGCTTTGGGCATCGATCGCCGCTGCGGTAAAAGCGATACTCTGCTTTTTTTTCCCCAGCCTCACGCACACCAAGTTGTTTGTAGCCGAAAGCGAAGGTCATGCTAACTCCAAGTTGTTTCCGCTATCTATCGACACCTCTTACAAGACGCGCGCGTTCGCACGTCTGAAAAAAGTGTGGGGGGGGTGACGTGGATACCACATCTTGTCCCCTAGATCGTACCGCCTCATTGTCACTATAATCCTTCAAGGCCATCCTGGCTCCTCGGGGGCACTCTGAGGTTATCCTCGTTGCTGACCCCCGAGCGTGTGGTCAAGCGTACAAACCCACCTCGGCGTGTCTCCCCGCCTCACCTCTGAGGAAGATGTTTTTCTGTTGCGGGACTAATGTACTGCGTAAAGAAAAACCGTCCCACACTAACTCCAAGTAGCTGGTCCCCGAAAACTAGCGTCGCACTGACTCGAAGTGATTTTTCCGCGTGACCGTGACTCGATCTTCTGATGGGATTCGTTAGGCACACCGCACTTGTATGTGTGCATCGCGTGTCAATTTAACTCTGTTACCCGAAACAACGGTGCCACTCTGCCGCAGTCGCGCGTGTGAAGCAGGCGTGGAGCACCCGGACTTGGAATCGGCCCTTTGGGCGTCGACTACCTCCGCGGTAAAAGCGCTGGAGCACGTGGCCAAGAACGTAGACTACAGGACTCTTTGCGAGGGTCTAGCCAGGCTTACCCGTGTCGTTGGAGCTCTGCTTCGCGAGGCGGCGAGCTCTGACGGGGGTCAGTCGCAGACGGAGCGGCAGGCGGAGCGGCAGGTGGAGTGACGGACGTTAGGGGGATGTTTGACTTCCACATGAGAGTGGTGGTGTCGGTGGTGTTTGTGCTGGTGCTGGTGCTGGTGTTGGTGTCGAATGTTGTTGTTGTTGTTGCTGCTGCTGCAAGACAGTAAGTAGCGTTGGTAAGCAACTAAAATTAGCGTGCTTAATAGTTTTTTAGGGTTGCTTGTTTTTAGCATAATAAAAGCAACCATGTCGTGCGTATTTGCTTGTTTTAGTTGTATGGATTTTAGTATGATATACTAAACGCCGTACAAAATAAATGTATGGGTTTTAGCATGCCCACAGTAGACTCAAGTACAAATAATAATGTATGTGTTTTAATTTACACTTAATCGTATGGGTTTAGTATGGCCGTGCTGAAGTTCCATATAATAATTATCTGCATGTAGGTTTTAGTAATTACAAAGTCACACTTTACGCCGTACAAACGAAATAAGCAACTGAGTGGAAGTTGCATAGTCTAACCAAGCAACTTTTTCACCAAATAAGCTACAATCATAGCAACCCCTTTATTTTTTTTGCTTGCCAACACTACAAGACTGGCTCTGTGGCGTTTAAAAGAAATGCGCGGCCGAAAGCCAGCCCCGACCAACCAGACACCGAGTAGATGTCCAAGGTGGTGTTGTCGTAGGGCCTCTCGTCGTAGTCGGGGTTTCGTTGCATGGTTGGTGGCGTGCCCAGATATTGATTTTTTTTTTCGCGGGGATAGTGTTGAAATTTTTGTCATTCGCCGGGGGGACGCTCTGTGATGAATGAATGTGCGTCTCGTCAATCGTTTTGGCATGGTGACCATGTATGCGTTACCACTCGTCGCTGGTGCCCTTGCTATTGGCGTGTTTACACGCTCTTGTGGTTTTCTTGGGGGTTGCGCAGGGAGGGGAGGCAGACGTCGGGTCAGCGGCTGCGTTGGAACGGATCCTTCGATTTTGCCCCAGAATGGTAAGAGGGTTTTGCTCCAGGCAGAATGATTTGCGATTCTGCTCCAGAATGAACATTTTCAGAGTTTTATTTTGCTCCAGAAAGGTGAGATAGGTTGCTCCAGACTCAATATTGGTAGTGAGAGATGTTGCTCCAAAATTGGTGCACGGTTTTACTCCAGAAACGTTATTTGTTGAGATTTTACATCAGATTGTTGAGCGAATTTGCTCCAGAATGAGTGATAATAGGAGTTTTGCCCAGTTTTGCCCACTTTTTTTTTTTTCTAATTTTCGACGGCGCCAAAACAATAGGGGCTCGTTTCCAACTCTGAGTGCCCAGCTTTCGTGCGTGCTTCGTATTCCAGCCGACGACCGGATCTACCAACCTTCGATTTTTTTTTTTTTTTTTTTTTGCCTTTTTGGAACGCACATACACTACTCGTCGTAACGCCCGAATGTCAGTAAAGCGATTTTGTTGGGTTGGGTTGGGTTGGGTTGGGTTGGGTTGGGTTGGGTTGGGTTGGGTTGGGTTGGGTTGGGTTGGGTTGGGTTGGGTTGGGTTGGGTTGGGTTGGGTTGGGTTGGGT
Organism: Undaria pinnatifida; assembly: GCA_012845835.1. Classification (NCBI taxonomy): domain Eukaryota; class Phaeophyceae; order Laminariales; family Alariaceae; genus Undaria; species Undaria pinnatifida. The sequence continues at coordinate 5,553,145 of JABAKD010000028.1, forward strand.
TGGGTTGGGTTGGGTTGGGTTGGGTTGGGTTGGGTAGGGTTGGGCTGGGTTGGGTTGGGACGTTCGGTTGGCTAGTGTTTTTTTGGGTTGAGTTGGGTTGGGTTGGATTCGGTTCGATTGACCTGGGACGTTCGGTTGGGTTGGGACGGTTGGTTGGCTAGGTCTTTTGGGTTGAGTTGGGCTCGGTTCGGTTCGGTTCGGTTCGGTTCGGTTCGGTTCGGTTCGGTTCGGTTCGGTTCGGTTCGGTTCGGTTCGGTTCGGTTCGGTTCGGTTCGGTTCGGTTGGGACTTTCCCGCTTCCCACCAACGCAGACAAGTTGACGACAATTACAGATATCCAGGGCTTTTCACGGTTCATGACCCGGCCCGCCGGTCGGGTCGGCTGGTTCTAAATAATCTCGCGGGTCGAGTCGGGTCGGATCAGGAGGATTTGGACATGTCCCGGCTCGAGTTGGGTCGGACCAGGACATTTTGGAGTGTGGCACGTCGGGCCGGGTCACGCTGACCCGATCCGACCCGCGAGAAGCCATCTGACCCGTGAATTGCCTTGCGAATATCCGCCAGCGATATTTCATAGTGAGAAGTACAGGCGCTGTTAATATAGAGATTTTGCTCTAGAAGTGGTTGAGTGATTTGATTTCCAGGATGGTGAGATCGCTGGTTGCTCGCGCGCTGTATCTATCCCAAGCCGCGCGTGAGTGTGTGTAAGGTGAAGGTCATGTACAAAAAAGTTACCAGTCCGACGATAAAAATAAGCTCGATGTGACCAATACTTGGAAATGTGCAAAATTCCGAGATCTAAGGTAGGGGATGATAATTAAACATCCCCGGGTCAACCAATGCGATGTTTCAATCCTTGATCGACCTGCATGTAGATGCGATTATTGTTGATTCATAGCTTTATGATAAAATAGCAGTACCGCATGGCTTCAATTCCATATCGACCATACCCGGTACATTTTATCGCTTTTCCTGTCGAGTTCATAGATTCTGCCGTACTAGTAGCTCTATGATAGTCACCTTGCACCCATTGATCGCCAAGCCGTTTCGTTGGCAACCTCTGGGTCCACCCGCGCTTTTTGGTTCGCTTCTCGCGTCCTTTTTTCGGAGGAACTTCTTGGCCATGTGCTCCCCCCTCCCCGCCCCCCCCCCCCCACCCCCTGTGGTCATACGACTAGGGTTAATCATGAATGAGTACCCCTCCTTTTCCCCCGTCCCAACCCCCCCCCCTACTATCGCCCCCACCTTCCCTCACGCGCCCAACTGTAGGTCAGGGACTGGCATAAAGGCAACCTGCCGGAGTTAGCCCCAGCGGCCACCGCAAGCTCCCTGGGACGCGGGGGCGGGGGCGGGGGCTCCCCCTCAAGCTCCGGTCGCGGCGGCAACGCTGGCAGTAGAGGAAGCGGACGGTACCACGGAGGCCGCCAATCGCGCGGGGGAACAGGGTCTCCTGGCGGCGGCGGTGGTAGTGGCAGCGGGAGAAATACCCCTACGCAAGGGGGGGGCAGTGGGTTCTCGAACGGCGATGACGATGATGACATGATGAACGATGACGATGATGTTGTTTCGAATGTCGGTAGGAGCGGCAGCGGCAGCGGGGGCGGGGGGGGATGGGAGGGCGCGGGGGGTCTCTCGCTCGCGTCTCAGTACTCTTCCACTCAGGGAGGGGGGGGTGGTGGCGGGGGAGGCGGGGCCGGCGGGGGGAGCGGTGGAAGCCGTGCTGGGGGAGCGGGGGGAGACGGGCGGGCGTTTGGGGAGGGGAAGGAGCCGGATGGTGCCCTAAAAGGGTCGATGATGTGGTGCGCGCGGCTTTCGTTAGCCATCCGCCCCGACCCGGCTACGGCTCGCCGGCTTTCGCAAGTGTTTGGAAAGGTGAGGAAGGGGAAAACGTACGTAAAATACTGTTTGTTGGAAAGATGCCACAGTGCTCTTACTTTATTTGTTTTCAATCGTCGCTTTTGCTCTCCAACTCAACCTATAGAAGATTTCTCGCCCTCGATTGATTCTATGATACCCCCTCCCCCCTAAAAAGTAGCGATTTTTATTCACGAACGTCTCATGGCTGCTCGATACGAGGAGGTATGCTATGAAAAAATATCTTCTCATCTTTTTTTGTTAGCAAAGGAACGACTATCGAACGATGACGTCGGGGTGGCAAGGGGGCACAATGTTTCAGGAGATACGGCCGAGATCTCGCTTCAAAACCAGCGATTTCGCTATATATATATAAGTTGGAGGGGCTACCGTAGAACGACTCCCGCACAGTCGACATTCTGGACCAGCCGTGGTCGCGGGTGTCATCCCTTTCCGCCCCCAGCACGCCCCCTCATCTTTGTCGCGCAAAAAAGGGTTCAGCAAATCCCACTGCCCGTCGATTTGCATCGGGTAGTGGCCAACTCGCGCGTTCGCACTTTCCTCGGCATGTCATTTTGTTTTCGCAGAGAAAGGCCCTTTAGAGATTTGAACTCGCGAACGAGATCGACCTCAATAGTTGCGCTACTTGCTGTTGAATCGCTGGGGACGCCGGTACTGAAATTGCTGTACCGGTAACCAGAGCTTTTCGCCTGTCAGATCACGTTTTGCGGCTCGGATCGGATCAGGCCCCCTGACCCGGCCCGCGAGGTTTCGAAAACCTCCTGATCCGAGCGGCGGGCCGGATCGTGACCCGTGAAAACCCGTGGTTGCAAGGCTTGTGGGACCCTGAGATGGGGGCAATTAGAATATTATACCATGTGTATATTAACTAGCGGGAAGACCGCGGCTCCCCGCCTTTAGCACTAGGTCTGCGTTGCCTCATAGAGCTGCTGAAGCCATGATAAGGTTGGCGTATTCATCAGTCGGCGATCCGCGAGTTAGTGTGGGCTGACCCTTTTAGAACCCGGAGATAGAGGCTAAAGCCAACGATATGTTTGGTGTTGTCAACTGTCTGCGAGTTCGTAAGTGTGAGCGCGCCGCATGTGCTTGCGAGTAGGATCATGCCGCACCTCGTGCAAACAAGTCATTGTTTGCGTTGTAGTTATAGGTCGGACAGGCAACGTTAATCATGCCTCAACCAAGAAGTTGCCGATGCTGAACTCATCTATTTTTTTATTGGGAGGGGACACTTTTTTGTTCTCAAGTAACATTTTTCACGAACAAGTATAAGTAACCGGTAGCCCTTTTCGAACTGCACCCCCGGTTTACGCTGAATCCACCCCCCCCGCCCCCCTCCCCCTTCTCCTCTGTCCCCATCTCCTGCGTTGGATGCGGTCGATCTGTGCGACTCGCCACAGGCCTACAACGATGGCTTGGTTGACGAAGCGGAGCTTTTTGCGGTGGCAAGAGCGGCGGCAGAGGTGTTTTACCAGGGTGGAGTGGGGAGCGACGGGCAGGAGGTACGGGAGAAGTGTTGATTTTTCCATGACAAAATATACCTCAGCTGCGAGATCGAGAAATTTCGTCGAAACTGATATTTTCCAGACTATCTGTAGTGGTAGGCGATCGCGCGGGCTAGTGGACGGTGGCGAGGACTTGGCTTACTGACCCTTTTTTTGTTGATCGTGGTATATCATGGCGGCCATACCAACAGAATCGCCTCGGTAGCCCCTTAAGGGCATCCAAACGGAGAACAAAAAGGGGCAGAGTAAAAGGGAAACACACAAATACAGGGACGAAGCAAGGGGAAAAAAGGGGTGAAAGGGAAAAAAAGGGGAAACCCCGTTCAGCAAGAGACCGCATACCGGCGGTGATAGAGTACCGCAGTATTGGCTGACACGGCACCCCCGACGGGAATGGGGAAGGCAACAACAAGAATGAAAAATGGCCAAACAAATGGCCAGTTTGGTTCTATCAACCGTCTACGAGTAGTGTGCGAGCGCCATGGCGCGGGCGGGGTCAGGTTGCATGCACCGCGTGGTGTACGACTCCTTGCATCTCGCTTCTGACCGTATAGAGGTTGCGATTTGGGGTGGAGAAACAAAAAATTATGACCGTCGGTCGGGATAGCGTTGTGTCTTACGCGTGTGTTTTCTTTTCGTTTGCCGGGGGATATGTTGATCGGATTGGTTGCACTTTCTGTTTTTCTCGCAATATTTTTGTTTTGGGGTAAAGGTGCATAGACCTCCTGACGAAACGAATCCCGGAAAAGTAGGCTTTGCCTCTGCCTCTATCGCAGAATGCGTCGGGTATCACTCCCCCCCCCCCCCCCCCCCCCCTCCCAGCCAAGCGATGGTCAATGCTGCATTTTTTTTTTGTCTTTTTTTGTCGTCGTCATTGTATAACTAACTCCTTTCGTAATTGATTAGAGAGCTGTCATCCGCCCGCAAAAAAAAAGTACGCACAAGGTGCCGAAGCCCGCCTTACAAGTGGTTCCTAGTAGGCTGCAGCTCGCACACCCTTCATGCGACTCGCCGAACACCTCACGGCGCCTTCTTTTGGCGCGCTTGGTGCACGCCATGTCTGCCTGGTCGGTGAAAACCCGAGGTGACCTGCTCCGTCCCGGCATTGTAGGGGTGCGAGGGTCTGTAGTCATGGTCATACCACTACGGCCATGCATGAATGTCGAGTACCCTCCCCCCCCCCCCTCCTTCCCTCCCCCCATCCTGACGTCTCACAGGGATTAGCCCTTACCTTTAGCCGCCTTTCTTGACCTCATAAACCGGTCAATAAGCCCCCGCACGAGTCGAGGAGGCGCGTGATAAACGAGTGCAACTCGCTCCACGCTTGCATTCAGCTCCTTTTTATTTCGGTGCTAAACGCTCGTCCCACTCACCCCACGCTTACATTCAGCTCGTTGTTATTTCGTGGTCGGCGCTGAGCGCTCGTCACGATCCCCCGAGGCTTGAGGGCGTGCGAAGACTTTTGGCTACGATATGGGTGCCCAGCGCTGTTTGGCCACACTATTTCTGATTGAGGGCGCTCCTTAACCGCGGACCTAACCATTGTGGTTGGAACACCACTTGCGTTTTGACAACGTTGCTCGTTCAAAGCTTAGGCGGCGGTGGGATTGTTTGTCGGGGTTAGGTCGGTTTTTGGGTGATACACAAGCGCTCCTCTAGTGAGGATTATAACCTTATTTTATTTTTTGGTGCACCCCTGTTGGTAGCATGGGCCTGTGGCACCGCATCCCCCCGGCTCTTCCCCACTTCCGCCCCCCCTCCGCTCTCCCCCCTCTTTCCCCCCCCCTTCGCCCCCTCCCCCCCCCCCCCGGCTCTTTCCCACACTTCCGCCCCCCCTCCGCTCTTTCCGCCCCCCCTTTCTGCGTGCCGCCCCTTGGTTATCAACACCGGGCAGGTCGGCGGCAACGCGGAGGATGGAGAGGGAGGGCTGGAGCTTGTGCGCTCGGCCGTAGACCTCGTCCTCGCTTTCGCAGACCCGGACGACCCGTCCAATGGCTGGCTGCTCCGGCTGCTGGGGGTAAGCAAGGAGACAGAACAACAGCGCTTTTTTTAGAAAATCATAGTGCCACTAACTTTTAAGTTTTTGTTGTTGTCATAACTGTAAATATTGCCGAGTGCCTGGTACCAGGTATCTGGTTGACTGTTGTCAGAGCTCCTGCTGCTGGGGGTGAGTGAGACAGAGCAGCAGCGTTTGTTGCTGTTGTCATGCCGCCGAAAAATTCAGATTTAGTAAACATCTGATTCGCTGGTTTTTCAGAGCAGTGGCGGACCCGCCACATAGTCTGCCCTAGAAGCAGGTCGGCTTCATGAGAAAAGTTCTTGCCCCGGCTGCCTATCTGTTTGGTCGAGGGTGGCCAATCGGCCGCTCGTTTTGATTGTCAAGCGCCACCATAGCCCGCTCTGGACCCGCGCGGCCGCCGTTGTTAACCTCGGTCCCCCCAAAGGCTTAATATTAGGGTTAGGGTTGAGGTTGTTAGGGATTAGCTCTGGGACGACGTCCAATGTTGCATTTGGCCACAGGCCACCTGCAGGATTTTTTGTATTTTATAAAAATTGAAAAACGTCGGCTGTGAGTACGAACGATTGGATGGTTGAAACTCGACTTTGCAAGCTGCGTGGTACAACTGTGTTTCGCTGATACACAGTAGTAGTGGCACAGAATTTACGGAAGGTCGTTCGCACGTGTTATATATTTGACCCTCATGAAAGATATAGGTCGGTGACTCCCCTGTGTTGTAGGGCCATAATTTAAGGCGAACCATCGGTCGTGTCTCTCTCGATCATTGTTGGTGGCGTATTTGCCACGGTGTGTGCGCATTTCCTCCTATGAGGGAGAAGCTGCTGGCGCCAGCAGGCAGCGCTGGTGGATGGCTCAGCCTCGTTTTGCTGTTAATGTTTGAGGGCTGCCGTATGTCTTTGCGAAGCAGTTTTGCCGATCGTGTTAACTAGTGGCTGCTCCAAGTGTTTAGGGGCTCTTCTAAGTAGTTAGGCCTATGGGTGCCCTCGTAGCTGTGAACCTCCTGTCGCCTCGTGGGTGGGTCGAGCTCTATTGCGCCGATCGCGTTCGTAGAGGTCCCAACGTGGTACCAAGTAGGTTCATAAGATGTGACCACGTCAGAGGTTGTGCGGCTACATGAAAACCAGTAGATGTCGCAAACAAACCCAAGAAGTTGTGACTTTCATGTGGTCACAAGGTGTTAGGAGCTTTCAGGAAGCTGTGAGTGTTGTGAGACTTGCATGTAAGGGCGTGGCTTTTTCTGGCGCGGCAATCGTAGCTTTTTGCTGGCCCAACCTGACAGACACGCGTATACTTTGGTGTTGGGCGGTCCGGTACAAATGCGTAGCTGCGTTTTGTTCGCGATGGCTACGCGGCACCCACTTCCAGCAATCGACAGATAGGAAGGACCCCGAACCTTTGTCCGCAAGAAACCAGAGTAATTTTCTGAGAACGAAAATTCGGCGGAATATGTGGTGTAAGGTAACCGTTTTCATGAGTGTGCTGTTGCTTTGTTTTGGTGTGATGCTGTGGGATATGTAGTACGCGTACATAGGCGTTATACCGATTGGTGATTTGGCGCTCACTTTATTTCTTGCTGCTGCTGCTGTTCCCGTCGATGCACAGTTCATCCAGCAAGCGGTGGTTGCGCGGGGGCGGGGGCGAAGCTACCGTTCGGCCGGAAACGACACGGTTGACTCGGCGACGGGCGAGAGAGAGCGCGCGTGCCTTGCACATCTGGCGCACGTCGTGTTCAAGGACGAGCTTGTGCTTGCTGGTGCTAAGATAAGGTGAGAAGGAAAAAATCGAGTTTGTTTTTACGTGTGTTGCTTGTGGCTGGGTAGCGCGTGCTGCTTCTGCTGCGGTGTGATATTGTTACTACTCGCGTGCGTCCTTGTGTGTTTCGCACCAAACGGTAAGACCAGACAGACAGGCATAATCGAAAAGCTGAAACTGCGATTTGTGTAGGGGACCTGGACCTACCAGAAATGAAAAAAAGATATACCAGAGGACGTGGATGCACATATGTGCCCGTGTGGGAAAACACTAAAGAGTAGGACTCACATGGTAGGACAATGTGAAATATACAAGAGGGAACGAGTTGTGTTAGAGGAGACGAAGAAATTAGACGAATGTGATATGGAAGAGTTTGGTAGACTAGAACGTAGGGGGAAAACGATCGCTATCCTAGGAGATAGATGGTGGCCACAGATGGCGAAACAGGACGGGGATAGGATAAGCAAATAGTTTTTATTTACTATACATGGAAAAAGCGTATTGAGCGCCCAAATGTTGGAGATGCCTATTTTAAGAGTAGGAACGTTTCTCCGTCTCGAAAGGGATGCATGGCCAATGGTCAAAGGACTAAGGCAAGCAACAAATGAGCACCCCCCCCCCCCCCCCCCCCCTTATATTATCGCATGCAAAAACAGCCGATTGGTCGGCGCGGCCCACCTGTTCGCGGCGAGAGCCTTTATTTTCGTCGTTGCGGCCTACCCTATCTTATCATGTTCAAGTTCTGCTGCCGCCACCATCCCCCACCTTATGACGTGACAAAACAGCCGATTGCTTCACGTGGCCTACCTGTCCGCGACGAGAGCTATCTTCGACGCCTTTCCAGCCTACCCCACCTTGCCTTGTGCAAAGTCCCCCCCCCCCCCCCCATCTTATCGCGTGCAAAACCAGCCGATTGGTCCGCGCGGCCTTCCTGTCTGCAGCGAGAACCATAATTGACGCATTTCCGGCCTACTCCATCTCACCGTATGCCAAACTTCCCCCTGTCCTCTTCCCCCTCCCTCATACTCTCGCGTGCGAAACCAGTGGATTGTTTCGTGGGGCTCACCTGTTAGTGACGGGAGCTCTCTTGGACATCTTTCCGGCCTACTCCATCTTGTCGCATGGATCCCCCCCCCCCCTCCCCGTCACCCATCTTGTCGCATGCAAAACCCGCCGATTGGTCCGGGCGGCGCACCTGTCCGCGGCTCGGGCCATCTTCGACGCCTTCCCGGCCTACTTCGTCTTATTGCATGCTAAGTCTACCCCCCCCTCCCCTCCCCTCCTCCCCCTCCCCCTCTCTCCTCTTATCGGATGCAAAACCAGCCGATTGGCCCGCGCGGCTCACCTCTCCGCCGCTCGGGCTATCTTCGACGCCTTCCCGGACGCGAGCCTCCGCGACGATTTTGCCGCATGCGTTTTCTCAGGAACGAGGGATGTTGACTCGGGAGTTCGATCAATCGCGGCGGAGGCCACCCGAGTGCTTTTTCGCCGCTTCCTCCCGGGAAAACACCAAGCCATTTTCGCGACGATTGTGGCCAAGCTGCCGCCCGTGGTGGTGGTCGACGGCGAGGGGGAAGAAGAGGGGGAAGATGAGGATGGCACCGGTGGAAGTGTGAAGGCGGCGGTGGTGGCGTCTGAACGGGCCTATGCTAAGCTGTCGAGCCGTAGGTCCGACAATGAGCGCAGGTGGGGTTTACGGGGGGAGGGGCGAAATGTGTGTAGGGGGGGAGAGTGTGACGGAGGGGGGGGGTAGGGGAGGGGGCGGCCATGTATGGTGGGATGTGTTTGTTGTCGTGCATGGACGTAATCTTTAGACCGTAGACCCTCGCAGGCGGTAAGGCGGGGAGGGGCGCAAAGTGGATTGGAGCGGAGGGGGTCGCGAGGTAGGGGTGGGGTTTTGGCGAAAGGGGGATAGGGGAGGAGGAGGCGGTGGGGTTTCGGTGTGAGGGGTGGGGATTCTGATATTGTGGGGCTACTCAATGGTGTGTTGATTGAGTTTGCCTTCGGGCGTGTTATGGTTTAAACTTCTCCCCCGCTCCTCCCCCCCCTCTAACCTTCCCCCCCCCCGCTCCGGCCCCCGTCCACCGATGTATATATATAATAGTTGGCCTCGGTTGGCACTGACGCTGTAAAACGTTGTATGTATATTGGAGTTGTCGTTGGTTGGCAACAGTTCTGTAAAACATGTCAATCACTGCGTGAGCTAGACAACCAGGGTACCATTTTTTTTTTTTCTTGGCGGTCACCATGATGGTTATCGAGTTGGATAATATTTTGCGGGGTGGAGAACCCTAACTCCGCACAAGGGGAATGATCGCATCACGTAGTGTGAATTTGGTGAGCCCCCCGCGACGCGGTTACATATTAATACCCATTACTGTCTCTGGAGCGACCACGCCAGAAAACAAAGTAACTCGTTGGCGCTGTCATCCCTGGCAAGAAAGTAGGCACAAGGTGCCGAAAGCCCGTCCTAGGAGCGGTTCTTTGAAGGATGCAGTTCACCCTTCATGCGACTCGCCGAACACCTCACGGCGCTTCCCGCTTGGTGCAAGCAATATCTGACTGGTTGGTAAAGACCCGACGTGCTCCGTCCCGGCACAGTAGGGATGCGAGGGTCTACGGTCATACGACTACGGCCGTTCACAAACTGAGTACACCCCCCCCCCACCCCCCCCCTCCGGCCCACGTTTTTCCCTCCTCTTCTCCCTCCTTCGATAAGGTACTTCGTGGTCGGTCGTCGAGAGCTCGAGGCCACCTCCCTGGCCACAGTGGCGGACATGGCTGTTTCCAGTCCTAGAGTTACCCGGGCGGCCCTGTTCCACCTCTTGCGGCGCTTTGTCAGGCCGGAACTCGCCGCTGCCATTCGGCGACTGATCGAGCGACTGGCGGTCAGGCTGGGGTTTGCTTCGGGTCCCGCGCTCCTGAGGCAAGGAGTTGCCTTGCGTTTTTTTTTGCTATTTGCATTTTTCCCTTGGGGCAGGGGGGGTGGGTCATAGCTAAACGAACCCCCAAAGAAGATCAAGTGTTTTAATGATATCACGACTCGCGACGAAACGTATTGAAACGTAGCTCTGTATGCTTGTACTTTTTTTTTTTCGTTTTGCTCATCCCTTCTATTGTTGTGTGCATTTTTCCTTTCCCTTTTCCCCTCCCTAGACGTATCGCGGATCCAGGGTTACCAAGCAGCCTCTGCTATCCCCTCCCCGCTACGGTGCTTGCCTTCTTTTATATCTCGGGAAGATTCCAGTTGTTCCTCCCCTCGCAGACTCGCACCGAAGTGTGCCTGCCCACGCTTCTAGGCGGTCTCAGCGGTTGATTTACCAGGCTCGAGGATAACCTGATACGCTACCGGGGCGACCGGTACTGGAGCACACTGAACCCTAACCTCTAGATGAGAGTTTCGATGTTAGCCACAACCTGCAGCTCGGTACTCCGCTTCCTGGTTGACCTTCGCTTAATTGAAGTCGCAGCTATCATAACTACTGTCGTGTACTTTGGACTTTTTGCGAATGAGCTCAAGGGTCAAAACCCACGTGGGAGTTTTACCTGGTAGGCGATACCTCGTTTGGGACCCAGGTACAGTATCGCCGCCTGCAAGGTGGGAAGTGCGGTCTTACCTTACTTTCGGGAAAGAGCGTGCAGCAGGCAACCGTGCAGATTTTTAATGTGCTGCCTCGCGTGTCGTGTTGAATCTCCTCACGCCGCTCGCTCTCCTGGCACGTTCCCCCCCCCATAGACTTGCCCTGCCACAGACACCTGCTTCGGTAGAGGTGGCCGTTTTAACCCTTTTAGCAGCGCACTCCCGATATGGGGACACAATACTTGGAATTAGACTACGATAATACTAGGAGTTGGAGAAGGGTTAACGGGACGCATGGTTTCTGCATGACGGGCTCCTTTCTCAGCTAGAGTAGCTACCTAAATATATACTATATATTGGAACCCCGTTTGTGTTTCCTGTAGTATTCGTTCTCTGCATTACGGATCGCTTAATGGAAGTGTTGAATTGGATGAGGCTTCCTGCGCCGGCCGGATCCCCTACGCCAGTTTTGTGTTTCCTAATCCATTTGCTGTGCACCTACTATAGCCCATGGGATTTGTCCATCGAAGTTAGCCCTTTTTCAGCACCGCAGTCCCGCCATGGGGATGAAGCACTGGAGTTAGGCTACGAAAATTGTAGGAGCTGGAAGTGAGTTAAGTGAACAATGTAGACAAAGCGAGTCTTGGGTGAGGATTTTTGGGGGAAAATGATGTCCACCTGTATCGTAACGTATATATATATATACCCGAACACTTCGTATGGTACACACGTGAAAAAAACACCCGAACAAACGCATAGAAAGGAAGCTCCCACGAAAGAATGAAAACATAAAAAAAAAGTGTTACTCGTCGTCTGCCGTCCAACATGCATGCGCGGGGCGGCGCTTCGACAGCACACGGTCCAACCAGAAATACACAACATAGAAAAATAACCCGAACAAACACAAAAAAAGGAAGTTTCCACGAAAGAATGAACACATAAAAAAAAGAGTTACTCGTCGTATGCCGTCCAACATGCATGCGCGGGGCGGCGCTTCGACAGCACACGGTCCAACCAGAAATACACAACATAGAAAAAGAACAGAAAAAAAAACGGGGGACGATGTCGTAACATGCGCGTCCCTAGTAGTGCGTGCTGTTTCGGCGAGGCCGATTCTGCATTCGTCACTAATGTTCGCCAGTGTTTTTTCCTCTGAATATCAAAAGGGGTTGTATGAAACACTGCCGTGTGCAATGCGCTTTTACTGTTATTGCAGTACTCTTCTCCGTGTATATATATATATATATATATTTTTTTACGCACAATTGGGAAGTATAGCATAGATAACGGAGATTTTCTTGTGTACTTTCTAATATCGTCGAGCATATATAGTGTTGCGAGCACATGGGATAGTATAGCGTAGAAAACAGAGATGTCAAAAATAGAAGTTTTTAGTGTCGTCGAGCCTATATAATTTTACAAGGGTGTGTTCGGTGCGGTACCGGTATTCTCGGTACCGGTATTGATGTCATATCGAACTCACCGAGGTGTCTGGTACCGGTATTGGCGTCGTACCGAACTTACCGAAGTGTCCGGTACCGGTATTGGAGGTGTACCGAACTTACCGAAGTGTCCGGCACCGGTACGAAAGAATGTTACCGGCATTGATGCCATACCGAATTTATCGAAGTTTTCGGTACCGGTATTGATATTGTACCGAACTTACCGAAGTTTCCGGTACCGGTATTGACGTCGTACCGAACTTACCGAAGTTTTCGGCACCGGTATTGATGTCGTACCGAACTTTTACCGAAGCGTCCGGTACCGTAACGAAAGTCTGTATCGGTACCGGTACCAGTACCGGCACACACTTGAATACATATACCGCAGTACCGGCGGTATATACCGCCGGCAAGGTACCGACGCACGCTTGCCCTTGGGCACAAAGGCTGGACATAAACTGGCGGTACATGTACAGACCAAATCCGGTATTGGCCGGGGGTACCCGCTGAGGTATTTAATTTAAGTGAGATATAATTTGTTTTTATATTTTCAATATTTTTCTCTCATTTGATCTTGGTCTTGATATGCTGTTCAAAAGGTAAGGTACCCTTTGGATTATCAGCAGGGCGCCGTCTTCTCGTCGATCGTTTCGACGTACACGCCAATCGAGTACGTAAATGAGGCTTTTACGCGTCCCTTACCTTCGAAAACCGGCCGGCACCGGGAAACCATCGACGGCTTTGATCGTCTCCGCCGGCAACTCGTACGCGTCTCCCGTGAGCGAGTTGTACACTGTCTGGAGCCTAAGCTCCAAAGGATGACGTCACAATGTGGTGAAATCGGGTTGATATCGTGCCAAACGTACCGAAGTGTCCGGTACCGGGTTGATGTTGTGCCGATCTCACCGAGGTGTCCGGTACCGGTATTGATGTCGTACCGAACTCACCGAAGTTTCCGGTACCGGTATTGATAGCGTACCGAACTTACCGAAATGTCCGGTACCGGTATTGACGTCGTACCGAACTTGCCGAAGCGTCCGGTTTCGGTACGAAAGTCTGTACCGGCACCGCCGGTACCGTTATTGATGTCGTACCGAACTTACCGAAGTGGTATTGATGTCGTACCGAACTTACCGAAGTTTCCGGTACCGGTATTGACGCCGTACCGAACTTACCGAAGTGGTAATACCGGCGGTACATACCGCCGGTGCGCCTCAGCATGTACCGCACCGAACACACCTTTGTAATTTCACGAACATACCAGGTATGGCATGGTGTAGCGTAGAAAACGGAGATTTCTTTTAAAATAGTACTTCTTAATATCGTCGAGCTTTTGTTGCGGTACTTGTTTTTTTCGCCGGAATCTCACCCCGACAAAGCGCTCTTTTGGTCAGTAGAGTCGTAGGGTAGGGTAGGCGCTAGTTTAGAGTTCAGGTCAGGATTTAGGCTAGGGTTTGGCCGTGTTTAAATATGCCTCCTCTCATATTATTGGGATCACACGGCAGCCACACGACATTCCCCGCAGCCCATACTAATAAGCTATCACCTTTATAGTGTTTTTTACAAATTGGGCTCTCTTGTTGCCTACGAGTATGCTTGCTGGCACTTTCGTTCCCTATCCCTCAGGGAGCACTTGATGTTTTTCATGTCAAAGTGGCTAAACGGTCGGCCGTCTCTGGGCGGATTTCCTTTCGAACTTCTGCGGCATGCTCAAGCGAATGGGGACCGGGGAGACGCGCTTCGAGCGTGCGCGCACGTCGCGGTTCCGCTCGCGGTGGTTCAGGTATATTAAATGCGTCTTGTCTCCAGATTGTTTTTTTTGTTTTTCTTTGCTTTTGTTTTCCTTATGGGCTGCCGAAAGGGTTAATCAATGCCAACCTCCGTCCACCCACGAAGCGACCGACGCTGTCGAAGATTCAGCTGAAACGTGTGCTCTGCGTATGACCCATGGTCAACATCTCCCGTAGGCCTACGCCGTTGCTGCCGCATGTATGTGCTGTATGATGTGTATAAACACGAGCGGTTTCGACCAAATTCTTGACCTAACAGCTAGGGCGTGTGTGGTTTAAACTATGGATGTTGCAGTTGTCCCCTAAGGAGCGTCTGAGAGAGGTGCAGACCATGGCGGGAGAGATGGGATTGGGCGCCACGGACAACGGTGTCGCCCGCCTCGTCAGACTGCACGTCGCCGACATCAAGGTGAGGTGGTCCGTTCGAACGGCCAGACAGGTAGACGTATCATAGATCATAGCTGTATGATCCTAGCTACCTCTTTTTTTCTTTCTTTTTCCTTTTTGCTCATCCCATCTGTTATCTTCGAACTTTATCTTTCTCTTTCTCCTTCCCCAGACGAAACTCAGATCCAGGGTCACTAACGAGGCTCTTCTCCCCCCCCCCCCCCCCCATCCCCACTGCGGTACGTGCCTTCGATTGTAACACGAGAATACACGAGCCCTTTCTTCCGTCATGGACCCGAATCGAATTGTCTCTTCTTGGTGGGAAAATTCTCTTGCTGCGTTTTCTCTGTACTTTTTTTTTTCCGATCATGCATATCGTGACAGTGGTGCACCTGAGGCTTTTGAAGCGTCTCACGTGAGGAGGAGCTCTCTAAAGCGTACCCAACGACCGACCTCGAGATTGTGTACGTAATTTAATGAGCAGTCCCACGGCCTACGGTAAAGGTACACCTCTTTTTTTTTCTTGTTTTTTTGGCGCTCCTTCACTTAAGAACCGCCGTATCTCACCTCCAATTTTTTTTTTGGGACTAAAGCTGAACGTGAAATCCGACGTCCAAAACCCATGGCCCAAGCCTAAAAACAATAGTGTTGCTGTAAATCAAGAATGCCATTCCGACGATTTTTGGTCAAGGAGCCGCGTCATCCAGAAAATACCCCTCCCTCCCCCGCCGCAAATGCTACGTCTATCGTAGCACGCGTCTATCGGAGATGAATATGAGGTGCAACTTGATGGGCAGACCCTGGGTGCGGTCGCGGTGTCATTTGTCGGGCCTGTTTTCGAAGAGGCTCCGGGTCACTGGTGCGAGCGACCCACCCCCTAACCCCCCTTTCCTTTTGCGGTCCCTTTAAAGCTCAAAAATCCCTTATACTAACTTCAAGTAAGTTTGCCCGTGTTTCCCAGTTGTAAAGACGTTATCCTTTCGTGATTTTTTTTTTTTGCCATGTGAAACCTCCGTGGAATGGTTAGCCACGCTGGACCAAAAAATAACCGCCGAAAGTTTTTTTTCGTTGAGGTACAGAGTCACTCGGGCGAGTACGTCATACCAAGTAGTGAATAAAGGGTTACCCCTTCCCTACCGTCAGCCGTGGTCAGCATCAGTCGTCAGTCCCACCGCCTATGCATAGGAACAACACGAAAGTTGTGGAGCTGAGTTAACGTGAGAACGGCAACAACAAGTGTAAGCCACTTTTGGTATTCGAACGGTATTGGAGTATTAGTATGTGCCTTGTGGAGCTCCGCCCCGTCAGTGTTTAAAACATGGTCAAAGCATGCCTACCTTCTTCGCCTATGGCAGCACGCGTCACGCTGACAGCCCATCAAAGACGAGGGACGAGCCCAAGGTTTTGCGATCCCTTCTTAAATAAACTACCTGGTAGAATTTATCTGCGTGACGCTCGATCTCCCGAGACGATTTGTGCTCTTATTGACCCGATCAATAGCCCAGTCTCCCATTTTACGAGGAACCTTGAGTAATCAGAATCCACGTCAAGCGCACGAAAAACTGTACACTTCTCTCTGTTTTTTTCTAGCTATACTTCGTTCTGGCTTCTATTGTTTGTCCCCTCTGTGTTGTTTGTATCACGGATCATATGGATACATACTAACAGTGTTCCACCGGCATTTGGTACAGTATGTTACTTGAGGAGCCGCGTCAGTCTTAAGAGAAGGCCGAAAATGCTTAACTATCCCTATCGTGATGCATGTCCAACACGCTAGCGATTTTCGCGCCCTTGTTTGTGCGCGGCGCTGCTGCAGGCGGTGTACCTTCCCCTGCTGTACACGGAGAGCGAGGATGGTGTTGATGAGGACAGACAAGTGGCCAACGAGGCGGATGGTTTTTTGCAGAGGTGATGACTTTTTTTTTGTTTTGTTTTGTTTGGATTGGTTTGGTTTGGTTTGGTTTGGTTTGGTTTGGTTTGGTTTGGTTTGGTTTGGTTTGGTTTGGTTTGGTTTGGTTTGGCTTTGGTTCAACTTTGGTTTGGCTTTGGTTTGGTTTGGTTTGGTTTGGTTTAACTTTGGTTTGGCTTGGTTTGATGTGGTTTGGTTTGGGCTGGATTGGTTTTATTTGGTTTGGTTTGGTCTGGTTTGGTTTGGTTTGGTTTAGTTTGGTTTGGTTTGGTTTGGTTTGGTTTGGTTTGGTTTGGTTTGGTTTGGTTTGGTTTGGTTTGGTTTGGTTTGGTTTGGTTTGGTTTGGCTTGGTTTGGTTTACGTATGTTTGGTTTCGTTAGGCCTTGCTGGTTTAGATTTGTGTTGTTGGTTGTAGTTTGGTTTGCCTCGTGGTTGGTACGCGCTATCTATCTATGGTGCAGTTTTTCGCTACTTTATTTTCGGGTGGCATTTTTTTTATTGTGTGTTGTTGCTTTCGGGTGCCTCGTCTGTTTTGCTGGCGCATGGGCTGTCTTCTGCGCTTGCGCAACAGGGGGAATCGCGATGCGTTCTTATTCGTATTTTCTACGCTTGTCTCAGCATTGTACGTTTTTGCGTGTTGTGTTGCCTCTTGCGTCTCGGCTTTTTGCGGGACCGGTACGGTTTTTGTCCACATCTTGTTTGCTCTTTGCTTGGTTTTGAAGTGGTACATGCGAGAGAGAACATTTGTCACCAACACGAAATAACCTGAACGATCAGCCTCATTGCCACAAACATATGGCTGCCGCAGCGAGCGACACACACGGCAAGCAGCTGCAGCGGTCTTGTACTGCACGGCTGCTGCGACGAAGCTAGGTCAAGTGGCAGACACTGCCGCGACAAGGTGGGGCGAAGAACCGCTTATTCAACCGCGTGTGTGGTACAGCACAGCAGTAGTACACCAAGCCAAGCCCCCCTCACCGATGGCCGTCACGCTTGGCCGCGTGCGCTGTTCGCCCTCCTCGCACCTCCTCACACTTGCTCTGTTCTCATCCTAACTTTGGCACGCCCGCGCGAAGGGTCATCGACGGGGGTAAGGCGGGCAAGACGGCGGACAATCTACAGACCCTCGTGCTCCGGCTGCTGGACATGGGCGCCATGGATCCGTTCGGAGCGTTCGGCCGGGTTACGCTCAAGCCAATCGCGGAAACGCTCGATCAGGTGGGTTTGATTCGATGGTTGGTGCTGATTCGTTTGTTCCGTCGGTGTGTTTTCGATGATCTTGCCGTCGGCAGTGTCATGGGTTGGTCCATTGGTCCTTGCGTCGGTCGTTTGGCTGGTCGCTCTGTTCGTCGGTCCGTTGGTCGTTCCCCTGGTCGGTCCGCTCGTAATTCTGCCGTTCGTTGTGTTGGTCGGTCTGTTGGTCCTTCCCTTGGTGGGTTCGATTGCCTGTTGGTAGGCTCGTTGGTCGTTCCGTTTGTCTCTCTGTTTGCCGTTCCGTTGGTCGTTCCGTGGGTCGGTCCATTGTTCTCGTCTTGCCCACTGGTTGGTCCATTCAACGGTGGCGCGGGCACGGCGAAAATCGCCGTCGAGATCGGCGGGAATACTTTTTTTTGTACTTGGACGAAGACTTTTTACCGGCAGACCCTAATCTATTCACCATTACTTATAGCTCATTTGCGCACAACCTCGCTATCGTATTTGTTCGGTGATAACCCCTGCACCTCTGCCAGCCGCCTCCTCTACTACCCTACTACCCACGCTGCCGCTTTGAATCCCAGCCCGCGCCTACCCCCCCCCCCCCCTCCCCCCAACCCCCAGCTCCGCCCCAACCTTCACCCCTCTTCCACCCTGGGCTTGTGTGTCCTCTTCTCCTTACCGCCCCCTTCACGCCTGCGATTCCGTCCGCGTTGACAGGTCGCTAGGCAACTGGAAGGCGGTTCTGCGAGCCAGGGGAGCACCTCGGGGGTTGATGGTGCGGGGGATCTCTTGAGGCGGGTGAACTTCGTCGAGGTGGGTGCCGGCGTCGTGTCGTCTAGTTTTTGTTCACGTCTGCTATTAGCTCTTTTGATAGTTGAGAGGGAAGCGGTGTCGAAATATGGTGGCGATGACGGACGGTGTCGGCCATACCAAGCTATCATACTAGGACTGCTGCTGAGGCATGATATCGTAGATGGTGTGCTCGAAGTTCAACGCATGGAGTTCTATGCCAAGCGCACTTCATGATATGATACTACTTACACGACGCGCTCATATCATAAAGGACCGCACTTTTTTGGTGGTTTTGTCGCTGTGTCTGAGTCCCGCAGGGGTCAACACATTGGAGACGGGGGGTCTTTTTGGTCGTGTTAAGGCTTCTTTTGCAGCGATTCGCGCTGTTTGTACGGGAAAGGCTTGGTGTGTGCAAGATTGCAACACCAGCAGCTATCCCCGCCCCCCCCCTTCCGGTACCCTCGATAAAGTGTTTTAGGTTGGTGGATCTTACCGCCCTTCGGGCGGCTGCTAGTTTCTGATTTACACGGTGCCCAAAAGGGGCGACCTAGGTCGTTGACGTTGGATTATATGTCCGCCGACGCTGACCGAAAAAACAAGTGACACACGTTGATGACAGGCGCATACAGCTTGACAGACGCGCACAAGCTGGCAACATTTACCAACATCCTGCTGTGCTAGATCCTAGCGACCGTTATTACATTTTAATATGAACACCTTTTGCGGCGACCCACCGTCCGCAATCGCGCAGGTTTTGCTCCACGTTCGCAGGCATATTGCACGCGCGAGGGAACCGGAGGCACAGCGACGAGTGTTCGGCATGCTGGAGTTTGTGGTGACGAAGGCGCGCGTAGAGGAGGTGGGGAGTTGTTCCGCACTACGTACTGTATTGCCATTTTTCAAGGCCTGTGGTTGGTGGAGTCATGTTTTCGCCGCTATGCCCAGCCCTAGGACCTTGATTAAAATCCGGCCATGCGACCCTCTTCCGCTGTTCATGGGTTACGGTATGATACCAAATATGTGACATTCGAGTCGATATTGTGAGCGGCATTCGCGGGGCAGAACATTTGGACGTTTAACGTCCCCCGGCCTGTGCAGTGAACTCTATTGGGGAAGGGAGCGGTGAGCACGAGTTAGGAATGTGCAGCAGCGAAGCGCGCCGCTGCCATGCCGCGCGGGTGCTGTCGTTTTTTGCGCCCCCACGCTTTTATGTAACGTATGGAAGAAACGTGATGAACGCCCAAATGTTGGAGGTGTCTCTATTGAAAATAGGAACTGTGCTCCAGCTGTAAAGAGATGCGTGGCCAATGGTCACATGGCTAAGGCAAGCAACAAACGAGGATGCCCGCCCCCCCCCACCCCCGCCGCCCCCCAATGAGCTGGTGTCGCATGTGCTCGCGGCGGTATGCGTGCGCCGCGTTTGCCTGCGTGCTAATACTATGCAATACCTTTACTCGTGCGGCGTTTGGTGTGGGGATATGTGGGAGCAAGAAAAAAAATACAGTTCGAAAAGTGTTTTCATGTGCATGGTCGCTTAGAAAAACCACACACGCGAAGGTTTGTTGCTGCCGCCCGTCGTATCGCTGGCCCTTGTCTCCCCCCACGAAGCCGTTGGGTGCTGCCGCATCTTTGATTTCTTCAAACGTTGGTTTACCTTTTTCTAGCGCGTGATGTGTTAGGGCGACGATCGAGCATACGATTTATACTTTTGAGGGAATGCGAGCGTCTGATTTTCACTACGAAAAAGATACGAGTTCCTTTAGAGATTTGCTGAAGTAAGACGAGACGTTCACAAGTTAACGGCAGTTGGAAGTATCCTGCTGTGCGAGTTCCTATCGACAGCTATGCTATCCTTTGCCGCTCTCGTCTTGCCAACCGATGGTCGAAATTACGAAACGAAGCTCGGCCGTCCTTTCCGTCTGTAACCGCTGCCCCCTAGGCTTACACCCGTTCTGCTCTTCCTCCCCTAATTTTCGTGTTTTTTTCCCTGGATAATTGAGTACCACCTCGTCCGGAACATAACCAACATTATTTTTGTTTTTTAGCGTCCAAAGGTTGGTTACGTTTCCGGATGGAGTGGTATACAATTAGTGTGCAATCCCCCCCCCCCCTAATTGTGCAATTTCTGCTCGGAAAAATCCCAACTATACTACTTTTACGCTCTTCACAACGCCCAATGATAGCACAAGGGCTGCCAGCAGAATAGATACGAGTGTACGATCCCCGTAAGCAATGTCCACACCTTAGCCTAATTCCCGCCGTACGCGTTCGCGCTGTTGCCACCCCCCCGCCCGTGTGGATCCGGATAAGTAGGACTCTAGCTGCTTGTCGTCGACGGTCAGCGTCCTTTTCTGGCTTTTGGAGATTCGAGCATCGGCGCTTACATCCACAGCCGCCGCCGCCGCTGTCGGGGCTGCCGCTGCCGCCACCCTCGCGTCCGCGGGCGACGCCAATGTGGGGAGTGGTAGTGGTGGTAGCGCCGATGGTGGTGGTGATCCCATGGACGGCGGTGCGGCGGCGGTAGTCGCGCTTATGGATGGGGTGTTCGGTAGGTGCATGTCGACGGTGAAAGGGCGGCAGCTGCTGGGCAAGCATTTCGGAGCTGTTGTGGAGCAACTGGTACGTAATTGGGTGGGTGGGTGGATGGGTTTGTGAGTGGGTCGGTGGGTACGTGGTCGGTGGGTTTGGTGGGTGGGGCGTTTCGTCTTGATGCAGTAGTTGGCGGTCGGCGCGACGAACAGTTTTTTGTCGTTGTTAGCTCTTTGTTCCCGTCAACAGCAGGGGACGTCGGGCACGCCTTGGTTCTGCGAGCAATTCACCTAGCGCGTTTTATGCTGGCGGTGCTCGTCTCAGGCATAAGTCAGGGAATGATAATGCATCCGGTCGCCGCGGTGGCGTATCTGGTTATCCTCGAGCCTGGTATAGGTCAGTTTCGTGAGTTCGAATCCCCCCGAGTGCATACTCGTATAAATTCGTGGGGACTTTTTCCTGCGCACAAATTGACTTGCGGAAAGCGCGAGAGCGTGAGTTAGCAACACTCAATGAAAAATCGACGAGCAGTGGGATTGCTGAACCGTATGCGCGATAAAAATTGAAGGCGAGAACCGGGGGAGAGAAGAGATGACACCTGTGACCACGGCTTGTCCAGAAGCTGGAAAGTAGATGTGTGTGAAAAAAAAATATTAAAAAATGTACGCTTACCTTTCTTTCCGTTGCATCGCTTTGTGTTTACCGTCGTTGTTTCCTCTGTTTTTCCACCTGATTGGTTGCGTGAGCGACGGTTGAGTGTGGTTTTTCCGCATGGAATGCGATACCACCCTTTTTGGTGGCATGATAGCAATTGTTGACCGTGTTTTTTCGGTCGCACGCCGTCCGTTCGGATGCCATTCATTGAACCGACTTGCTCGTTTTCGGATGCCATTCATTGAACCGACTTGCTCGTTTTTGCTCGTTTACGAGGAAATGTTTGCGCGAGTTGTGTGTTAATCGCATTGGATCTTGATGCGGCGCCGTGCGGTAGCCCGCTTATTGACCTCCACTCACTGTTGCCTATCTTCCTTTTCTTGGTCTCTGTCCTATATTGATAACGTCGTCCCTAAAGAGCCCCCCATCGCGTCTGGTCTGTCGCGCGCACAAGCCACAATGCACTTGTGGAACAGTGTGAACTTTCGGCGTGTGCCTTGGCTGAAACGGCGCGTAATCTTGTCAGCTTCGATGCAGGGGAAACATTTTCCCATCAAGTTGCTGAAACATTGTTTTGTCTCGCACGCTTGACTTGACGCGCCCAGGTGGGCGTGCACTTGGACCTGCATGCGGCTCAGACATCGCACGCGGCGCGGCGCCCATCTTCAAGGAGCCGCGTGGAGCGGTCTTCGGCGCGTGAGTTGTTAACGCTATTGGTGACAACGCGATATAATAGTTTGTAGTGGTTGCTTTTCTGGGGTCATTACCCGGTCTGCGGGTCCGGTCAAGATGGTTTCAAAACCTCGTGGATCGGGCCAGAAGGTGATCGAAATCTCCCGGTTCGGGCTCGGGTCGGCCCTGGATCGGATCAGGTCGGGTCGGGTCGGGTCGGGTTACCCTGATCCGATCCGACCCGCGGGTTACCCTGACCCGATCCGACCCGCGAAAAACAAACAAACAGAAAATGATGCGACTCGTGAACAACCCTGGTTTTTGTCACCGCTTTCGGAAGAGCGTACAGCCGTAATAGTAGGTAGCGTAATGCCGAGCGTGTGTCTCACAGCTCGTGACACATGCTAGACACAACACATGCTAACGGTAAAACCGTACACCTTTTTTTTGTTTTGTTTCGGGGCTTGTTCCTCGCTTGAAAAGCTTGCTTCGCTTAACCTCCACCTCACCCTAAAATGTGATTTTTGGGTGGAAAGCTGCAACCCAGCCAAAAAACGTGGGCTCTAGGCTATAACAGTAAAATTCGTCTTGCCAAACAAGATTTTTTTTTTGGGGGGCGATTTGGGGTTAAGGAATCCCGTCACTCCAAAAGTGTTTTCGCCAGAAAGTGGTATGCCACAATACCTCCGTCGTAGCGCGCGCCTCGCTACGTTAATTGTTGGGACACACCCTCTGCTTTAGCAGCCGGGGCTGCTTCGTGTAACGGATGCCGTAAAAATCGTCAGGTTTGTTTGGCATTTTCCTCTTTTTTGAAAATCCTAAAGGGATCAGCGGGGTGGGTGGATGGGGGTGCCCGCAGTTTGTGCATGGCCGTAGTCGTATGACCATAGACCCCGGGTTACGTCGGTGCATGATTGAAGCCTACCGCGGTGGTGTTGGTTAACTTGTGGTGTGAGCCATGTGACCACAGCGGTAGTTAGATCATCGCGTGTCGTTTGTGGTTTTCAACCGTGGGAGGAGTTTGATCTGAACGCTCCCGCTTCGTTGTAAACGCATGGAAAAGGCGGCATGTCTGCAGGCCTTGATGTGAACACGAAAAATCTCGTTGTATGCTCTGCAGTATTGTGTTACGGTTGTACGCTAGGTAGGGGCGGAGATCGACTACGCCAATAGATGCGAGGGAAAAAATATTTTCGCCAGGTGCGAGTATCGCCTTCAAGCCGTGAACGTTATACACGTCTTCATGTTTTTGTAAGGGCGCGCGAGGGAACGCGGGCGATCACCCTGCGGAAGGTTTGCCTTCTTCTTTTTTTCCAGTTTTGAGACGGCTTGTCGGCAATTTTTTGGTTTTACATCTGCTTGTTTTGCTTACAATGCGCAATCTTGCAGTTGGCGGGTCCAAATGTAATATTTTTGTAGGTATCGCGCCTACTTTGCTGACGATACACCTACTTGCATTTAGCGCTGCGTTCTGCCCCCCCCCCCCGCATCCCGTGCTTCCCCTTCGCGCCTATATCCGCGGTGCTCATGTCTTGTTCCATTCGCGCACGGCGTTGGATCACACGGGTATCACCATTGCGGGACGCTAATTTCGACGCATGTCAGCCGAAGAGAGCTCAAGCGACGACGAAGACTTCGAGCTGAATCCTTCAAGTGCTGCCAGAAGAAAAGCGGCCGAGCGACGGTCGCGACGGTCGGCCTCATCCTCTCGCGTACCCGGCGCCTCTGGAGAAGAAGAAGAAGGCGACTGCGGGCGCGTGGCTAATCTTGTGCTGGGCCTCCTCAAGGTGCGCTGTTTCTGCGTGCGTCGCTGGTCCTCGATTCAGAGTGGTCGTTTATAGCCGGGCGCAGGGTTTGCTGCGAGGCTAGAGAGAAACCTCCAACAGCTGTATGCCTCCGCCAAGAACTGACTTTGAGGGAAACTGAAAGTGCAACTCGATGGGCAATCCTTTCGCCTAGGCATGTGTCCATTTTTTTTGTAAAATCACTAACGGTACTCGAGCCACAATGGGTGATTCCTTAGGTGCAAAACCAAACCCGTAACCCTAACCCTAAGGCAGTCAGAAACATTCGCGCTGTTGCGTTGCTTGTCGGAAAAAAAAAGTGGGGCAGCAGGATTGTTTCCAAACCAAGCGTTGGAGTATTTTGCGTAGTCGGGTTGAAGTTGGAGAAAGCCGCCGAAGTGCCCCCCGCCCCACTCCCTCTCCCTCTGCTTGCACAACGCGTATCGTTATTTTTTTGCATATTTTTCCACTCTTTTTGTTAAGCTTTTTATTGCGCCTTTTGTTTCACCCCGTTCGTGAAATGCAAATGGTAAAAAGTGTGTGTGTTTCCTTCTCCGCCCGACTGCCCACGAGGGAGCCGTCCACGTGACCTCCCGCCCGCCTTCTTGCGCAACGCGTAGCGCCCCTTTATTTTGCGCTTTTCCGACCCGTTTCGTAAAAATCGCAAATTGAGAAAAGCATGGGTCATTCGCTACCCACCCCGTTGGTAAAGTATACCCACACTGAAAACTCGTTTTGTTTTCGTTCCTCGCCCGACCCCTCGGTGAACACGCTCGAAAAGGCGCTCGTAGTGGACTCTCCCGGATCGATGTCTTCCTACGTCTGTCACCTCCACCCCTTCCCTGATGGAGTGGCCTCATCGCCGGGCCTGCAATCCGTATCTCGCGCCCTTGCGTCGAGGCAGAAGGCGGAGGCCGCAGCCGACCTCACCACAGCCTCCGCCACCGCCGCAGCTGCGTCTGCCGCTGCGGCTATAGCTCTAGCAGGGGAGGCAGCGGCTGGAGACGCGGGTGAGGCGGCGAGCTCGATCGAGGTTTGGCAGGCCGCCGAACGTCTAGTGGAGGCCAGTGTGGGGGAGGGAGGTTTCGCTTCGCGGTCTGCGGGGTCGCTTCTTGCGAGCTTGTCGCGCCTGAGGGGCGCTCTACACCGGTGTTCTAACGGTGGTGGTGGCGGTGTTGGGGCTTGGGAGGCGATCTCTTCGGGGCCAAAAGGCGTTGCGCTGGCTCGGGCCGCGGTCGGGGCGGTGGTGCGCATTTGCCGGTCGGAGAGACCGGCGGCGGTTCACTTGGAGGCCTCGCGCTTGGCGGGAGAGGTAAGGAGGAGGCGTTTCTCGGGGGGGGGGGGGGGGGGGTCGGGGGGCGCGGAGGGGGAGGGTAGAACGTACGGTGTTAGCTGTTGTTGTTGTTGTTGTTGTTCTCGCATTGGTCTAACTCACCAATCATAATATAGTCTATGGTCACAGGATAGGCCCCAACAACATATGGATTAGAGATGCACTCTAGGCTTCTCTCGGAGAGAGAGGTCGATTCAGCAGCTAAACGCACGTCTGCCCGTGGCCCTCTAGTTCATTGTCCCCGGAAAGTTGGCGGTATTGACTGTGATGGTGGTGTCTTCGATGCACGGGCCTCCACTTCCATTTGTCGTTCCAAACCTGCCATCGTTTCTCTTGCACGCCCTCGCTTCCTTGTGCTCCGCGTCGGTATCGACTGGCGTGACCAATCTACGTGCGTGTGCACGCCCTCGTTGCTTTCCCGCTCGGGCGCTAAAACTCATCATTTTCGTTGCCGCGGTCTGTGGCTCGTTAGATTGGCGCGGTTGACCCCTACGACGTGGAGCTTGCCGAGAGAGCTTCGACCAGAAGTGGTGGAAGGTGAGGGTGCATGCGAGGGAGCAGATAATTCGGTGTTGGTTCTACTGTAGTTGTGCCGCCCAACGTTTGGTTCTGCCATGATGCGCTACGAATGTGTACTGGTGCTGGGGCATTCTGCGGGAGGCGCCCGACTCAACGCGTTCGTGTCGTACATCGTTGAAAACCCCCTACAGTACACAATCGTTACTGATCAACTTACCATTAATTCGTTCATGTGGTTCTTGCTTGCCAGGTTATTTTTTTATTTTTGCTTTCAAGATTTTTTGTGTTCATCGTTCTTGCCCGGCGGCTGCACACGAGTACTCATTCGTTCTTTAGCTTTCGGCTGGGTTTGATTTTTGTCTAGGTCCGGCGTTCACCTGCTGCTGTTGCTGCTTATTTGCAGCAATGCTGCTCTGCTACTGCCGAGGTGCTGGGTACAGGGAATGCGAGTGCCCTCTTTGTCTTGCGCCACCCACGTTCGGACGGCGTGCTATGGGCAAGTTTTCTAGATACTACACCGTTCATATGCATCATGGGTATACTGTACGATGTAGGTGCAATTCTTCAGCGATGTAACAAATATATAAGGCCGCATAGAGAAACCCAGGGGAATCGTTTTGTTCACTCCAGACGGAAAGGGTTTGAAAGCACGCCATGGCGCACGGCCAAACAAAATGGTAACTAACCACCGACTTGTCTCTGCACAGACCATTAGATATTCGGCGTATACTGTGGGCAACTATTTGAGCAAACAAACTCCAAGATTTCACACACTTATGTATACGTGCCAGGCATGTATGGTTCGGTCGATATGGCTCGGGGTGTCTAGTGATGACACAGTTGTACATCCGTATCGAGGGCTGCCCAGGCTATGCGTCCTATCATCAACCGGGCTGCCTTTCCCGCGCTGCCTAGTATGTAGCAGGTTCTTGGAAGATTTTCCATCGGGAACGTGCGTCACCATCCCGGCGACCAGGGCTAAAGAGACGCACGCACGAATAGCTACCACGTGCCTTATACACAACTTCGTCCCCCTTACACGAAGTCTGTACACTCGTACACTTGTTTGCGTGTTTTTCTCACGCATCGACTGCTTTACTGTGTCGTCTCTCTGAATCCCGTAACTAAATCAATTACCCGTATATTTATTACCCCCTCGCCACGAACAAACAATTCATTACATATAAAGTAACCCTCCCCTTAGGTACACCCGAAGCGTACCCTTGATGTCTGCCTGCCTCCCTCCCCTCCCGACCCCGCCCCCACTTGTACCCACCCAAACCCGAATCGCTTTTCCGATTTGTCGTGCAAAACGACATGGCGGCGGACAACAATGACAACGTCAACAGATGGGGGGGGTTGGGTCCTGACTCATCCGTCAGTAAAAGCGCCTCCAGCAGCCTCGAAGACCCGCTTTCGGGGCCGAAGCTGCAGGCCCTTCGCCTGGTGGCGAGCTATCTCATGGATCGCGATGAAGGGCTTTCGGAGTGGTGAGTTATTTCCCGAGGAAACAGCAGGCGCGTTGTATGATAGGGGGCTCCCCGCGTTTTTTGGGGTCCTTGCTTAAGGCGCTGTGTACCTCACTTCAAAGTTGACATGGAGAAAATTGTCGATCGGAAGCGTTTGGGGGAAAAAAACGCCACCCTTGCGTCGCAGCACGTCGGCAGCGCATCCTCTGTCCCGCCACAGGACGGTACAACATTTGGTCGTGCAGTCATGCATGGTACAGCAGTAGCTGGTGTGGTAGTATGTGGTACAACAATACATGGTACAGCAGCAGCGGGAGAGGTAGTATGTGGTGCATCAGTAGGTTGTGTACCTGTAGGTGATACGTCGGTAGATGGTACCTGGTGCATCGGTAGGAAATATCCATAGCATAGTGAGGGGGTGGTACAGCAATAGGTGGTATATTAATAGGTGGTACACCAGTAGGCGGTAGTAGTGCGCCAGTAGGCGGTGCACCAGGTAGGAGGTATCACAGCAGTGGGTGGTGCACCAGCAGGTGCCGCAGCAGTGGCTGGCAGGAAGCCGCGCGCGCGTTTGAGTCGCGGATGCCGTGGTATGTTCGGTCGACCACCGTGCACTATAAGCCGCGGTGATTGTTTGTACAGTACGTATTTTTGCTGGGATACACACACTGATGGATGTATTCGGTGGAGGTACCTAGCTGGTGATAGCAACTGTGCGAATGTGTTGGCTGATGGGCAGACAACACCGTCGAACGAAACTTGGTCACCGCTGCTCGTCCAACCCCATCCCGCACCACCTTGCCCCACGCCACCCCCCCCCACCCCGACCCACCCCACCCAATCCCACCCCACCCCACGCCACCCCACCCTACCCCAACCCACCCCACGCCATGCCATCCCACCCCACCCCACCCCACCCCACCCACCGCACTCCACCCCACTCCACCCCACTCCACCCCACCCCACCCCACCCCAACCTACCCCACCCCCCATCCCACCCCACCCCACCCCACCCCAACCCAACCCAACCTAACCCAACCCAACCCAACCCAACCCAACCCAACCCAACCCAACCCAACCCAACCCAACCCAACCCAACCCAACCCAACCCAACCCAACCCAACCCAACCCAACCCAACCCAACCCAACCCAACCCAACCCAACCAAACCCAACCCAACCCAACCCAACCCACCTCCCCCGCCCCGCTCTCCGTTCCCTTCTCCGCCTACCCAATCCCTTGACCCCCAAGCGCGCTGTGCACGGCCAAGGCTCTGCTTTCTCGACCGGACACGAACGACCGCCTCCTGAAGGCCAGCTCCTTCGAAGTCCAGGCTCTGCTCCAGCCTTTCACAGCAAGGTTGGCCCAGATGAACACCGTTCGCACTGCCTTGCGCGTGTGGAACGGCCTATTCGGTAGCGCTTGCGCTAGTAACACTGGCGGCGGTGGCAGCGAAACTGCGGGAGTAGTAGCTACAGGAGGAGGGAGTGCCGCGGGGGAGGTGGGAGGGGTGGAAACCGCGGGCTCGGCTATGTCGTTCGAGGTCTGGACGACATCAAGTGCGTACGTCGTCGTCGTCGTCGTTGTTGTTAGTCCCCCGGCGGATGGGTTAATGAAGCTTAAGTAAAGTATAATCACCACGCTTCCACGTGTGTGTCGTGTGCCAATCCAACTCGGTTGCCGAAACATCGACGTTGTTAAGGTTGTAAAGTTCACGGCGGGTGTCGGTCGTGCCTCTGACCGTGTATCATTGAGGTGAAAGGGGCTGCTAGGCTGATCGGGGGCAACAGTTGTGGTCGTTTGTGTGCTTGTCTCAAGAATTGTCTGGGGGGGGCGATAAATGGCGTATGGGCTCGGGTGGGAACTGGGGTAAGGTGCGAAGCCACCCCAACCCGCATGACACAACCCCACCCTACCCCACCCCACCCGACCCCAACCACCAGACTTTCTCTGGGGGCGTTTCTTTGTTTGCATGGCGAGTGATCGACTCCCGGCATATCTATGTATAGCTCGTGCGACAGCTGCATTCTTCGTTGACGTTGCCGTAGCGGGTCGAAATACTATCGCCGCGAATGCCTTGTAACTAAGAGTGCAACACCACGGCGAATGTTGCCGTTCGTTCTTGCCAGAATCCCGTCGCCCCTTGGTTGTCAGCCTCGCTCGACTCCCCGCTCCATTGGTAGACGACAACGTTCTCGCCGCTTTCGCCTTGCCATGCTGGGTATAAAACCCTGGGTCGTACTGCCGATACCCTTACGAGATACACATCCCGCCCTGTCGCTCGTAATACACGCTAACGTACGCCCCCCCCCCCCCCCCCCCCCCCCTTTGGCTTCCTCAATCTGAGATAACCTTAAAATGCCGGACGTTCTTCACCCAACCAGGCAAAACGTTCGCGCAATGGGTGTGCGGGCTCACGTCGGCACTCTTGTTGGAATGCTATGCGGGGGTGGCGTTTGAGAGCTTCAAACATGCCTCTTCTAAGGGCGGGGGCGAGGACCCTACTTTCCCCCCACGCCCGCCTGGGGGGTGGCAGGTGAGTGGACACACTTTGGCATTTATCTTTTTGCGGGGAGCGAGTAGCACGAAACATGAGTAACCCATAATATTTTTGTGCAAGGCGAAACATTGTTTCAGGAGTGGTGTCGCGTACTGCAGTACTCACAATATATCCACTACATATATTGATCGACCTGTGCATGTCATCTGGTGGCAACATTGGTGCGAATGTGCGTCGTTTGGTCTGGCTCTTGCTCTTGTTTGCCGGTGCTGAGCGCAGGGGTCGAAGCCCCCGCTCGAAGGTCAGGACGAGATGTTGGCGCTGTGCTATGCGCTATGCCGGCGAAAGCCCGAGCTGGCAGCATGCCTTTTCCCGGCGGTGAGTAAATGCAAAGTTCCTCTCAGGCCCCGTCATTTGGTGGTGCAGTCACTTGCTCCGGTCGATTCAGAGTCGCGCAGCTACACCACGACAAGTAGGCGTGCTGCGGTAGACGCGTGCTACGATAGAGCCGAGGTGTACCATTTGTTGGCTAAATATTTTCCATTTTCTGAACGACGGGGCTCCTTAGCCCAAAACCGTCGGAATGGCTTGTGTTTTGCACGATGGCTATTTTTTTTTGTACCCAGGCCATCAGTTTGTCCATCGGTTTGCACTTTCAGTGTGGAGCTCCTCAGGTGGTTAGGAGCCTCAGAAAACGAAGTGGTGCACCCTCTTTTACCGTAGCATGTGTCTGTAGGGGCTCCTTGGCCGTAAAGTCGTCGGAATGGCATTCTTGTGTTTTGCACGATGAATATTTGTTCTGTTGTACCTACCTAGGCCATGGGATTTGCTAGGAATCGGGATGCGCTTTCAGTGTACTCGAAACGTTTTTGTTTTGGTGAGGTGTGGAGCTCCTCACGTGGTTAGGATCCTCAGAACACGACAATAGTTCACCTTTTCACCGTACTAGTTGTCGATAAGGGTAGCCTACTCTTGGTCCAATGCATTTCCCGTTGATGGTATTTCCTCAACCGAAGAGCTACTCAACATCGCTTGACTACCGTGTGGGTTTTTCGCTATATGGTTCTTTAGATACCTTGGCCATGGGATTCTTCGTCGGGTTACACTCCCATTTTGTTTTGCTCAGAGTCAAGTTTTTGGGTGAAGCATACTATAGAGCTCCTGAAATGTGAGGCGCATCAGAGAATTTGGTGCGCCGCTACTAGCGTGCGTCTATGCGACCTTCGCAGCCGGATGCATGGACAAGGTGAGGAGGGGGGGGTGCTTGGGAGGGACAGTGGAAACGGAAGCGAGATCAACGGAATATGCATGCGGGAATGGAGTGACGGCATGTGTGACGTTGTGAAAGTGCCCCCCTTGTAGCGGGCCCTCTCGCGCGACGTATTTTCTCAGCTTGTTGTGGCCCACGATTGGCCGATAATACGCTTTTTAGCTCGGCGTCCCTGTTCAGACAACGCTATACCTGGTGGACCAGTACGATTGGAACGACACTGCCGTGTAATCGTTTAACGTTTTTCCTTAGATAATTTAACGGAGCCTTTCGATGGTTCAAACGCATTTTATGCAGAACTAGATCTCAGCGACCCACACATGTTTACGCTGTGGTTTGACCTCTGACCAAATCCACAGACTACTTCTTTGCTGTATCTTTTTCTCTTGCATTTGATGTGGAAGCGTGCTATACGAACTCGCAACCGCAAAACGCACCTGTTTTTCCAGAAAAAAATACGAGACACATCAATCACGCGCGACTGACGTATCCTGGCCGCTTGCAAAGCTGGGTATCGACCACCCAACCGGTCGAAGTCGCAGTTGACGTATTTGAAATATTTGAGTAAACTATTCGAGAGCGTCTCCCCCCCACCCGTCCTCGGTGTTCCATAAATCACGCAACACAACATGTTGAGGCCTGACTGTATCTGCCGACGGCTCTGCCTCCTTTTCTTCTGCGATGCCTATGGACGCGGGGTGAACGGTGTAGCACTCGCGGAACGCAAGCGTTTGAGAGCGTCCTCCTCCCCGCCTGCTCCCCGTCTTCGGTTTTATGTAGATCGTGTACGACTTGGTGCGATCCCACGATGACCTCGAGGACGAAGGCGAGGGCAGCAGCAGCCGAGGTCGGACAAACCGCGCTACGTCAGAACTTTCGGCGGCGTTCCGCGAACACCTTTTTTGTTCGGACGGGTTGCTGGGGGACGGATCACGGGTGAATCCGCAGGCGGTCGCGCTTGGCATCGAAGCGCTCAACTTCTTGCGAGGGCGCCAGGTGAGGGGTACTTGGAGGCGGGGGGAAGGGGTGGGGAGGGGGTAGACGGGAGGAGGGGTGAGGGTCGATAGGGAGAGGAGGGGAAAACGGGTGTGGTGGGTAGAGGAGAAGGGGGAGGAGGGGGGGGGGGAGGGATGATTTCTTTTGGTGACGTAGGCGTGAGCTCAGGCTTGGGCGCTATACCAGACTCGTGACAGACGGTGGCGTGGGCTGATGTAGCTGCGGCAGCAGCAACTGTAACCGCCGCAAGGCATCTTGAGCCATGTCATGGCAGAGAGGGCCCCTATGAGTAGTTTTTCCTGGTTTCTGACATGAGAAGCTCTATACCTCACCTCACACCCCGATTTTTTGGAAATAGTGTGTGCGCGTAACCCAGTAAACGGCCCCAATGGCCACATAAGCATGTCGCAATTTTGTTCTTCTTCACAAGTGGTATTGCAAAGATGCTGGACAGTTCCGCGCTCGAGTCGCCCCGTCAGGCACAGAAATGTTTTGGTCCATCATGTGTACGGTAATGATTGAGTATCTCGAGGTAGAGCGAGTTGCCCCTCTCGTCACCGTAGCGTAGCTCCCTCGTGTGCTTGCCCCCCTCCTCAATCGCGTTTGATTTACTGGTGCCCTCGCCCGTCATCGTCCACCAGGTTTCCGCGTTTCTTCGCTACCATGGACCAGGAAAGCGAACCCGCACGGGGGTGGGTGGCAGCGGCAGCGGCAGTGGCGACGGTGACGTCGTTCCTTACAGCGCCCGGTGGCTCGAGTGGGCCGGCAAAGGTCGGGAGAAAGACGGCGGGAGCGGGTTGCCGTTCGGCTACTACCTGAACCTTGACGCGCTGAGCGTCGCGCGCGCGGCAGCGCAGTGCGGCGCGCAGTGCTCCGCGCTGTTTTACGCGGAGGCGTGGATAGAAGGAAAGTTTGGGGAATCTTCCGGGATTACCGCCTCGAGGTGGCGAGACCAGGGCGAGGGCAGCGGTGGGGATGGGCTAGACGATTGGGGCTTGGAACCCGAGGAAGACGGGGCGGGACAGATGGGCGGGCGGGGGATAGCAGAAGGCCGGGAGGCGGTAGGTGGGGAGGAGAAGCGGGAGGTAGAAAGGCTCTTGCTCGAGGTGTTTTCGAGTTTGCCCGAGCCTGATAGCATCTACGGCGTGCCGGCGCCGGCGGCGGATTTGTCGGCGCAGGCAACGATATACGCCCACGAGGGGGGCTGGCAAAACACTCTCCCGGCGTACGACACGCTCTTGCAGCATCAGCTATCGTCATCGTTTGCCGGGCAGGACGGGGGTGTGGCGGCGGAGGCGGCAGCGGCGCCAGCAGACGGTCTTCTTATCAGCTGCGTTGGATCGTCGCCGGGCAATGGCCTGCAGACCGGTGTGGCAGCGTCTCTACAGGTAGATGTTTATTGAGAAGCCGCGCTATTGTGGGGTTTTGAAAGCCTTTTTTTCGACACAAAACGATTTTCGTGGCTTCCAAGAGTGAAAGTGGGGAACGCCTTGCTTAGAGCGCGCGGTCAGTCTTCCGAATCACCTGGGTGTACCACGCGCATTCATGTGCACGTCTTATGATAGAGCTGCACTCATCCCACACTATCGCGTCCTACTGTAGCAGCGATCGCCACCACCAACACCTGCGTCGCCCTACCTTGTGGTTCACACACTGTGTCTTCCCAGATCTCCCGTTTTTTTTTTTGCACTCCCAACCTCACCTGTGGCGCGTTGTTTCACGACGATGATGCCAAAACATCCGTCCAAAAACTTATCTTGGGCGGCATGCACGCCGTCCGTGATGATTCCCTGCCCTTACTTGTGATTCCGTCGACCCTGACTTGACCCTCAATCGACCCGCAGCCGATCCGAACCTGGCTCGCAACTGAGCTGAAATCGGATCAAACCTGAACCAAACCCGAACCCGAATCCGAGTCCGACATTTAAACCGGACCCGAACCCGAACCCCGAATGCGAACCTGAGCCTGAACCCCGAACCCAAACGGAACGTCCCGGGAATTTTCTCTTATCAATGTGTGTGTGCTCTCCACGTTAAGCTGATATTTCCACCCATCTACATCCAGCGCAACCGGTGTCCGTGCTGATGCCTCGTAGAGAGACGAGCTTTGTGATAACGAACTACACGACAGAGATACACACTGCAATACAGCAAAGTGATTTATTTGACCATGCAATGCCAACCGCAGTGTGCACGCGGGCCAAAAACCAAAACGTACAGGCCAACACACGAGATTACTTGCAATAAAATGCAATGAGTAGGGCTGAACCATCTCTCTGGTAGGCAATTGTAATGTCCACCACCCGCGCCTGATGTCCCAACCCCAACTTGAATCGCCCGCGCCCCCCCGCTCTGAAGCGCATGGGCCTACGTCACGTACTGGAGCACTACTTGCGGGGGCTACGCGTGGGGCCGGCGTCGCTAGTCGGCCTTCCCGATCTGGACGGTGATCTGCGCGACATGCAGTTCGAGTCGAAGTGGAGGATGTGCGAGTGGGACCCAGGACTGGCGGTGGGTCATGCCGCAGAAGCGTTGTATATTACACGAAGTGTCTAGATTAGGCTATACACTCGTCTGGGCTGGTCGGTCTTGCTCGCCGGGTTGCTTGCGGGGTGACTCTTTTTTTTTAATTTGGTTTTCAAGAGATTTCCCCCTCCTTCTACTTGCGACAGCCCCCGGGGTTTCACGCCAACCACATCTCGAAGGGGAAGGTTGTATAAACAAACTCGACCTGCAAAAGCCCGGGCAGGGTTGGCTTGGGTGCGAAGCGCGGTTTCAATGCTGGTTGGTGTTTTTGGTGAAGTTCGTGCTGTTATTAAAATTGAATCTGATTGCTGGTTCTCGCGTGTCCGAAGTCCACCGGCATTGGAGCATGTCGAGTAAATTGTGTCAGAAACGCCCAATGTTTTTTTGTTTTTTGTGGCCACGGTGGGTACTCCTTCTTGTGTCATCACCTTGCCGGCCCGGAAGTCTGGCCTTCAACCGATTGATGGGACATTCCGCGTTGAGGCAGAGGGTCGGATAAGGGTCACGGTTGATGCGTGCGCTCAGCGTTCAACCCTCCTTATTTCTTCCGCTCAGTTAGGCACGGTGCGATGTCGGAAGTTGTTTATTGTTTATCTTAGTGACACTACGATCAGACAACCCAGGCTCAAAGAGCGGTGCTTGCCCCCCCCCCCCCCGCCCCCCGCCCGCTGATGTTTTTTCCGGCGTGTGTCGGCCCCCGGCACATTGTATTCAGACCCTCGCCGACCGTCGGAGCAGTCAAGGCGGCGGCAGCAGTGAGATACCTTGGGGACGCGCCCTTGGAGGCAACTCCCTTTTGGACTGCACCGGCGGTGCGGCGGGTATCAGTGCCGCGGGTAGGGGCCCCGGCGGTGGCGGTGGCCGCCCCGTGTTTCACGAGCACGTATTCCAGGCCCTCGGTTCCCTGCGGCAGCGAAACGCGCGGGTCTTCGAGTCGGCGGTGGGAAATGCGCGCGCGTTAGCTTTGGCGAAGCTGG
Source organism: Undaria pinnatifida (assembly GCA_012845835.1). Lineage (NCBI taxonomy): Eukaryota > Phaeophyceae > Laminariales > Alariaceae > Undaria > Undaria pinnatifida. The sequence goes on from JABAKD010000028.1 coordinate 5,588,618, forward strand.
GCTCCGGCGGAGGCGGCCAGGAAGGGGGCAAGGGGTTGTACCCGTGTTTGGTTCAGCTTCAGTGCGTCGTGGAGATGGAGGAGATGTTTTCGGTGCTATCGGGAGCTGGGGCCGGAGCCAGAGCCGGCGGTGGCAATGGGGGTCACGAGATCGATGATGAGGTGAGACGTGTGTTTGACGGGTTGGGGTGGTGTCCTGCGTGCGCAGCCTGCTGCACGCTTGGGAGTGCGATTTTCATGTACCACGAAGATGTCGACATTGCATGCTTCGGATGTGCTGATCATGTAGCACGCAGATCCAGATATTTGGGACCGTCGACTGTACGTCTCGTCTGTTGAATCCTTGCTTTTTTTGCGGTGCGCATCTGCTAGAGAAAACGAGAGCTACAGGTGCTCGTTCCTCTACTCCCTTTCGGATCCCAAGAAACCTCCGCCGGCGGCTGCAGACTAGTTTTTTCTTGATTTCCGACCCACCCGTCCCCTCTCTCCGTTGTTTTGCACGTTGTAACCACCGGCCGGCTCGGCTACCGCAAGGCGGAGTGTTTGATGGAGCGATGGCGTGCGCGGTCTGCGCCAGTGCAGGGGCATTTCGAGTCGCTGGAGCCTGCGCTTGCTCTAAGGTATGGTCTGTTTTTGCAGTTGTCGTTGTGGGCCACTTTTTCGCCGCCATGAGCGAGTTTTCGAGGGTGGGATGCTTCTGCTATGTGTCGTTTTGTAACAATTTCTGGCTGCTGTGAAGCCATATCGAATTTGCAGCGGTTTTTCCGGAGGCTGTTGCGGAATGTTTCGGAGGAGGGGGGGAAAAAAGTGTTCTCCGGATAGAATCGTGTTGCGCTGCGGGAGGCAGCGAACCTTTGCGTTTGAGTGGGAAAACTGTGCGGTGCTAAAAATATGTGTAATTCCGGCGATGCGCGTGTTGGACGAGACTACTGTTGATTGGAAGTTTAAAGTGTTGTTTGTTAACGCCTGAGAAGGTGCAGATTTACTGTCTTCTCGCAGAGCAGCGTCCATGAGCCCGTCGTTTCCCCCGAACCCTGGCCCCAACCGTCTTAGACAGCCCACTGCCATGATGATGACACCGAACAAAACTGGTAGTGCAGTTTTTTTAATGTAAAATATGGAGGAACATAGGGGGCGCCCAGGTGTTGGAGGTGTCTCTGTCACGTGTGGGAACGGTGCTCCATCTTGAAACGGATGCGTGGTCAACGGTCAAGTTATCAAGACAGGCAACAAACGAGTACGCCCCCACCCGACGCATTTTTCGACACGTATCCGTTAGGGAGGCGATGGTACGGGTGCTGCACCAAGAGAGACCAGGCCGGGCAGGTCGCCGGCTTGTTTTACGCCACCTTTTGGACGTGTGCGGGTCCGCGAGAAGGGTCGGCCACCACTCCATCGCCCAGGTACGCTTGAGTGTGTTGCACTGGAATGATGCGTAGACGAACCGAGCGTTGATTTATTTCGTTTTTTTTGTGGGGAGCCTCGGGGCGTTTTGCTCCTCGCTTGATTTCGCGTGCTTACGTGCGTGTATGCTCGCGTATCGTACATGCCTGCTTGCCTGCCTGCCTGCCTGCATTCCTGCGTGTCTGCCGACGTTTTGAGCTCTGCGGATTTGCGGGTTTTGCGCCTATCGCGCCCATGACGCTTTTTGTCTGCTTTGGGTCCACTTTTCGTCTGTCGGCTCCGCCGTACTACTGTCGCCGACGCGTGCTACGATAGAGGTGCGCCACTTTTGTTGTTCATACTACCCCTCAATTTGGGAGCTCAAGACCTGTCCCAAGAACCGATTTGGAGAAAAATTAAGCTGCTACCGTATGAAAAATCCCATGTCCTAGGTACGCGACGAGACTCGTGCAAAAACATGGCCAATTTTTTTCCGATGATTTCGGGTTAAGGAGCCCTGTCATTCAGAAATAATTTTCGCCAAAAAAAGGTATACCTATATCGTAGCACGCATCCCCCCATCCCACATACATACCATGGTAGTTTTTCCTCCTCGACGAAATGGTACAATGTGCTCGGTATCACACCTTGCGAGCTGCTCCAGCTCTAAGGTACCGCAACGAAAATGGTCTACTTGGTATAAGATCGAACAGGCGGTTGCTCGGAGTTCGCACAGCATCATACTAACAACTGTCGTCGACTTAGGTGCGTTATTTTCGGTCAGACGGACATGCCATCCCGCTTTAGCGATCTCGAACGGGAGACCTATTTTTTAGGCTCGCTGTAAGTTGGAAACTCGCATGACAAACTTATCCTGGTCGTGGCGCCGTCCTCGAAACCTGCTGTACCTCAGGCTGCCCTCCACCGCTTTCTGCAAGTCAGTCGCGCCGGCCCTCGGGGGGGCGTCGACATCCCGGGACCCGACGAACGCGCGGCCGAGGCCATGCGGTGTCGGCTGGCGGAGGCGCGCGTGTCCTGGGGGAAAGGGGAGACAGACGGGGCCCTGAGAGCCGCACGGGCTGTGGCAACGCGACTGAGAGGTCCAGTCGAGGGGAGCGGTGGGGGTGGGGGTTCGACGGCGGCGCCGGTCGTGGCGGTGGCGGAGGATGGGCGGGAGCGGGAGGAACAGCGTATTCTGTCTGAGGTGAATGGTGTTGTGGAGGTCTTGGAAGGGATCGCGTGCTTGGAATAGGCAGAAAAGAGTGTGCTCTTTGTCCGCGCGAAACTGATCCGAGTATGTTATCGCAGGTTCACTCTTTTTTTTGCGATTCCCGTCTTCATTTCACTTCGACAATTTTGCCCTTCGTCCTCGCTTCACCTTGAACATTTGAGAAGCGACGCGCGCGCAAGGGGTGGGGGGAGGGTGGGTCTTTATGAGGTGTAGGGTTGGATCTGACGCGTGACGGAGATCGTCGGTAGTGCTGACGGCGGTGAGTTGTGTCGCTTGACCCTGAGTGGGGAAGGGTAGCTATCGCACTGCCAGAACGGTGTTGTGACTGCTGTATGCGTGGTTTGTTGTTGGAGAAGATCGAGGCGAGCCTGCAGTTTGGGTGTGCTTCGGCATCCTTGGTAGGTAATGCATTCTGACGTGAAGGGTGGAACGTAGTGGAGATGGGTGGTGCCAGGGCCTGGCCTGCTGCGCTGCAGGTCCGACGACCCCCAGCGTATCGCATAGCCACATCTTGGTACACGCTTGGTTTTAGTCCTTGGCTGGATTTGACGGTTGGCTATCTCTTGTTGACGATTGACAAATCATGATGCATCATACTGCACACCACGCCACACGTGAAAAAAAATACTGCTCCTTGCCGTGCGCAAGCAGAACCGCCAGAAACGATACGGTCATGCTTTCGTGACACCGCCAGAATCCCCATCGTGGCAGAACCCCCCCCTCCCCCCGCCCTAACGCATGCGCTCCTGTTTGCGGTATGTGCTTTCGTTGATTGAAACGAAACGTGAAACAAATGTCGACCTTCAGGCGTTGCGCCTTACCGGGGCCTGGGTATCGAAGACAAGGAGCGAGAGCAGCCGAGAGATCCTTGAATCCTACCTCAACCCTGCTGTGGAAGCCGCGCTGGCGGGTGGCGGGGCGGCTTTGGCCGCGCTCTCAGGTGGCGCCGGGAAGGACGAGGAAATCGACGGTGATGGCGACGGTGGCGGTGGAGGGTGGGGGGGCGATGGCGCCCGGCAACTGCTGTGTGCCGCGCATTTCACCCTCGCGGAGTATCTCGCGGGCCTCTACGCGTCCGTGAGAGGGCGCGTGGACAGTCCTGAGTGGGCGGCGGCGGGGCGCGTCGCTGATAGCCGAGCGAGGGAGCTGGCGGCCTGTCTCGAGCAGGTAGGAGGTTGGAGTAGCTAGGGTAGCGCCCTTTGCGGCGGATGCTAGGGTCACCGCGTGCATGTCGAACGACGAGCGTTGTTTCTTGCTGTGCGTGGTGCTCCCGCGGGAATGGAATGGTCGAACAAGCGGTCAGACGCACGTTATTTTTTTTACAGCCGGGTAGGTGTTTTTTCTCGTGGTGCTTGAGTTTTCCGCGGTCTTTCTTGCTTAGTGCCAAACGTGATTGCGGGGATTCTCACTGATAGCCTAGAGCGCCTGTCCGGCAAAGCTGTCGCGGAATCCCTTAATCACTGACTTGCAACTATTGCCACCCCTACCTCTTTGTCTGTCCTTTGGGATGTCGCTTACGCCGGTCTGTATGCTCAAGCTCAACGAGATGAAACGGCAAGGGCGGCCTAACCTTCGCCAGGACCCAGACTACTTGAATCTGTATCGATATGCCGCCACCCTTAAGAAGGAGAGCAAGCTCGACGGAGATGAGCGGGCAGGCGTGGAGCTATCGGTGGTGAGTATAATGTTCATTTCCGATTGATACAGGAGTGGTCCCTCTATAGCGCTGGTTTAGCAGTCCCGGTTGCCCGTTACACTGCCTGTGGAATTGCTTGGCGTTTATGGGAAAACTTAGAAGTAAGCGAACTAGTGCCGGTCGCCGTTGTAGTGCCGGTATTTTCTGGCTGGGCGTTGCGGCGTGGTACGGGGGGCTGCGCGATCATGGCAGCGCCGGATCTATGTGGTACGAGTATAGCGCTCATTTCGATTTGGATGCGGCTTCGTCGTGCTCGTCTGTCACGGAACTGCTGACAATGTGCTTAAAAGACCCTGCCCGATCCTACACCAAAACACCACTTTCCCCCCCGTACCAGCACTGCCTTAGTTGACGCACGACTTGGTACAGCGGCTGACGTGTTCGGGGGGCGCCAGGGATGCTCCGTCGGGCTGTCCTGACGCGAGTGACCTTTTGCAGAACTGCACAGTTATTCCGTCACCGGAATTCGTAACCCCCTCATCCATTCGCTTCCCCCCCCCCTTTTATCATCCAAACCCCAACAACTGTATCGCTCTCACATCCTACCCGCCCCCGTCTCCTCATACACGGACACACCACCTTGGCGAACCGGTACGCTGCTTTAGGGCACTTTCCTTGCGGATGCCTTGCGGAACTACGGAAAGGCGCTGGCCGCGAGCAGGGAGCCTGATCTTCGTGCGGTCTTTGCGGTGGTATCTCTGTGGTTCAACAACCAGGCGGACCCGGCGGTGGAAAAGGAGATGAAAGATATTACTAGCGCGGTGAGCGGGGAGTGATTGTTCTCGTGGTTTCAACAGTTTCTGCGGCCCTTTGCAAATCGCCGTTTTTCGAGAATCGCGTAGAAAGTACGCCGGCTGTGATATTGAGAAAACGCAGCACCGCGTGTGTTCGACACCTTCACAGTAGCTGTATAAATCGTATTTGTTTTGTGTAGGGTCCCGTGCAGTATTTTCGTGATCGAAAACTTTGTCTCATTCTCGTCCTTTTTTTCGTTCTATTTGGTTGGTAGCGTCTGGAATTTCTCGGGGGAAAGGCCGCCTTTCCCCCCCGGAAGATATGTATAAATACTTGTGGGCGATTATTACGACTGTTGCTCTCGTACGGCAGGGAGACCAGAGTTGGTTGTGCCCAATAGAAAACGCCCGCAATCCCGGCTAAGTGAGACCACTCTCCGTGGTATCGTTTCGACTGCACCCGACACAAAACCGCGGGCGATGTCGACCGAGAAGCCCCACAGCCCTAGCTGGCGAAGCACGGCATGCTTGCCTGATACCGCTCGGTTGATGGTCTATTGTTTGGGGCACGTGCGCATCGTTGATGCCAGTGGCTAGGCCGGATATAACATAAGCGAGATCTTGCGTTGACCCCGCGCACCCCCGTCTTCCTTGTAGTTGCCTTCTTGCCGTTATGCAACCCGTCGATGGTTGAATTTCGACGTTTTCTGTTCTCTCATAGGTACCGAGCTACAAGTTCATCCCCCTCACGTACCAGATTTCGAGCCGGGTGGGGTCAGCAGAAAACGCGAGATTCCGTGCTGGTGTGCACCGTCTTATCTTGCGCCTCTGCCGAGAGCACCCCCACCACTCTCTCCTGCAACTCCTTGCGCTGGCAAACGGCGAGAACGTCAGCGGTGGTGGTGCCACACAGGCAAGTGGCCACGTGGGTGGGGGGTGGGAGGTTGGTAGGTGTAATTTTCTCGGAGATCCGTCGTGTTTTCGTTGTTTGTCGCCTGCCGTAATGGTATTGGTACACGGTGTCGGTATTTGTGCATGCCATTTTTTTTTTGTGGGATTGCAACAAGTGTTCGTATGCCTTGCTTCTGGCGTGCGTCCAGCAGGTGTCGCTCGGGTGTAGTCCTTTGTAACACTGCAGTATGTTCGCGTATCTTGCGTTGGTCATTAGTTATCCGGTTGATGTCGATGCAAGTTGTACTTTATATAGTGCAGAAAGTCTTCAACGCATGGAAACGTGAGTCTTTTTTCCGTGTTTTTTTGCTATTGATCGACGTCTCCCCGCGAGAACGGCTAGGTCCTACCATACCCACCAGGGTCCCTCCTTTCGCTTCCAGCTGCCGTACGGCTAGGTCCTACCATACCCACCAGGGCCCCTCCTTTCGCTTCCAGCTGCCGTATTGCTTTCTGCTCGACGTGGTTTACCAAGGAAACACTTGCCGAACAAGGTGGTAACGGGCAGCGTAGCCCGCGCGCTGTGCCCCGCCCTGCGGGCTCCTGCTTCGGAGGGGGTAGCACCTACTTTTTCTGATACTGCTTAGTTGAGGAGCTGTACACCAAAACACAGAAACTGATGTTGAGAAATAGACACTGAAGGCGCTGACATGAACAAGGCTACGGTTCGGAGGGGGGTACCCCGTTCTTCACCCCCTGGCTCGAGCAACTCTCGCGAGTGACTCTGTATTTGGGGGATTTGTTTCACGCAGCTGACTATGCCATTGCGGATTCGTATCGCCAAATTAAAGCAGCACCAAAAGGTCAAGACCGCGAAGGAATAGGGGGGTCGGTCGGTTTTGTGCGAGTGACCCCGAGCAACTGCAGAAAAAGGCCCCCAAAAGTGAACCTTATGGCACCGTAGCCTTGGTCCGACTATGGCACCGTAGCCTTGGTCCGATTGAGGTGGCATTTTTGGTCTGAGAACGGTTGTGTCAGTGACGGAAATCCTCGACCCGAAATCGGTGGGATTGTCATTTTTTTTTTTTTTTGCAAATGAATATTGTTTGTTGTACCTAGGCCATAGGTTTGTTTGGTCATCGGGTCTCACTTTCGCTTTTGCTCGAAACGCGGGTTTGGGTGAGGTGTTGAGCTCCTCCAGTGGAGGAAAACATTTGGTGTATCTTTGCCGTGGCATATGTCCACAATGAAAGTGCAAGCCGGTTTTGTTTTGTTGCTCATCCCTTCTCTTGTCGTCGCAGTTTTCCTTGCTCCTTTGTTCCTCCCTAGACCTGACTCAGATCTGGGGTCACTAGTCAGGCTCCTCCCCTCCCTCCCCACTTCGGCACGTGCCTTTGTTTTGGTCGCGAGAGGATTCCAGCTATATCTTCTCTCGTCGACTCCTCGAACCATGCCATCGCCAACGAAACAAATGTACCTTCAGTAAAGCTGTTGCGACGATATCGGGCAGAGTAGTCAGTAGTTAAGGAAGCCCCCTAGTCAGAAACGATTGACCCATAATTTCTACCTCTATTGTAGTACGGCTTTACCCCTCGTCCCCCCGTCCCCGTCTCAACTCTTTCGGGATTGTCGCTGATGGTCACTGTGGTAAGAGCGATCCGTACTTAACCCGTTCGAAACTGTCAACACTGCTTGTCGCACTCCAAATTCCAAGTAGAATGTTACAAAAAAAATAGCGCGGGTGCTGTCCGCATGAGGTTGTCTTACCACCAGCGGTCTTAGCTGGCCCATTGATGATTACTGTGGTTGATGATTTTTTGTCAACCCGCCACTAAAAACGCTCCCACCCGTGTTACGTTCTCTTGTGCGCCCACGGTGGAACAGTACAAGCAAAACGTTTCGACGGAAAAAATCCAAGCCGCGCGGGGTTTGCTGCAAGAGCTCAAGGGACACGGCGGAGGGGCAGCGGTGGCAGCGGTTGGCGCCGGGCCGGCGGCGTCCGCTGCTGATATGCCCGCGCTTGTTGGCGCCTTAGAGCGTCTCGTGGAGGCGTACATCGAATTGGCCATGGTGGGTGTCGACAGGTTTAGGCTGTCATTTTTTGGCTTCGTTCGACCGTTTTTTTCTTGTCTTGGGTGTGTTCCACGAACCAGTTGCTGATGTTTTTCTTCTGCATTGGTCCCAGTTAGGCTTTTGTTTTAGCTCGAATTGGTTTGACCGGTGTACCTTTCGGTTACGGTAGTGTGCGGGCAGAGGTGGAGGATGAAGGGCTTGTGCACCCGGTAGGCGAAGGATACAAAACGGTTGCTGCAGGGGGTCACGTTCCTGTAACATGAGCACTATTATTTGATGCACCCAAGGGGCGCAAGGTCACCTACTTATATTTGCCTACCATTGGGCAGCGGCGGGCATGTACAGGAGCCGTGTGTAGTTAGGTTATATTTTTCTCATGGTTATTAGGAAGGAATCCGGCTTTAATGTGATTTCGTAGCGATTATTGGGATGCACACAATGTCCAACGCAGATGATGGGTAACGACCAAGAAAACACGCGCCAATGGTCAGCAGCCTGGGATTGGTTTGCTTGTTTTTGTTGCGGGGGCGCGCTTGCTGCGGCGCGTCGTTCACGATTTTGCACTCCTGCGGATGGGTTCGCCTTGCATCTGAAACCGTGTTCCAGCCCAGGGTTCCCCTAACGCACGGCCAAATGGGTTCGATATTCTAGCTGGTCGGATGCCCACATTATCGGCGTTCAAAAACAAAATCGTGCTGCCTCCTACCATACCTCTCGCCGACAGGCGAACACCATGAAGTACCACAACAAGAAGCCGGGCAACATCTCTTTTTCGGACGTCGTGCCCAAAGGACGTCCCACCTTGGACCGGTGCTTGCGCGATAGGGCGTCATCCTCGGCGTCTCGAGGGCGAGGGGGTGGCGGGGGCGCCGGGACGGCGGGTCGCGTTTTGCCCGGGGTCGTGACACGACCTCCCTCTATCCGACCAGACGCGGATTATCGGTCAATGCCAACCATCGCGGGGTTCCAGGGGTCCTTTTCCATCACCGAGAGGTGGGGGTGGGGGTGGGGGTGGGGGTCGTGTGCGTGAGCTGATAGCACGAGTCGTTTTTCTGTTCGTTTGTGTAGATGAAGAGCCGCACTCTAAAGCCCAAACCTTTACACGATATCGTAGCTGGCGGAGACTCAGTTAAAGAGATGCCCAATAAAATTTCGGATCTGATTTTTGTTTCACACGAAGCTTCGGTAGACCCCTAAGCTTGCGTTTTTGGGCTTCTCTTGCGTTTTTGTTTGCTTGGAAAAAAGAAAGCCAGTTGTTGGGTGATGTGTGGGGTTCCTCGGGCGAGGATGCTCAGAAGTTTAGGTGCTTCTCCTGCTGTAGAAAGCGGGGGAAGACGGCTAAGGCTATACGGTAGGGGGAGCTACCCCCCTTTCCATCGCCGAGTTTAGGGTGCGAGGTTGCGCCCAAGACCGGGCCGCACAATACCTTGTGGGCGCAAGCATAACAAAACATTCGGTGGCCGTGCGTATCGTGAGATTAGGCGTCACATCGAAATGATACGTAGCCGCTCGCGAGCTCTCCCGAGTGACTCTCTTGGGCCTGAGAAAAGAGACCCTCGAAGTGAACTCCCCACGGTAGCCGTGGTCAGGCGGGCTGTAGAAGGGGCGGTTTGCTCCTCGCTGTGGTTGTCGTATGCGTGATATGCAGGAGGGAGAGGGAAAGGGGAAGGGGGAGGTATACTTATTTCGTGCATAGCTGTAGTCATATGACCATAGACCCTCCCATCCTTACAATGCCGGGACGGAGCACGTCGGGTTTCTATCGACGAGGTAGACATCGCGTGCAGCAAGCGCGAAGCGCCGTGAGGTGCTGGGTGGGACGCATGAAGGGGGGCAGGTTTTCTCAGACTCGAATGTGTGTTCGTTTGGTCGTCTGTGGTCTTTCGGGGGATGCACCGTGTGACGCACCTTGATTGTTTTTTCATGTTTGTGTTTGCGGTCGGCAGGCTTAACGCTTGCCTGCTCGCTTCAATTCAGCGTTATTGTTGGTCCGTATGTTGACGTTTGTGTCACCTCTGTTGAGTTGATGCGTCGATCGGTGAACTGCAAAATGTTTTTACCCCCTCGTTATTGCTCCGTTTAATACTTTCTCTCAATGGAATGCTTCCAGCGGCCTCCATCGGCCGAAGATCGTGCACTGCGACGACTCGGCGGGCGAGCGCTGCCGCCAGCTGGTGAAGGGAGCGGACGACATCCGACAGGATGCCGTTATGGAGCAGGCGAGAAAATCGTCTTACTTTTTCCCGCGAGGTCGAGCGAAGTGATCATCGTGCTAACTGACGTTGACGCGCTTTTTTGTTTGCCCGACGTGTGTAGCCGTGGTATGCACGGCGCTTCGAAGCTGAGCCGGCTGGTCTATGGGTTGAGCTACGTACTTGTGTGCAGTATTGCCCATGGTCTATGGTGTTATACGGGCAGACGATGGTGTTGTGAGTGCTCCAACAAGGACAACAACAAGGATATCCCCCTTCCTCACGCGTTCGCCACCCCTCCCCCCTTGACGCCTTCGTCCTGTTGCCCTTCCCGATAATTTCTTCCCCCCCTTCTTGGCCGCCAATATTTTGCTTTTTGACACGAAGACCAGGTGTTTGCCACGGTGAATTCCTTCCTGCGAGAAGACCCGGCGGCCAGAAAACGGCGGCTACGCGTGTTCACCTACACGATAATACCACTGTCGCCGGACTCAGGGGTGCTGGAGTGGGTGGAAGACACGATGCCCTTCGGCTCGTTTCTTACAGATCGAGGCTCGGGGAGGGCGGGGGCTCACCGACGGTACTTTCCAAAGGACTGGTGCGTGGTTTCGATGAATTTTGGCTCTGCACATACATTAAACATAGTAAATATCGATGTTGTTGATGATGCTATATGTGAATTCGGACCAAGGGTGGAAATATATGGTGTTGCACGCTCAGTACTGCTTGCTGCTGCCACGACATACCGCTTAGTAGATACCGCGTCTGCTGCTCCACTACCATCACGACGGACGGGCGCTGCTGTTGCTGCCGATGCTGCTGCCGCCGCGGGTGCCGCACGAACGTACCAGTACTGGGGTGGGAACGATGGGTGGTCGACCGTATGCCCGCTGCTTGATGCCTGCTGCTGCTGTTGTTGTAGAAGTCGACGTAGGTAGGCGATAGTGTGAGGTGAAATATGTGCTGAGATGTACGGGTCACGCGAAAGTGGAGGCGTTGTCGAGATGTTCTGGGCGGTAATAATGGCAGTGGGTCGAAAATTAGGGCACGTGGCCTGGGGTACCCCACTGGTCACCCACCGCCCCCTCCCCTTTCCCCGTCACTCAAGTAATTCGGAGCTGTCATCCAAACGCAAGAAAACATGCGCAAGGTGCCGAAGTCCGCCTCACAGGTGTTCTTAGTAGGATGCAGCTTACCATTAATGCGACTCGCGTAACACCTCACAGCGCTTTGCGCTTGGTGCACGGGATATCTGCCTGGTCGCTGGAAATCCGACGTGCTCCGTCATGGTATTGTGGGGATGGGAGGGTCTATGGCCACACGCCTGCGGCTATGCATGAAATAGGTACACCCCCCCCCGAAAGCGACCGGGCAACATGCCATTGATTAACAGTTGAGAGCATTTACCGGAGACAACAGAGATTGAAATGGTGCCAGGTGGTAGCATCTTTGGCTTTTGAGAGCGTCGTCTTCTGTGCATGGCCGAGATTCCTTGCGCAGTGTGCTTGGCTAAAGACATTCCGATCGTTTCTTTTTCTTTGCCTCTTGTGCCTGAGCGCTCTTTTTTTGTTTTCGGGCACGTGCCCTATATCTTCTTGCTCGACGGTGTACCTGGTATGCAATAGCCAGCCTTCGACGTCCCGATGGAAACTGGTGCTGGTCCTTTCGCGCGGGATTTTTTTTTTTTTCGTTCGGCATTTTTTTTGCTGTCGGACACGTCCACGGGGCTCCGTCCGTATCTGATTTTTCCCCCCGATATATTTGTTGAAATATCATTTGTGTTTGTTTCTTGGTGTTGTTTGTTGTGTATCTATTAATAGGCCGTTTTTTTTGTTCTTCTGAAAGTTGACCCGTTTTTTTTGTGTTTTGGGGTGCGGCAAGAGAGCTACCCACCCCTGACGCGTGAAGCCGAGCCCCAGAAGAATTACATACTGCCCCCCCTGTCGAAGCATGCATGCGTCCGTGCGCGCCGTAACGTTCATGTGATCGATGCCATGCAGGTTACACTCCAAGTGCCAACAGCACATGAAGAACGCGGTTGACAAGCGAGCGGCGTACGCGGATGTGGAGAACAACTTCCACCCGGCCTTCCGGTTCTTCTTCCTCGAGAACTTTCCGGAGCCGTTCGCGTGGTACAACAGCAGGCTCACGTTCACCAGGTAGGTGTGCGACATTCCATGGACCGGGTGCGCGGGCAACGGGAATGGAAACAGACTGGTACTATTCTAGACGGAATAATCAGCATCGTTTGGTATTCATATTTGTGCGCCGACGAAAATGATCGCAGATAATCCCCAAATATTGGACTCGGCGATTGTAGCATAAGTATTTGATAAACACTCACATACCAGTGGTATACCTGCGGTAGTTTATTCAACTTAATTTGTTAACTATGATACTGATTGCCACCACTACGTTTTATTGACGGTGTACAGTTAAGGCCAGTTGTTAAGAAACACGGTCCAAGGAATTGAGTTTCGACCTTTCACGAACAACACGAAACTCAGTTTAAGAAACACAAGCCTCAAACCGGCAGCCATTTCGTGTTGGATATAGGAAAATATGAGAATCAGCGATCGACATACCAGATAAAAAATGAGATCGCTGTGGAATCGCGGACCGGAATGAGAAACGAGGACTACGATATCCCCCCACAGCGGAAGTTCCTGACTGTTGCGTTTCGTGTTTTTCTTCACAAATCGGGGTCCATGCCCTTTGCTTTGTATGGACACTGTTAGGTTATCCCGTTCGTGTTCCCTGCAAAACTGTAATCTTTTCACTGATCTGCCTCATCATGCTGCCTACAGAGCGTACAGCAGTTGGAGGCATCAAAGCCGGCCGTAAGATGACGAAAGCTAAGAAATACAACGGTTGAAGACGGCCCAGAGAAAAAATAAATCGCCGTTTAAGAAATACGGCTGGTGTGCGTGCGCACACGAAATAATGCGTTGGGTCCTCAAGTTGATGTTCCTTCGAACGACGCTCCTGTAGAAATCATAACAGCTCGAGATGCATACTGTACGGCGGAGGAGCCTGGAGGTACTGCGAGTGCTGTCAGTGTTTGAGCATTGGAGCCGTGCTACGATGGGGGGCGCGCTTTCTGGACACAGTATTTCTCACAATGTGTTACATGAGCTGGCTTGACGGATCGCACTTTCATAATGTATTGCCTTTTTCCCGCCTGGTCCTACAGGAAATTGGGGACCATGCCGATGCCATATAGCCGTGCTCCGTAGCTTTCCGTTTCTGCCTTTTTTACGATTGGTTCGCGTAGTTGTTTAGATATGGCTGTTCGAGTGCAGTGAAGTTCCTTCTGCGAAGACGGTTAACAAGCTATTGTGAGTGCCTTAAACAAATTCCCCTTGAAATGCAGTGGCTTCATTATTATATCTGACTTTTTCCCCGAGAGGCAGAACCACAGCGTATAATCTTAGGAGCCCGTGAGACTGACAAAGATACTCAGAAACGAGCTTGAGGTGAGCCTGATAGCTATCTGGGAAACGAGAGATTGGGAACTCATTATCGTTCCACATCAAGTGAACGAGCCTGATAAACATACCATGTATCTACTACCACTTCAAATGAGACTGATGGACATCTCAGCAGTGGATGCGATAACTGAGACTGAGAAAGGAATCTCACAAAAACGCGCCCGATAAAATACCGTTTAAATAAGCCTGGCAACTGAACACTACCCGAATATTAAGCAATGGCAATATGAGAAAGTTGGAACAAATTCCGCATGCAAAAGGTGCGGCCGGTTTGTCACGCAGCTTGCAAATATGAGTATTATCGACCGTCACATTTATCGAGTTCACGGCTGACGAATTTAAAGTAGTTGTATAAGTACGAGACTGTTGTGGAAACCTCAGAAGTGAGTCTGAAAACCGACACTGATCAAGGAGCCGCAGAAACGAGGCTGATGAAACGTCTGAAGAATGAGACTGATAATTGGCTCAGAAATGAGATTGACGATTAAAAATCAGAAATGCGAGGGGTGAGAAATTGTACTGGTTCATGAGACCGACAATCGAAACAAGTCTTAGAGTCGAGCCTGAGGAGGAAAACAAATGTCAGCAGCGAGCCTGACAACTAATAAGTGAGACTGAGTCCTGTTATTCCAATTTCTTCATTCTATTGGTAGTTTCCTTCCATGTTTTTCAACGTGGCGCTGCCTTTATCCTCTGATGTATGGCAGTGTATTCATCCTACTGCAACCCTTGGCTTGCGAAACACTTACCAGGTATGAACTATGTGCGTGTTCGGCGCATATTCTAGATCGTGCAAGCACGAGTGTAAACAGGGACCCAAACGTGACACAAAACAATGACACAGGAATGTTAGTCTATCCTAAGCATGCAGAGTTCTTGTATGTATACATGGCATATATACATTTTTTCCCGCGCCAACACCAAGGAAGCACACTCCAGATCCGCGGGGGTACTTTCGTGCGTTTTTGGCCTCGTTTTTGTTTACGTCTTCGGGCGAAGGCGTCTTGCACCATTTGCACACAAGCAAGGGTATCGTGGCGCATTTCTACTTCATTTACACACGGTTAATCCTTTTGGGCGCCGTTTGAATCGACCAAAAACACGGGAAGAGCGATCTCTGCCAATCTCAGATGCTGTGCGCGTGTTGTCTAGCTCCTGACGTTGCACTTGGGAACACAGCCCCTGTCCAACAGAATGGGCTCCTTGGTGTGACCGATTCATCGTTATATCGTCACTTTTGTCCTCATGTTTCCATCTTGACAGCGACAAAGGGGTCAAGGCATGCGGCTGCGGACCCGCCGCATCTTACACGTTTTGTCCTCTGCCCTGACCGCGTTAATGCCAGGAGCGCCGCCGTGAGCTCCATCGTCGGGTACATCCTCGGAATAGGCGACCGTCACGCGCACAACATTCTAGTCCATCAGCGTACCGCTGAGGTTGTGCACATCGATTTCGGGGTTACCTTCGAGCAGGGCAAGGCGCTGTCCACGCCGGAGACTGTGCCCTTTCGCCTGACCAGGGATTTCGTGGATGGCATGGGTGTGACCGGTACTGAGGGAGCCTTCCGTAGGGCCTGCGACGCGGCCATGCGAGTGCTTCGCTCGGACGCGCCCAGCGTCCTCACCATCTTGGAGGTCTTGCTGCATGACCCTCTTTACCGGTGGATGCTCTCACCCCTTGCCGCGCGCCAGCGCCAACAGGATGAGGAAAAAGGAGGTTACAGCGGTGGGAACGGGGCAGGGGTGAAGCCGCCTGCGGCGGCCGCGGCTGCGGCTGCGGCTGCGGCAGCGGCAGCGGAAGATGCGGGGGTCGGGGGGGACGCTGCGCAGCGGGCGCTTGCAAAGATCAAGCACAAGCTGCAGGGGTATGTGGACCCCAACGGGGACGCGATGAGCGTTGAGGGGCAGGTGAAACTGCTGATTAATGAGGCCAAGGACCCGGAAAAATTGTGCAAGCTGTACCCTGGCTGGGCGCCGTGGCTGTGACGATGGTTTTGGTGTCGGTAGTGTTTTTCCCCATCGCTTCAGAGACCGGTTTGAACGATTATGTCGCCGATACCGTGCGTAGATACACTGGCTCAGACTCGGTCTATGAACGTATACCGCAAATTGGGGGTTTGGGTGGGAAGTTTGTTGTTTAGGTGTCATCGACCTTTTTTTTTTTTCCTTTCGTACAAAATGTGCGGTTGCAGCAGGTGCGTTTGTCGACAAGCACACGCAGTGCGCTTCATAAGTCTACTTGCGGGGATAGCCAGCGAAGGGAGCTGTTTATGGTTTAGGATTCACCACCATTGTGGCGATTCACATGGAACTGGGTGGGGTTGTTGGTGTTTCATGTTGGCGATCTTGCTGGCCAGATACCAGATAAACCCTATGAACAGCAATGGTGCCAGGTTTGTACCAGACGGTTGACTGCGTCCCTCTTATCTCTGTGCCTTTTGAACGCGGATGGCATAACCGTTGGCGCATCCTTCAGCGCTTTACCGCGCGCTGTGTGGTAGTGTTCTGCGTTCGATCATTCGTTTTTTTTTTAAAGATTCTGGGATGATTGTCGCAACCCTTGCATCCAGACGAAGCTTCCCTGCGTTTAGTGTACACCCTCGGGCTGCCTCGAGTTTGGTTCGGTTTAGGGATCTACATTCAAGCTTGCACTCGCTCTACTGTACGGTTAGTTCTAGACAGTTTACACTTAAAGCAGCAGTGATGCCTCTACGAAGGACATATGTCTCGCTGAGAACGTTATCGTTTCGTGCTTTCCATCCATCGTCACGGTGCTGGTGCGTTACGGTATTGGTTTCCGGCAGTTTGTTGGCTCGACTCAGTACGGAGTCATCTATTTACAATCAGGAGCGGCATCTTTCTCTTTGGCATGTGCACCGTGTAATCCATGTCTGTTTTCTGGTTTTGATTGTGACGCCCAAACCTCGTGCAGGGACAACACTCGCTCGGCGGCATGGAACTGTACGCCCTCGAAGACGACGCCTTTGGTTTAACGTTTCACAAAATCGGACAGATGACAATCTAGACCAGGTAGATGCTATATTTTCCTCGCTTAGATCTCGCCCTCGTTGTGACGTTCTCCGCTCGGTAGAAGTCGACGTCAGCCTTGCAACTTATACTCGTGCCTGTTTCTTTGGGTTCTGTTAAGCAGAAACTCCAAGTGTGCCCGGTCCAACCTAAATAATGAAGCAGTACGGGGAGCAGCACGCGAACACGTTGTTGACGTTGCGTTCCAGCAAACACATACCTGGTGCAAATCAAACAAATTAGAATATGTACTGAATTATAACCGAGTGCGGTTCTTCCTCGTTCATCGGAGGAACCAGAAATCGGTACAGCAACGCATCGCACAACAGCAAGGTTTTCAGAGTACAGGGTAATCGTCTTGTAGCTCCATTGGTTCATCCCGGATATTGGTGGAGATGCCATGGGATAATGGGATACGATCACCCTGTCTGCACTCTTTCAATTTTCAATTTAAATTTTAAGCTTTGATTAAAAAACTTCTCCCCCCAGCCAAGATGTCTACTGGCGGCAGGTTAGGGGTGTGGTGACGGACGGACTTTTTCGGGAAAGTTAGTCTGACGGACGCGTGCTACTATCGGCACTACCAGGTTATAGTGTGGAACACGTCGGCCGCACACCCGTGGTTGATGCCCGTTTCTTGTTGACTGATCGTGGATATAGTTGGGCCCAGAGCTACTCGTATGACGAGCAGGACATGTGCATGTACGTGCGAACGTACGGATCATAGACTCGCTTACTTCAATGCCGGTGCCTTCGGAGGTCGCCCTCGGTAGTTTTGTGACCTCTCAGACTACTTTCGGTTCTTAATTGCCGACGCGGAAAGGATGTTTTCCGGATCAATCCGTGGCCTGCCCCCGCTCTTTGCTCGTTTTCGTTTTTTGTTTTTGAGCCTGCTTTTTCTGCGCACACCCCGCGAAGCGAAGGCCCAAACGAAGCTACGATAGGCACAACAGTATCTACGCACCGCAAGCACCACAGAACAGCCTGCAATCGGCCGTGCACAGAGCAGCAAATTACATACAGCAGCACGTTCGTGACGACCAGACATCAGAGTGCGACAACACAAGCGAGCAGACAAGAAGAAGTGTGCCCGAGATACAGCCACCATGCACGCGTAGATCATGGTTCCTTTTCCATTCTTTGCTGTTTTTCTTTACCAACAACTAAATATTTTCAGGCTGGCTTAGGAACCCCCCCCATTTTTTTTCTCCCCAGCGAATGCCGCTCGCAATATCCACTCAAAGGGTGAATATTCGGTATTATACTAACCCCATGACGAAAGGAAGCGGAGGGTGACGTGGCCAATTTTGTTTTTAACGGCCCCTGGCTGTCTGTATGTAGGAGGAGCAACACTCGTATCGACCGATGACAGACCTTTAGTCTATATTCTTCAATAATATTCACGCTTGTCCAAGCGGAGGCAAGATTTTTTTTGCGCCATATTTTGCACAAACCGGTTGGAGGTGCTCCAAGGCATGTCTGTAGAAATTTCCGCGCGAAAAAACGAAGATCTGACCTGCCTGTGTTCAACATTATTATGCAGAATCTAGCGAAAAAATTGGATCCTAAACTAAAAACCAAGTAATTTGAAGGAAATAACGATTCTTACTCGTTTTTACGCGCAAAATTCCAAAAGTCCAAGCCGTTTTTGAAAAATAGATCCTGAATTTCTGTACACGTACGTGTTCGACATGCCCGTCCCGAGGCCTGACCTCCCGTTCTTTTTTTTTTCTCGCCGAAAAAAAATGGCCCAAGGTGGGCCACATTTTCCAAAAATTTTTTAACAACTGACGAAAATTCAGACCCCCCCCATAAAAACCCCGACAAGTGAGGTCTTCGCAATGAATGGCACATATGTACATGGAAGACGTTTGTTTGCAAAATATCACGGTCTGAATCGAAATAAACGGCGTGGACATTCGCCCGGGAGTAGTAGTTTTTTTTTTTCTCAACCCCTTTATAGCCCCCGAACTACTCCCTATACTAAATCCAAGTAATTTTGTCCCCCAACAGGGGTTTCCAGTTGTAAAGGGGTTAACGTAAACCAGCCTGTATTATTTCCCAAGTACCGCTGACACTCAGTGCCGTGACGGACGCCGTCTAGACATATGCTACTGTTTTTAGTATAGGATGTCTTAAGGGAGTACATCACATATTCTTTGTACACACGTACATTTTGTTTATTATTTTTTGAAGCTGTCATCTTTCAAATTGATAGCCAGAAGGACCAATGAGCAGCTTCTTCTTGAGACAAAGGGATATTTTGCTGAAGCATGGCGACGGTGATCTTGGTATTTTCAAGTCGCCAGTTTTACCTACAACCAATCATGGACTTCTGTTCGGGCTGCACATTAGTTATAGTTTTCCCATGGTATATGTCATATACGTTGTACACCGCGTGACTCAAGCGCGAGATGTATGTATTAGCGGCCTGCCGTTGACCGTTGAGTTTGGTGTTGTGACCAGCGGTATATGCCGGAAACCAATTGCCTGGCTTTTCTTACCAGGTAGTATGCATAAAATCGCTACCTGGTATGATACCGAAGGACGTTGGTCGGTAAATGCGTCTATCAAGCAATACAAATAAATACATGTAGCTTTCCCTTTTCTCCCGCCGACCACTTTGGTCGCACTTAACTCGTCCCTTTAAAGTGCTTCATCAGACATTTATTTCAGGAAGGAGTTGCCGCACGCAAACATTCTTCAGGGTGCTCGCACCGTTCGTTTCGTGATTGAAATGGTGGCATTTCGTTGGTTTACCCAGTGTATGTGCTCGTTTGGATGTATGTGCGTTGTGGACGTTCTGTGATTGGGGCGAAGTTGCGATTCGTCTTGTACCCTACGAACTTCAGTTACTTGTGGATTTGACCCGCTAATAATGGACCCGAGAGGTCGATGTGTTCGCGCGGAACACTTTCGATAGTCTATAGGCACGGCTGAGCCGATAGCGAGCTGCGAATAGCTCGGCTTCCGGGGTTGCTTACATGAGATTGGTCGCATCCTTACCCTTTCGTACATGGGTGATATACGTTTACTCGCCCGAACGCTCTAAGCACAGCAGTGAACGGCTTTCGCATACTCAAATCTCGACCAAGGTTCGCCGTCATCTCAGATGCCTGTGCGAGCCCCTTGTGCCGTCGCTGTGGAAGAAGTCCCTACCCACACCTGTCTCGTCCTTATATCCGCCCTCACGCGGGTTTCCCGCAATTCCTTTAGCGTCCTACTATCCGTGGCGAGGTACCACGTGCTTGGATCGGCACCATAGACATGTCTTGCTGCCAGCGGAGGAGACTGCTTGTCGATCATACAATGGCAAGGAAAAAGTCTACGATCACGCGCACGAGGGCGGGGCGGTTGCGAATATATTCGAAGAATTCTGCAGGAAAATCTTGTGCATGGCGAGTTGGAACTTTATAATGAGTTCAGTGAGTAACAAAATACAAGGTTGTTTATCAGCCCACGAACCACTCGACACAAAAGCTGGTCACAAACTAGCGACTTTACGAGCATTCATGTATCCAGATACAGTACAACCGAACGGCATCTGTATATTAGTCGGCGTCCGGGGAGTAGATATCGCCAAAACAACCCGCACGGTTACTACATACAATACCTGGCATTATTTGCGGGGACACAGAGATTAAACGTAGCTAATAAACGATGAGATTGAATTATGCTTTAATGCCAACAGCACTGCCCCCCCACACCGCCCTTCAAGCACAATTCCAACCCGTTGTCGTGTTCTCGCTCGGTCCAGGAATTGACCAACCCACACGAGCAGTTTACGGGGTTCTTCGCATCCTGGATCAGGGTCTTTGACCCGTGTCCCCGCAGGAGGTTAACGTCGGTAGCGCGATGCAACATTGAGAACTTCGATGCTTGACAAAGGAGGATCCTCCTTGTCTTGAGGTATAGACTAGTCTAGTGCTACCAGAGTTGTTTTTTTTCTTCACACTTTTACTTTCCAGCTTCTGGACAAGCCGTGGTCACACAGGTGTCGTCCCATCTCCCCCTCGGTTCTTGCCTTCAATTTTTATCGCGCATAGGGTTCAGCAATCCCACTGCTCGTCGATTTTTCATCGGAGTGTTGCTAACTCACGCTCTCGCGCTTTCCGCAAGTCATTTTGTGCACAAGAAAAAGTCCCCACGAACTTATACGAGTATGCACCCGGCGAGGCTCGAACTCTCGAAACTGACCTATTATACCAGGCTCGAGGATTGATACGCCACCGGGGGCGACCGGAGAGAAATATACAGCACCACGGCGGAAACGTCCGTTTGAGGGGCAATCATCATGCCCCTAAATATGAACACGTCTTCTGTATAGATGAAAATCCTCATTCGCTGCATGTACGATTGCCCCGGAAATGCAACAACGCAGGCAGAGAAGACGTTTGGAACGTGGTGGGTAACACTACAGGAACGACACCAACGTTCCACGATGTGCAGCCCCCTGAGCACCAAACGACGGGGAAGCACCAGCGCGACCGCCAGTACATTACCCGTGCTTGATACTGCAAGGTCAATCCATAGTCGTACCGCTTATTTCCAATTTCCTTTAAGATGCGTGCAATCAACCGCCGCTCTCTTTCTAAACAGCGAGTTGAGTCGTGTTACGGTATAGTCTAGCCCCCCCAACATTTCTTTAACGAAAGGGCCGATTTCGAAGCCATCTCCCGCACGTATCTCCCGGAATACGTTGCCCCTTGACACCCCGACGTCATCGCTCGATAGACCTTTGCACACGAGAAAATATATGGATACTTTTTTTTCAATAGTATCCTTCCTCGTGTCGAGCAGCCATGAAACATTCGTTAGAGAAAATCACTGGTTTTGCGGGGGGCTATCGTAGAATCAGTCAGTTGCTACTTCTTCCTTGCGCCTCTTGCCCCCCCCTGCCTCTTAATCCCTATTGTGCTCCACGACTTTTCACCCCCGGCGACACTTTGTCGCCGCCCCCGTTTTTTTTACGTTAGTTGGTATGTGGTATGACCCCACACAGAGATTCAAACAGCCGAACTGTTGCGGACGACGACAAGGGCATGCTGGCATTCATTCACGACACGCGTTTCCGTCGGGAGATTGGGATCACTAAATGCATATGTTCTGGCGCTACTACAGGCCCTGCAGGGGAGAACGCCCGGACGTATTCTCCCTAGTGACCAAGCCCCCTAGCAATCACGTGGAGAGGAATAAAGTTGGAGACCATTATCCCGAAAATATTCTTCCTTTGCCTCTAGACTAAGTGTTACATTTCAGAGTGGAACAGCAACCTGACGAGGGTGCTGACAGATGACCTAACTAACGCGCTTCGACGTCTCCAGGTAGCTTGATTTAGCCTACGAAGTTACCATCGGACCTGGCGTTACCGCATCACCTCCCGGTCTTCGTTGGATTGGATTCGTTTGGCCTCAAGCCTGAGGTGTTGGTGTGGAGAACGACCGGACGCGGTTTAAGAGACCATTTTGCGCGTTCCGATGTCTTTGGGGGGCATATGAAATGGCCACATCTGGCCTGGCATAACCGTATTGCCCTACGGTTATATATATGCTACGACGGTCTGGCGCGGTCATGTGTAAGACAAGAATATGTCAACCGTGCTAAGGTTATTATTGTAGGGGGTTCTATCATCACAATAATAATGTTGCGACAAGAAGAGGGTGTTCCCACAAAGGAGGGACGTTGTCATGGAGGTGCAGCACGATGTCAAGAGGTCGGCGCAAAGGGCGATTCATGACCTGTCTTCAGAAAAGGGTACAAAATTGCCGGCGACATTTCGCCGAGGTACGAAGCCCACCCAACGCGCCCCGCCGGGTACCAGTGTATATCGTGAATGAGAGAATACGTCGCCGCACGCGTTCAATATTTCTTGTGACGGGTGTTGGAACACAAATTCACTCCTCCACTTTCTCCGGCTGTGGAATCGAAATCAAAACGTCTACCTGCACACGACGAGTTCTGCTTCTCCTTCATGATGTGGGTTACCTGAACCCGGACATGGCTTGGTCGACGCGCCTATCCGCACGCGCGGGCGCATCCTTAGCGGAAGTGGCCATGACCGGTCGAATAATGCGACTCTGCACCGCCAAGTGGCGGCGTCTGCTGACGTATACATATCGTCTAGACCTAGCATCACGTGTACAACAAACTCCTAAAGTATACATTTATGCGACCTTGAAATGTCGGAACCCATCCCTCCCCCCGCCCGCCTCAAAAAACCGGCCCTACCCCCACCGGTTATACGACTTACAGGATACACAAGAAAAGCGATGCATTCCAAAGCCGTCAGATTTTGTCCCCATCAAAAACGGGTTAAATACGTAGTTTCCGTGCACCCTGTGGTTGATCAGCATCACCTTGTTGGCCCCGGTACAAGCTAGTTTTAAGGGGAATCGCCGACCTATATCCTTGCCGGTCGCCCCGGTGGCGTATCAGGTTATCCTCGAGCCTGGTATAGGTCAGTTTCGTGAGTTCGAGCCCCGCCGAGTGCATACTCGTAAAAATTCGTAGGGACTTTTTCTAGTAGTGCACAAATTGACTTGCGGAAAGCGCGAAAGCGTGGGTTAGCAACTAACACTCGATGAGAAATCGACGAGCAGTGGGATTGCTGAACTCTATGCGCGATAAAAGTTGGAGGCAAGAACCGAGGGGGAGAAGGGACGACACCTGTGAGACCACGGCTTGTCCAGAAGCTGGAAAGTCAAAGTGTGAGAGAAAAAACAAAAACAACAGGCCACACACCCAGTAATACACGCGATCGGAGCAACAACACAGCTTGCAAATACGAGTTTCAACAGAAACTTCCGATTTCACATCTAGAGTGGGTTATGTATAATTGATACTATATACCAGGTAGTAAGAACGACACACGTACACAGGTTGGTTGGACAACAGATCAGGTAAGTTTGGTCTTTAAAATGTCGTGTGTAGACTATGGCTTCTGCTGCTTCGTGCGTCGCCACATAAATCGGTGTTTGAATTTCCCGCTCAGAGGAAGAGCACAAACGGCTGGCTTGGTTGACCAACTCACCGTCTCTCTCGTGTCTGAACCCGTCATCAGCAAGGGGCTCCCGACATGCTCGCGTCCGGCGAGGGTTTGCTCGCCTACACGGAACGAGTTCCCCCCCAATGATACTACTGTCAGGTGCGTACGATTTCTCTATCATTATAGTCTAATCTAACCCCACTCCCCAATGAAGACATGCCTAATTCCCTTCCACCACAATAAACACCGTTTTGTTCGTTACTGCCTGCATTCGAGTTATTCTTGTAGTTACTGAAATTCGTAACCTCAGCCCAACAAAATGCTAGGACAGGGGATAAGAGCGGTAACACTGCTGTATTATTAAGCCGGGTACGCTACTCTATAATACGCGTATGCGAAACCAGGTTAGAAATGACTCGGTCGAGTGAAGTTCTTCCTCGGTTATCGGAACAGTAGAAATATTACGTTTTACATAAAGTCGCCGACCTATATCCTTAATGAGGACACACAACTCGTAATGCGCGCGATCGGAGTATCACACACAGCTTGCAAATATGAGTTTCGACGAAATCTTCGATCTCACAGCTGGAGTGTATTTTCAATTTTTATAATAAAGTGGCCCCGGCTCTCGTATTTTCGCTCTTGCCGCTATCTCCATTTGAAACAGAGCATTCTATTGCTCCGTGCACAATACGCGTACACCGGTCTTTTCGCTCTCCTGCCGCTGGCATTAGCAACGCACCATTTTTGAGTTGGTCCACACACATTACGCAATGCCGATGTTTTCGCTCTCTTGCCTGCGTGCTTGCATTTTAATGGCAGCAATACTTTCGTCGGAAGAACCTTAAAATCGTTCGTTCACTGAGTCATCCCACGGTAGGGGTCGCAGTTGTAAGATTGCGCCAAAAAGTCCCTGGGCGATAGAGTTCCTCATGTGAGGAACTGCCGGCCAATGAAGTAATTTCACGAGTACAATGTATTTTTGGACTGAGGCATGGAAGCTTTGTCGGGTTGCGCGAACGAATGCCTTCGAAGTCATTTTTCGGGTGAGATTTTGAGTTTCCCTGATTCATGTGAGGAGCTCAGGGACTGATCGATCATGCTGCAACCCTACCGTGGGATAGCTCCACGCGTGATTGCTCACTCACTTAATCATCGTTTCAAAGTTGTCATCGTTGAAGAGTTTCAGACACACCACCCACGCAAAATCATGAAAAAAAATACCAGGTAGGTGCAAAGTACCATTACGAAGCAGGGTACGACGAGCACTACACCAGAGATCGCTACCGACAACAACATCAACAACACGAGAGCGTTAGACCTACAGACTAGTTTAATGTTATAAAACACGTGGCTTGCGATTACAGCTCGACTTTGACTTTCGTTTCTGGTGAACGTTTTGTACTATTTTCAGTATTATAATAGACAAATAGTAGTACGACGAGCACCGGGCCAGATACCACTGCGGCATCTGCGCGTCAGAACGCGCGCGCAGTAGTTGCAACCGGTGCATAGTAGTAGTAGTAGTAGACTAGTTGTTGTTGTTGTTGTTGTTGTTGTTGTTGTTGTTGTTGTTGTTATTGTTATTGTTGTTGTTGTTGTTGTTGTTGTTGTTGTTGTAGTTGTAGTTGTTGTTGTTGTTATTGTTGCTGCTGCTGCTGCTCTCAGATCAAGCATATCCAAGTCCGTGCTCACAGGACAGGCTCCAGTCACTCTGGAGTGGAGGGGTACCCCTGGGCAAAATACACAAACCAAAAGTGGCACACGCATAGACTATATCATAGTTGACGCAATTCATGTGTAATGGAGTGCCCTCCGTACGTAGAAGGATAGCTTATAGACTCGACGTGAAACCGTGCCATGGTTGTGGTGAAACCACGTAGTATTAGATGTCACATTCACGCCAGGGCCACCATAGTTGGACGATATGTAGGTGACGATGATGGGATAAGCAGGACGCCCCTCATCTCGCTACCCTACCCTACCCAGCTTTACTCTGCGCTACCCTGCAGCCCTGGTATGTCTGTCTTTCAGAGTTCAATGTAGAGGGAATTATTACATAAAACGTTTTTGAGTCTATCCAGCGAGCCATGAGGAGAGACCAACCAAAGACACCGGAACGCATGAGGAGCACGCTTCCCAACACCGACCAATCACGCATCCTGCACTCGGAGTACTATTAACAATACTACACATCATGCCTCCGCCAGAAAAAAATGTAAGAGGAAATCGGGAGTCAGACTACGATGTGCCACGTTCATACTGGTGCATACGTCTCACTACTCGCGCCTGAAAAACCGACTACACCGCTTGCCACCCGGAAAAGACTTCCACGTATACATTACACGTAGTATCTATCACTACGCATACGCACGTCAGACTCAAGTCCATTGGAAAAAACGAAGAAATGGAAAGAAAGAAAATAATGGAACACGAAAACGAAAACGAAAAAGAAAAGGAAACAAAAGAAAACGAACGAAGAAACACAAGAGAAAAAGAAAAAAAAGGCAAGATTAGAGGAAGCAACGAAAGGAAAGGGACACAAACAGCATGCTAAAAGACGCCAGGAACCGGCTAAAGGCGGAACTGGGCGCATAGATAGAGGGTATCAAGTGTATCAATGGCACTGGGGGGAGAACGCAACAAAAGGCGAATAAGTCAGGGCGGCCTTACGCTAGCTTGTGACGGCCGTTGGAAGCCCCACAAACTTCAAGACGATGATGGCCAATCGCGGACTTCAGTCTCTTAGACACCCCTGGCCGCTTAGATGTACCGACGGTGGATGGCGCGGCCGCGGCCTTTCCGTTTCGCTCTGCAGCTCTGCATCTCTCCGCGTCATGCGATTTCTGCGTGAATGACTCTGCTCCCTCCTCTACCCGTCAACACTATCTGCCGGCCTTCTGTGCAGTCTTTCACCACCCTTCCAACTTCATTCCAAAGGCCAACATAGCCTTCTTCGGGGTGCACCATCCAGTCCTTCTCCTGCCCCCCTGAGTAGCCGTTACCCCCAACAAGCCTTCCACACATCACCCTCTGTGGCAATCGCTCCTCCCCCATACGTGCCACAAGTCCCGCGAACAATATCCTCCGTTTGCGCACTATCGCCTCTATGCTCTCGGAAGCTGTCTTGGCAAGCGCGTCGGCGTACGATAGGGTGTGGTCGTCGCGATGCCGTTTTCGCTCTCCGAGGCATGGGAGGAGCATGGAGTGGTGAACCCGTCGTAGCCTGTCACAGTCAGGCTTGTTCGGGCTCCATGTCATGCAACTGTGGAGTAGTTGTCTCGATCACCTCGTCTTTCAGCAGCCGCACCCTCAACCGTAAGCGCACACCCGGGAGATCATAGATTTCCATCTTGTACCGCTGGAAGCACGCCCAGGCCCTCCGAAGACGCCGCGTTTTCTCGATGCCTTGGGTTCTCTGTCTGTGCTGATAGCCCCACCCAAGCACACAAACTCGATCGTCTGTTGGTATACCTGGCCGGCTGCATTGATGGTGAACGATACCTTCCCCCCAGCTTTAGTCTGCAGGCACATGATTTCCGTTGGCCTCGGAGACCGTAAACCTATTAATAGTACGATACAACGAATGCCGTACAGTAGTATTATTACAGTGGTCCCTCAATGGTGGCGTTTGAGCAGTGCCGGCTGCCTGGCAAAGCGCCTGTGTTGTTATCGTTTGGCCAGCAGGGAACCACCAGCAGTGGCAGTATAAGGAGAAGTAGTGCTGTACTGTAGTCGTCATTACGGGGCCGGTGTTTCTGGCTGGCACATAATGCACTTCGCCGAGGCTTATTTTCATACAATTGAAACTTCAAGGCTCAAGTCTATTTTATACTCCGGAGTATGAACGGGCCGATACTGCTGCAGGTCGGATGAAATATGCATGAAGAACGCAGGGGTAGAAAACTGTTGACGATTGCTTAGTTTTTAGCTTCGCTTTTCGGCTTCAGCCGTCAATCCTGTTACGTGCGTACCAGGTACGTAAGAAGCAGGTACCCTGGCGTTAGTTTAGGACGAATATCACGACCAAACAGCGAATTGGCGTCGACCGACCTTTCTTTTGTCCGATGGTTTGGGAATCGCGTTATCTTAGCGTTGCGCGTCAGCGCAGAAACCTTTTATATTATCATTACATTCACTCACGGTACAACATAGGAATGGAAACAATGCGGCAGGTTACCACCACAGACAGGTTCTCACAGGTGCAGCATCTCGTCGTGTAGAGCTCTAGCCTATTATGGTAGCTTCATTCCCGGATAGGAATGCAGACCGCAAGGAACAATTGCGCTGCTGACTGTATCTTTCGATTTTCGGTCCCAAAAGCTACCGTACGGGTATGCCAGAGGCATGGCATGCGCACATCATAGTTGTAGTGTGAAACAACACGGGCATCAAGCACAGTCTACGGAGAACCCCGATCTTTTTGTCATGACCGTTATACAGATACCCTCTACTCATCATGTCGAAAGTTTTGTGCAGCAGAGATCCCTCTATTGTGCTGGTTGCTCTCCGTATACGAAGTGAGCCTGTGAAATCGCTTGGCACATAGACTATGGGAATAACGAGTAGTGGCAGTAGTAGTGCCGGTTGCCGCTATATTGCCGGTGTTTTCCTCTATAGTGCACACACCGGCAATATGGAGGGACAACCACTACAGCAGTAGTTGTAACGCCAAAACACAAAAATTGAGTGCGCATACGATCGGTCATCCGCATGCCACGGCCAACGAGCGCCCAGTGTCGATCGTCAGTAGCATGCAGGCGCCACTGCAAGCAGTACATGCGCCTGATAACGCTAGGGCACGCCGATGCATGCCGCCACGCCGGCTGTGATCGTCGCGGCTCTCGTTGTCGTGTGCGTGTGGTCAGGACTGCTCTGGCAATTGTGGGTCCTAAGGCACTCGTTCGAGATAGCGGCGAGGGCACCCGGTCTTGTAGCGGTTTGTATTGTGGGGTCCCTCACCCTGCTAATGACCGTACTCGTACACTGGATCCTGCTGCTGGAAGGCAAGGGGCTGCCTTGCTTCGTCATGCTGTTTTCATCGTACGTCTGTGAGTGTTCGTACCGGTGTGTAGTGTACGGTACCTTGTTTTAGACTCTCGGGCGCGCGAAAAGGATAGACTACTTTCTTTCGTCTACGTGGGCAAGTTCTTGGATTTGGGAGATGCAGCTTTCGTCGAACCTCCCTTCAGAAAGTACGATGGCACGGTCCATCCTTCAAAGAAACGATCGTCTGGTGCCAACACTCAGGGGAGCCACCGAGCTACCACCTTCGTGGGGACATGCACAGATCGCAGTACGCAAGATCGATATGTATCACACACAGGTACCAGGTACCAGATACCGCTTTCTCCGTGTTTGTCCGGAAATATTTTGGAGATTAGCATTGAAATAAATATTGCTTATATGTTTACGGACAGAGTGGTACACGACACCAGACGATACTCGAAAAAGGAAGATCGTTCACATTCCGCAATGCGTAAGGATCTCCCTTCGAACAACAGGTGGATCTGGTGTTCATCGTGACCGACGGAATTTCTGTACAGGACACAATATAAGAAACCGGGTAACCAAAAAAGGCAGACTGAGACTACACGAAACCGAGAAATTCGAGAACCCTACGTGTATGCCTAGAGGCGAAGACTAATATTGTTGTCCTTACTGTAGTGTAACTCCGTTGCTTGCCTCACCCAGCTACATTTTGATAGTGGGGGGGGCGTGCATTAAGGTTCGTAGCATGTAGCGTCATACACAGAATACCGTGCTTTGTAGGTGAGCTGTATTTCAGCACCAACCACTCGTCCCGCCGTTGATCGGAGTTCCATGCTCAGGGCCCGACCGTTTGCACCGGGAACAGGCCCGGCTGCATACCCACGTGTGAGTTCGGGAACGGGCGGGTGAAACTCAGTCTATCGCCGATGATACGGTGAAAGACAAATATTGTTCACCTATTTGGACGGGTTCATCCGTGGATTCGCCAACGACGCTCTTGTCAACGCTGCCGGATCTCCTGGATACGCACCTCGTTTTAGCACAAGTTCAAAATCCCCCTTCCCTGACCGGGAAAGGCTGGCTCCAACACACTTCTGTCACGACGTCACGACCATCGAGCATGGATACATGGACGCTTTCGCAGCGCAGACGTGTGAGAGACACACAGATGTGACAGGGAGGGTACGCATCTCGCTTTCGGAACGAGAAAAACGTTGAACATGGAAATCGATCGCTGAAGTAAGGCCGACACATTTGCCACGCTTGTGCAGTAGACCGTCGTACGCAGCTCGTACGTTATCCTTGTCGGACGAAATTGTCGCTTCGCTAAGACAGACGTAACGATTCTTCTCGCTGTATCTCGTCTCCCTTTCCTTCGCCCCTAGGGTTCGCGGTCTATGCCGTGCCTTACAGCCTCCGTGCGTTTCGCCTTGTAGTCGCCTATAACACGCGCTATCGGCTAAAGTACGCCAAATACGTCAAGAGCCCCGTCATCGTGAAGGCGGCGGCAACGATAGGGGCTGGACTTGCCCTTGCAGCCGTGCTCGTCTTTTACGCCATGCCGGAGCGCTACTCCAGGTGTGACTGTCTACGTGCGGTGTGCATTTGTTGAAAACTAGGTATCGTTTTGCGTCTTTTCCGGCGCTCATTTACCGTGGTATTAGTGTGCTAGCAATCGAGAACGCCAAACATCCTCCCCACCATTTCACGCCTGACTATCATACTATATACGTACCTGATATGAATTATGTAGCTATTGCGGAGATCCATTGTTAACAGGGGTCATTTAATGCCTATGGGGTCATAACTCTGTCAATTCTTCGTCGTTAACGATAAACGATAGCTTGGATTGTTTGCATAGGCCTTACGGTCACGGCGCAAGAAAAATAAAATAAACATGATGTTCGAGCCGAGATGAGACATTTCCGGTGAATTGTTTGCAACATGATAATGAGGCATTCACCCCTGTTAACAATGGATCTCCGTAATAGCTTTGTCGCCATCTGTTGAATCTTAAGTAAAAAAAATATTAGACCATGCTCAGCACGGTTTTCGTGTTTCGAAAATGGCGTCTTGGCTGTGTCATGTTGGCCGTGTACGGCATGCGTCGACATCGGGGAATTATCGGAGCGACGCCACTGTTATCCCGGTTTACGCGACGCTTTCACGATTCCGACCCGCCTTTGTTTCGGTCTTGTCGCATGTATTCCGTTGGCTACAATCAGAACAGCGTGAAGCAATACATATTTTTGTTCCAAGCCCACCCGTAGGGCGCCCATTATTGCCACAACAAAGAAGATGTTACTGTGCTTTTCACGGCTCCTAAAGGCTGCGGTGTCTGCTAGTACAGTTTCCAGTTAATACTACATGGTGTTCTAAGCAAAACCTGTCCTCTATACAAATGCTGACAGTTCGCTGACTTTCTGCACTTTGCTCGGGCTGCGGAGAACAGGGACAAACGTGGGTGTTTCTTCTTCCAAGAGAGACACGCTATTGTGGCCGCATTGGCTCTAGGTGCGGGTCCCGCTGGCTTCGTCATGTACAAGCTCATGCAAGTGCGTGATGTTTTCGGCATTGGGCCGGAGAACGTCCGTGTCATTGTACCGGTGCTAATTTCCGGAGGTACGGCGTGTTCAAGCACCCGAATTCGAAGGCGTCCACTTTGGCTGCTATGAAGTATCTCGTGTCCAGATCACAACAGTTACTGTAAAATAGTTTGTGTCACAATGACCACCATAAAGTAGTGCGTGTCAAAACGACAATTGTCAAGTATTAATAGTTCATGCCGCAATTATCATTGTCAACTAGTTTGAGTCACAACGATCAGTGTCGAGGGTTTTCTGTCACAATAAGTATTGTCCGGTAGGTTGTTCCACGAACAGCTTCATCAGACGACGTCGTCCGTTAACGTTTTGATTGAGTTGGGTCGATGATGAGCTGACGACGTTTACCAGAAGTCCCAGCGACTCCGATCTTGGCGCTACAATGAGTTCCTTGGAAGGTGCTACAAACATTTGCAAAGTCACCCGACATTATATTCAAACCAACCCGCACTGTTTAGGTTCAACCCTGGTTAAGATCACTCCGTTGGCCGTTTTTGAGAGAAGCGGAATGCCAAACATCAGTTGCCCTCAACACCTCTACCGAGCTCCAGATTTGGCCATCATTTGAACCACATACAAAATGTACGCCTACAAAACACGCACGTACGACTCCCCCCTCGTTTTGCTCGCCCATCCGTTGGTACGCACGTACCTCTTTCGCTGAAAGTGGTCTATTTTACAGTCCACGAGCTGATACACAGGCGTGTTCTTCGGGACTCGCGCATGGTTCACTTCCTGATGGACATGATGTTAGTTGGAATTCAATTCAACATACTCCTCTGGAGGTGAGCAGTGCTACGTTGGGGGCTGCACGTTAGAGCCCAGATATTTCTCCCTGGTGGGGCTCGTCAGCTGTGGAGCTACCGAAAATAGATTGAATCCAACACATACGATGTTGTTTGTTAGATGCCTCCGCCATGTGATAGCGTGTCAGCCTTGCGTTGCAATGCTTCTCAGAGTCTCTCGTAGGACGAGGAACGGAGGAGCAACATGCAATTTGGGCGTGACCCCCACCCTCCAAGGGTAAGGTGAGTTACCAACGTGTTGTAGATGGGATGAAAGTGCAATTCAGTTGGTACCCTGCGAACCATGCACGCACATGAAACGTTAATGACGAGCGAATGATGACCGTGTGCGAACATAACTGTTCGTTATATACCCACTGAGCTACACAGTTACGTAACTAGTTAGCTCTGTGGGTAGTGCTATATAACTAACAGCACCTATAGACTATACGGCAAGTCACCGTATATACGATGGTAGGCTACCTACTAAACAGCAGGCGGGTAGTCGTCTTGTTCAGACGACTCCCACTCAGAAAAAAGCCAGACAACCCTTCCCTCGGGCAACAGAACATCACGCCGTTGTTTTTGCAACCGCAGCAGCCCTCGGTGAAATACAAAGTGAGCCGCGGGCGTTGTACGTGTCATTTCGAACTCATGCTTGGGAAAGTGACTGCCCCCAATCATGTGCGCCGAGCGCAGTGCAGAGGTGCGTTGAGAGGCATAGGGCTGTATGGCCCTAGGGACCGACAACTAACTGCTATGCGGTTGCCTCTGGCTCTGTAATGGTCGGATGGTTTGAACGCAGTAGAGCTTACCAGAGGACGGTCAAGCAATTGAACATTAGAGCATTCAAGGCAGAGCGTTACTGGACCTATTTGCAATTCTTGTTTGGGGGTCGCTTGGACGTGACTATCAGCTCGCAGTGAGCGTCTCAGTATCCGGTGCTCTCTATGTAGTGCAAGTGATCTCGTATTCATGGTGCAGTGCGATGCAGTAAATTTTAAGACTATAATAATATAAACAAATGAAAAACACTACGTAGCGGGCTTCTGATGATGTATCAGGTACTGTATTTTTGCCTCTGTATCGCAGACGATCCCGATGAAATGGTGGACATCAAGCGTGCGAGCACGTACACGACAGGGGCAAACGGTAGACCACAAATAATGCCGCCACAGCTCCAACCGTCAACGTCATTCAAACTTGGCTTCAATAAGGCATCATGTTCGCCGCACAGCTGAATGTTTCCTAACTCGGGCGACCCATGAGTCAGCTTCAATAGGTACGGTACTTGCACAAGGCGTGTCGCCTCATACAGGCATCACTCAACAATTGTTAATTGGCGAGTACGGCTATAACCCGAATCCAAGCCCCTTGTCGCTAGGTCGATCTATAACGGGATCAAAACTACAGCGGAAAAATGAGGTAGCACTTCTTGGGCTAGTCTTGCAAAAAAATACATGAAACGCCAGACTGCTTGGCTTAACCGTATCGGCCGCTCTACACGAAAACTTGCATACGTTTTTATATTGCAATGGTTAAACTTCCTGACCGGTGCTTGAGAAATGCAGAATATATTTCACGGCAAAGGAAATGAAAAAGACAAGGGAGAACGTGGCCGAGGGGGCGTTGTCAGTCTCTACCAAGTCGTCAGAATATACCGTCTACGACTAGATGCACCTTGAAGGTACTCACACCGGCCGTTTCATAGCAAAGTTCCTTGATGCATGTTTGCTCGTGGACATCGAAACTTTGACGTGGCGGTATAGATACGCCGTGCTGGTGTCAGCGCTCCAGCCATCCACCAATACCACCATTAAAGTAGCGTGCTCGTACATGAACACTGAAAAAAATACTGAATGAAGTGGTATCGTAATTTCACCGCATGTAGATTATCAGACTATCCGTACCTCGGCCGTTTTTCTAAGCAGGAAATCATTAAGATATCAACTAATGCTGTTTGGTACCAGGTACGCTTCATTGTAAGCAATCCTTATGCTATGGTACTGAGTACTGACTGCAGGTTGGCTGCTATACTGCAGTCGCTACGGATTACTGATGACGACAATAGGCTCCCGTTTCCGGTAGTTATCATCACCCTTCCTCAATGAAACGGGCATACGCAGATATTGCCTATGACGAAAGAAAAGCACACAGTTACTTGGAAAGTCTACCCTGGGGTGACCGCACTATTTTTGGCTTGTGCAGCGAAGGGTCCCCACCGCTTGTGTCCTCCTTTACTGTTGAGCTTGTCAAGTCGATCGATTGCATTCAGATGCATGGGCTGTTTACCTACTTTGAATCGAATTTTGCTCAGTTCAACAATATCAAAGGCCCATTAAAACATAACTTGAACAGATTGCGCCCAGAAGGCAATCGCAGGGGTTCGAAGCCTCTCGCGTGTTGCAGCGAACTGGACAGCACATTAAATTACCTTGCTAAAATGCCTTTTGCGCTCTTTTTGTGTCTTGCACAGTCCTGAACATTGATACCCACCCATACGAGTACGTTCAGTGCTCCAATAATGATACCGGACCTAGAAGCAACTCAGTCAGAAGCGTAATTGATGCTATTGCCTGTTTCTTCACACGCGTTCTTCAAGAACCCGTATAATCGTTTCCCCAGTCGGTCATGGAACTACCCTCAAGCTCAGAGGAGTTGCCCCCAAACCTCGCTGTACTACCCCGTATCTCAACAGCAGAGCACCGCTCGAACGTATTATTTCCTAATTCGGTGACATACAGCACGTTGATGCAGTCGTGTCACAATTCCTTGGATCATGGACCCATGCTTGCTCGCCAACGATACGACGATGTGTCCCATATTTCGATATATGTCAAGTGGAAGACGTCCGGTCTTGCGAGGGGAAGGAAAAAACTTAACAAACGATAGTACATGTTCGTTGAGGATGCTTGAGGTGGTTCACGATTCGTTACATTGTTTCTCCCGATGGTGAGCTGAGATCTCGGATTACCGCTAAGATATCATAGCTTGTACGTACGCAAAATGACCCCAAAAACAGAACTTGAGCTGCTTGCGGGTAACTATCAAAATCCAAACGACGAACTGTGACAGACAGTGGAGCTGCCCCAGCGAACAAATGCAGGGATTCCCCATAGAAATACGTGGTTTTAGTGCATAATGGACAGGAGGTGCTGCATACTTAAGTCAGCCCAGACCAATTCTTACCGCTGATGTGACCTCGCCGTAATGCCGGAATGCGGGAACCCGACATCTTTGATGGTAATGAGTGCACGGTTCTTTCTCCACAATGCGTCCTACCAGGTATGACATTTCACGGTAGCTCAGACGAGTAGTCGATTCTGGCGGACGTCTTTACCGTTGATAAACCCCGGGAGTCTCTAATGTCGTTGCTTCAGGATAATCCACTACCCACACATGTTTTCGCCCGTCGTGCTTACTTCCCTCTATGCCTGTAGCGCTTTGGTCCCCGTGTGTAGGCACTATGGTTGCATCGGTGGCGGAAAGACGTTTGTGCTGCCAGTGCAGGGACATTATTGTCGATCCGATTGCGACAAGCAAGGGGTGTGTGATTTCGCTCATGAGGGCGGGGAGTTAGCGAAGATGTTCGGAGATTTCTGCAGGAAAAACTTGTGCATGGAAAGCTGGGACTTCATCATGGACTCTGTGGCGTACGAGGTACAGTACAACATAGCTTGACAGCGGGCCGATTCCGCGGCACATATGGTAATCACAGACCCGCGAACCAACGAGACTTATCGTTTTAAAAGACATCCAAAGAGTCAAAGTAAACTGAATGATGGCCTACCGGGTATGGTTGGTGGCATACTGAGGTTCGACGTTGTATACCACACACATGAGTTGCATCAGCTCTGATATAGACTATGCGTGCACCACCTTTGGTTTGTCTGTGTTTTTTCCCTTGGGTATTCCCCAGCTCCAGGATGACTGGAGCCTGTCTTGTGACCACGGACTTGAATATGCGAGTTAATGCGACAACAACAACAACCGCAAGGAAGTTGAAATAGATGTTTATGCAAACAAACCCTAAACGCCGTTATTCAACTACAATTCCCGACCCGTCATCGTTTCCTCGCTGAGCCCAGGAACTAAGAGACCCAGAAGAACAGTTTAAGTGTTTTCTTCACATCTTGGATAAGTACCTTCGGCCCACGTCCCCGCAGGAGGTTAACGTCGGCAGCAGGACTCAAGACCGGCTGCTCCACTTCCAGACAAGGTGCAATAATGCTACTGCAGTAGAGAAACGTGCAATGTCCCATCGGAAGCGCCCGTCTTGGGGGCGAGCAAAATATTACACTACGACTGCTGCCCAATTGTAAACCCTTTTCCGCCCTACGAAGTGAGGCTTCTGCTTGCTTCGGCTGCCGCGTGCATGGACACATTACAGAAGTACGTTTACGAACCTGCATGAGATCAAGAGAAGCACCATTCTGGAGGAAGCAATGCGCGAAATCGTCCTGCTGCTTGAACACAACTTGTTGGCCAAGTTCAAGCTTACCCCGGCAATGCAACAACGAAAACAGAAGGAACTCTTGGCACTTGGTGAGTAATTATGGAACGCTACCAGTTCTCATTGATGTTCAATCTCCTGTCCGCAGGCGAAAGACAACCATCGGCACGATCGCTAGCATAAAACCCGTACGAGTTTGGTGACTGCTGGACCCATTCACACTCATTCCGCATAGTGACACATTGTGCGCCGTGAGCATCTCATCATATTTAGATCTCGTTCTAGAAGGTGAGCTCCTACCCCACCCTTTAAGTCCTCTGCTTATTTTATTTTTACTTGTGTTCATTACTCCCTTTGACTTCTGCTGCATGGTTGGCGTTCATTATTGCAAAAACAGAGATCAAATCAGCACGCGAGGTGGCAGATGGAGATGAGAGCATGATGGAATTGATGACAAGCGCTTCTCTCGGAAGAGCGGGATCACTGGGGACATACACGAGCGAAACGTGGCAGGGCCAATAGATAGCCGAGCGTCGGGCATCCTTCCAAAGTGGAAATCAAGCGTTCGAACCACTTCGAAGTGAAGTTCTAGCTGTCGGTCAAATTTCGGGAAACAGGCGTTCCTTTTGCCTCTAGGTACGAGACCCTGGGGTGGAATAGCATTTCGGCGCGGTTGTCACCGACTGGATGTGCTCCGGTGCTTTCACGCGGTTTGGTTCAACCTGAGAAATAACAGCCCGACCTGGTTTAGTCGTATCACCCCAAGGCTATCGTTGAATTAAATTCGACTACCTCTATCGCCCATGCAAGATTTTGCGACGGAACAACAACCCGACGACCAGGTTTTCACCCAAGACCAAGGCTATGGTATTGTATAGTGATACAGTTTTTCTTTTATTCCCTTGTCCACTACCGAGATTAGGCCACGCGTTGCGAAGCTATTTTCCTGTCTCAACCACGAAAAAAAAAACGTTAATTGGTGAATCATAACAAACATTACGGTGACCACGCACGTCGTGAAACTGAAAAACGCAAAACGTTTTTTCGCATCGCACAAAGACTAGGGTACCACCGCAAAGTGACCCCTCTACCGCAACTTAGAAACCTAGAGCGAAATCCAACACGGTCAGGCGGCATGTTTTAAACTCTTACACAAACAAAGCGACCGCCGGACCTGGCCGAACGGTACCACTCCACGGTCATCGTCGGATCGAATTCGTTGGGGTGTGAGCATTGTCCGGATGCGCATGGCACAGACACGGGGACCTGAAAGAACTTGACAGGTGTACTGGCAAACAGATGCCAGTGGCGTATCTCGGTACATTTTCACCATAAAACGCGAACACGTCGTTGCTTGTGATGCGGACATCACGACTAAAGCACTAACATATGTATGCTTCATCGGCTGTGAAGATGTTTTTAAAGCCCTTGAGCTAAAAAAAGGACTGTCCAGATGAATAATAGAAATCCCGTCAATATTGTTTGTGCGTGTCCGCTTGGCCCACAAGAGGATCGCCCCGTCGAATTTTCGGTTTTCGAGGCAATTCGTCCTGGCACACCTCCAGATGCAACCATTCTCTCCACTTACCACCGCTCATTGCTACTGACGCCCACGAAGTGTCAGCCCGTTTGGCGCCGCCTGTGTCTGTTTGTGTTGGTATCGGCAACACGTGGACCTTGGCGGGCACTTCTCCATCTTTGGATCCCTTACCTTGTTTTACTTCCAGATTGCGCATCAAACAGTACAAAATGGTTGAGTCGGGATCTGCTGATCGCAGGTAGATAGTATTTTCCCTTGCCCCGCCTACAAAGCTTCATCTGCGTGTGCGCTGAGATGCTCTGGTGCAGCAAACTATTCGAGCGATTGCCGTTGTCGACCCTTTATCGCGAGAACTGTTACAAGAACAATCTAAATTAGGGTTTCATTTTAAGGGTTGTCGATCCGATTCTGCCCGTCTGGTTCTGCCGTCCGAAAATCAAGGTCATTTTCTGTTTCGGATACGCTATTATAAGAGATGGCCTCAGCACGTTTCCTTGCATACGTCGTACCTCGTTTTTTCTTCATGAGTGGTCTAAACACTTGGACATGGCTCGGTCAACACGCCTGCAACCGATGACATATGGATGCTGTTTGCACACACCGGCGCATTATTTACAAAAGTGGCCATGACCGGGGGCGCCTCATCGCACGACTCTCCACCACCGACAACAGCTAGCTGCACGCGCACCCATCTACGGTCAACACATCCGATTACATGCAAGTCATTTTCCCAGGATTAAGCAGGAACCTTCCAGTTTGTTGTTGGTTCTCTTCGGGTTATTACCGGACAGCGTGGACAGAGATGACGAGCAGCGCATGTTTTTGTGGACCATCATCAGTGGGACTCGTGCGTGATGAACACACTAACGTGAAGTCTCTCCTTGCGACATTCGTTCGGCAGCGAAAACAATAACAAGGTCGCGAACCTGCAGATCGATTTATATAGAGCTGACGGGCAACTATTGCGAGGGAAGGACAGACCGACGCGTGGCACCCCTGCTCTCGCCGACGACAACGTTCGG
Organism: Undaria pinnatifida; assembly: GCA_012845835.1. Classification (NCBI taxonomy): domain Eukaryota; class Phaeophyceae; order Laminariales; family Alariaceae; genus Undaria; species Undaria pinnatifida. The sequence goes on from JABAKD010000028.1 coordinate 5,627,714, forward strand.
CACCGCAAACGGTGCCGAGGGTGTGTCGGCAGAGCAGCAAGCGGGGATGTCTCTGTTTTCTATGGTGGCCCAGTAGGATAGGTTTTGTGTCGTTGCTACTGATATTCTGGCAGTGGGCGTTGTTCTTACCGCAATGTCTATTGCATTTACTAGGCATCTACAAAAACGTGGAGAGTTTACAGCTGTTCTCCCCTCGAAGGAAAAGTGTTTCCTCGCAAGACAAGTGCTCCACAGTTATTCTTGGGCATATTATATTGACCATTGCCTTGTGCGTTATTCGAAGAATGCAGTATCCTCACGAATAACGAAACCGTATCTATGGAGGCCTATGTAGCTTTGCATACAACGGCTTTGCAGCAGCAAACCATTATTATAGAGCAACATTATCAGTAGACTACCAGGTGCAGACCATCTGAAGTTCTTCATTTTTTTATACAGTCAGATTTGTCAGTCGAAAACGGCCGTTTTGGGTGGAAGCCCAAATGGGGCTTTCTTACACAGCCGAAAAAGAGCTTTTTCGGCTTAACTTTTTCCGACTGATGAGATAAGTGATTCGACTGACAGATCCAATTAAAAAAATGACTTTTTTTGACTCCATCTGCCGGTCGAAAAAAGTAAGTAAAAAACCGTGCTTTTGAATCCATCGAATTGCTCATCCCAACCACGGAACACACACGCACACGCCCACACACCCACACCAGGTACCACACAGACGACAGCGCCGACGTTGCCCTGGCTGCTATCACTGTTGCTGCTTCTCGCCGCAAGTCGGCGTGGCGCATTCCTAGCTCTGCCCGCCATTAGCGTGTACCACACGATAGCGGAAGCGCGCGTTATCGATGTCATTTTACGGTCTCCTGCACTACTTGCATTTTGCGTGGAAGCTCATGAAAGCTTCGATGGAAGCTTTCACCGCTTGGTTCAATATCTTCCATGGAATTCCATATCTTTCATGGAAGCGGTGAAAACTTCCAAGAATAGCCGTATTTTTGGAAGCTATGTTTTTCACGGGCAAAAATACTTCCATTGAAGACATCTCGTTCCATTGACGGCCAAGAAGGGGTCTACGACTACGCTCAGGAGGGAGGGGAGGTTGCGGAGATGTTCGAAAAATTCTGCAGGAAAAGCTTGCGCATGGAGAGCTGGGACTTCACCATGGATTGCGTGGAATACAAAGTATACTGCCTGGCTTGTAATCAAACTATTAGTAGCCTTGCCACACAAATCGCTATACAAAAATGCACATCGGCGAGATGTCAGGTACCATAAAAGGCACACGAACGGCAGCTCTGCGTTGGTGAGCGCCCAAGCAGCAGGTAGAGTGGAAACCAGCTCACACGATAAACCCGTACCGTTATTTGTGACGAACATAACGTTTTACGTTGTCAACGGATGTACTTGAGCCCAACTTGTGCATTTACAACGCTGTTCCCGCGGAATCAATTCATCACCTGTTATTGTGCCCTCGCTCGGTCCAGATTTTGGCAAACCTATCGGAGCAGTAAACGTGTTTTATGGCCCTCGTGAATCAGCGCCTTCAGACCACGTCCTCGTCTAGCCGCGACAGCAATAACATTTGCTGGTCATGGTTCTGCCCCACAAGCCTAAAATGCCGAGGGCTGGTGTTCTCGGACGGGGACATTTCATGTCCAAAATTCCAACACGGATTTCGACCCTTCTCTCGAATACTCCACAGACAAAGTGGTGTTGTTCTGGCAGCCTCCATCATATTTTCACAGTTATCCCCTTAGTCATTTGTCGTGGATGACGTGTTATATTCGTGCGCGGAGCAGTATATCATGGCCGAACAGGCTAGGCATTTAAAAGACAATCGAGGGATGGAGTTCATCATGTGGTCGCCTGACCGAAGCGCACACAAACGCATCGGTCGAGGCGTGCGCAACTTGGCCTCAGCTGTTTGGGACAGGGACAAGCAAAACCCCGTCATATCTGGCACGCACGCCAAATTCACGCAGAATCCAGCCATAAAAAAATACCCTTTAGCACTGGCAACAAACTTGTGGCCGAAGCCAGTACTCTGGACCCAGTGTGGGGCATTGGTCCCCGGGCGGATGATCCCAGGGCCAACGCCCGATGCAAGTGGAGAGAAAAAAATTGCTCGGTGAGGCACTTTCTGCCGTTCGCAAAGCAATTCGCGAAGGTGAGACTGGGTGGACGCACCCGCCCCCCCCTAGTTGGTTCCGCACTTGCACTGCGAACGCAGGAACACAAGAAATTGGTCTACGTCGCCGCCGGGGCCGTTAGCAACGGCCGGCGCTCGCAAGGGCCCCCCTTCGCGGTTTTCGATTTATTTTTCGGACGCACTGGGACACATGCTACGATAGAAGTGCAGCATTTGTTTCCTGAAGCTTGATTCGTTGAGGAGCTCCATACCCCACTCGAAATATAATTTTGAAAAAAGAACAAAATTCGTACCCGACAAACAACCCCACGACATTTGCTCAAAGCAGCACACATTGCAACATTAGGAGAAAATTCCGACCAATTTTGGGTTAAGGCGCGTTGTAATTCAGAGTAATGTTCACCGGAACAGTACTACCTCTATCGTAGCGTGAGTCCTGGCTGACTAAAAGTGTGAACGATTGGACATAGCTTCTGGCATTGGACCTGGCCTTTCGCTGTCAGACTACGGCCCCTGTTTCGTCGGGGGTTCTGTGACGCTGGACGATGTTTGGATCGCTATCAAACTCGCGTATATCAGTCGGGAAACGCTCGACTCAGAGATGCATTGGACTCCTCTCGAGTTAGATACCGTCAGCATGTTTGGCCTCTGAAACGTCTCCGAGGGTACTTTGGGGAACAAAGTTCCGCCTTTTTTCCGGCCATAAGGCACTGGAGAGCATTGATAAAGTGGGGACCATCAGTGCACGAGTCCAGCGTTAGCTTGACTTCGTCACCGCGTTCAATTACACACTTGAGTACCGCAAGGCGTCGCCAACGGCAACGCCGGTTTTCGGACCCGTTTTCCAGAGCTTGCCACGGAGCATGACCGCCGTGAGTTGATAAGCTTGAACCCCGTGAATTGACAAGCCTCAACAGCGTGGAATATAGCGGTACCTACCTCATACAAACCTGCGGGCTGCGCATTCCCTCCTCGCCGATCAAGGAGCCGTTCTGGGTGGGCTCGCGCCCCACACTGAAAGCACTGCCTTAGACGAGCTCGTATCCTGCACAGAAAACACTGCCTTGGGTGGGGTCGTGCTCCGCAGTGGACACGCTGTCTTGGGTGTACTCCCCCTCACCGCTACTGAATGTCACGATTTTCGCACACGCGAGAGCCATGTGTCAGGTTGACGGCCTTTCTTCTTCCCCAAGAATATTCGTCGCACGCGTTTCTGCCTCCGTCACCACGGCTGAAGGCTGTACTGGTCGAGGGTCGACTTCGCCCACCGCCGACACCGTTTTTGCGTCGGTTTTTGCCATACCCACGGACGGCGGCACCGACCCCGTAGAAATCTTGCTGCAGCGACGACCGTCGCACAGTCGACTCCTCTATCAAGGACTTCTACACAGGAGACGGACTTAATCGCGACCACCGGTTGGACCGTGTTCGCCTTCGCCTCGCTTGGAATTCCAGCTCCTCCGTGGGTGATGCCGCCTTCGAACCGGATCTCAACTCGGACGAGCCGACGAACACCGATAACAACCGGTGATGCACCCCGCTGTAGTTCTTTGGACGATCCGGGGCCGATCAAACTTCCTCTTCCCCCGGCGCGTTGCGCGAATTCGACGGGGACCGTGCGAGGCTGTTGGTATCTTCAGGTATACGTCGACAGCCCCTTCCCGCGGGGGATCCAACATAATGTAGATGAATCTCGAGGCGCGGCCGTGGCCAGTTGACTTTCAAGCTGCCGCCGCTCCTCGATAGTTTTCCATATATTTTTCTGGGTTATGAGGTTTGGAGTTCTTGTCTTTGGGTTGTTTGTGGTGCTTCGAGCGTTTGGACTAGATGTGGAGTGGTTCCTACTATTACGGGGGACCATAGTAAACAGGACCTACGGTATACACAAGAACCAATATATTTACCTATTTTGACTAACAATATTTGGTCCTATTTACTATGGTCCCCCGTAATATTGTTCATTTTTTTTAGTCTTGCTTTGAGCGTTTGGACTGGAAGTGGAGTGGTTCCTACCACTTTTCATTTTTTCGTCCTGCTGACCTCCCCGCTCAGTATCGGCCCAAGTTCTGGATAATCAGGTCGCTAGCTGAGGCACGAGACTGTCGGTTTTTCGTGTTCGTTTAAATTCACCTTGCCGACGCCCTCCTCAGCCTAGAGCCGGGGGGCGACCAGGGCACCCTGTTCATTCATAACGTGGCACGGGACTGTGTGTTTGTTATTTGTTTTTTCATTATTTGTGTTGTATTTGTCCCATATGTCAAGCTAGACACTTCTCGCCCTCGCGGGGCTGTAGGTAGTGTCACCTTCGTTGTCGAACATCTGATGTTTCATCATCTTGCCCCCCGCCATGCCGGTGGTCTGTGGAAGTTTGTTTATATGTCTTCCCCTTGTTTCAGCGCCTTTGTTTTCCTTCAATTCGCCTTTTTTCGTCTCGCCCCGGCGACCACGCTGACGGTACGCGGGAGGCTTTCGACGATGGTGCTTTGAAATGACACCTTTTTCGGTGTTTTGTTCTGCCATAGTGCCTTTTTCGTCTCGCCCACTCGCCACGCCGGCGGTTCGCGGCAGATTTTGATGGATGATTTGCCTTATTGTAAGGTCTGTGTTTCCTTCAATTTTTTTTCTTCGCGATTCCTGGCTTCATAGCGAGATCGTTTAACGGTTTGGGAGTGGGTTTTAAGGAGCTGCATCTTCGACTCGTGGTGTAGTTCGTAGAACCAGAGTTTCTCCGCATCTTCCATGTTTCTGCATTAGCGGCTCATAAGGGTAGGTTGGTGTTTAGGTACGGCCTTGAAAGGCCGGTACTTACCTGTTTCGATACTTTTCGAATGATAGGATAGTGATTTATATTCGGGGTACTCAGGAGACGGAGAGGCTCTTGCCTCTCGTCTCAGTTGTCATCATCGACCAAGAGAAAATATTACAAGCTAAGCTACTTCTCTCCCGCTTTGAGCTATATGAACGTGAGTAACACCGGGGACATGCCCACTTGGTCGACCTGGAGGAATACCCTGTGTTTCACCCCTAGCAACTAAACATACCCGTTATAAACCGGTACCCGCTAACGTCGGGACAAAAATACCCGAGTACTCGCGAGTATTTGTGGGCGGGTACCAAAGTATCCGTATAACATGCGGGTACGCAGCTAACAGACGGGTACCCGTCCTACAGCCGGATACCCGGGTACCCAGGGCAATATTTCTCGTCACGTTCGGTCGTTGAAGTTTGCTAAGAATAAATTGTTAAGAAAGTAGTTGTTGTAACGCAAAGGGCATAAGATCCGGCGAAAAAACCTGCCACAAATAACGACTTCCAGACACCAGTAAAAAAGACTACGCCACCCAAACGCACGGGCTCCGGCACTATTTGCATTTTGCGTGGAACCTCATGAAAGCTTCCGTGGAAGCTTTCACCGTTTTCATGGAAGCTTCCATGGAAGATATGGAAGCTATGGAAGCTTCCATGGAAGCTTCCATGAAAGCAATTGAAGCGGTGGAAGCTTCCATGAAATATATGGAAGATATGAAAGCTTCCACGGAAGCAACTTCCACGGGAGCTTCCACGAAAACTTTCCCGAAAGCTTCCATGGAAGCAACTTCCACGAAATCTTCCATTTAAGCTTTCATGGAAGTAATGGAAGCTTTCGCGGAAATTGTGGAAGCTTTCATGGAAGTGATGGAAGCTTTCGTGGAGTTATGGTAGCTTTCATGGAAGTAACTTCCACGGACGTCTTCATGGAAGCTTCCGTAGAATCTTCCATGGAAGATATGGAAGGTATGAAAGCTTCCACGGAAGTAACTTCCACGGGAGCTTTCAAGAAAGCTTCCGCGAAAGGTTCCATGGAAGTGACTTCCACGAAATCTTCCATGAAAGCTTTCATGGAAGTAATGGAAGCTTTCGCGGAAGCTATGGAAGCTTTCATGTAAGATGGAAGCTTTCATGTAAGTAACATCCACGGAAGTCTTCATGGAAGCTTCCGTAGAAGCTTCCATGGAAGATATGGAAGATATGAAAGCTTCCACGGAAGCTACTTCCACGGGAGCTTCCACGAAAGCTTCCACGAAAGCTTCCATGGAAGTAACTTCCACGAAAGCCTCCTTGAAAGCTTTTATGGAAGTGATGGAAGCTTTCGCGGAAGTTATGGAAGCTTGCATGGAAGTAAGGGTGTCTTCATGGAAGCTTACGTGGAAGCTTCCATGGAAGATATGGAAGATATGAAAGCGTCCACGGAATCAACTTCCACGGAAGCTTTCATGGGAGCTTCCGTAAGCTTCCGTAGAAGCTTCCACGGAAAATATGGAATATATTAAATCTTCCGTGGAAGCAAATTCCACGGGAGCTTCCACGAAAGCTTCCACGAAAGCTTCCATGGAAGTAATGGAAGCTTTCGCGGAAATAATGGAAGCTTCCATGGAAGTGGAAGCTACTTCCATGGAAGCTTAAGGTTAGGGTGAGGGTTAGGGTTAGGGTTAGGATGCTTCCGTGGAAGCTTCCGTAGAAGTTGTTTCCGTGGAAGTTGCTTCCGTGAAGTTGCTTCCGTGAAAGCTTTCATGGAAGCTTCCGTGGAAGTTGCTTCCGTGGAAGCTTTCATGGATGTTTGAGTGGAAGTTGCTTCCGTGGGAATCTTCTGTGGAAGTTGCTTCCGTGGAAGCTTTCGTGGAAGCTTCCGTGGAAGCTTTCGTGGAAGCTTTCATGGAAGCTTCCGCGGCATGGAACGGAGACGGTGTACATAAGTATGTATATGACCACTGATTTGCTCAAAAGAAGGCAATCTCAGTTGAAGACTAGGAAAAGTAGACAAAACCAGACGTACCTGACCCAAAATCAGATGCGTTGTGAGGCTGGCCAATAGGAGAGTTCCTGGAGTGTGATTTGTACTTGGTTTTAGTATGTACATGATTTTGGCCGGAATGTGACCAGGTATGCCTGATTTTATAAAAATGCTTCTCCTTTTCGAAAAGGGTTTCCTCGGGAATATCGTACGAAATTGTACCCAGGGTACGGACGTGATTTTGGGGATGATGAGTTGCCATGCCCGGGATTTCGAAAGTCATCTAACGAGTACGCGAACACCGTTAAACCAGCTACCCGGATACCCGGGGCCAAAAATACTCGGCGAATATGCAGCGCTACTCCTATAGGTCACAGTAAGGCGTGAGGCATGAAACAAACTTTCATTTTGAAAGGGTTTCCTGGAGAATATCGTACGAAATAGTACCCGTGATTTAGGGGATGATAAGTTGCCACACGCCTGGGATTTCGAACGCAATCTAAAAAGCACGTGTACCCGGGTCCCTGTTCAAAACGAGTAACCGGGTATCCGGGTATCCGGAGCCCAAATTCTCGACGAGTATGAAGTGCTGCTCGTACCCATGACGGGCGACAGCATGCCGGGTAATACTCGCGACCACCTGGGTAATTGGTAATTGAGAAATACCTCTACCCTCTATCATACATACTAGTCGCATCGAATTATTGTGTGACTCTGCGTTTCTCCATAACCGTGCTGGGTGCGTAGAATTCATTCATGACCTTCTACGCACCGCTTGGGATTTTGTTTCTTGCATTTTGGTCAAACACGGATGGTCAGAATCAAACGCGTCCAGCAATATTCCCGAGCAACCCTAGCACGCGCATTCGTTATAGCCGAGTGCATGTGCGTTAACAGCAAGTCCACGTGAATGAAGACTTCATCTTCTACCAACACAGGGAGGGTAAGACGTCCCTCTGAAGGCATCTCGACGCCCTTCGGTTCCCACAAACGATGAAATTTGGCTCGCCAAAGGAGCCAAGTGTATATCTAATTGAGCTTGGCTGGGCGTTGGTACCAAAATGCCCACCTGGAAGGGCCAGCCTGTGCATAACAGGCGTAGACATGGAAGGAGTTGGGGCCGAGCATACCTTGGCTCTCGGTGTGGCTCCTTCCAGCAGGACTCCTTGCCGAGATGCGTCCACAGGTAGGTGCTCGGGTCGGGATGGGTTCACGGGTGGGTTCTCATGGTGACAGGACGGGAGGGGTACATGTATACACGAAATACTCCGGACTATAATATAGAAGAACAAGGGTATATTCACCAAAAATATATGAAGATGATCAGTGGGTACCTCCCGAGGCCCCTCGCGAGAAACATCCCTGTTGTCTCCACGAGCTCCCTTGCATAACCATCTTGTACGCCTCGTACCGTCGACAGCCTCCCTACTAGATGCACGAGACAATACAGATCTCAAAACATATCGGCGGTTTAAAGCGTGATCACCTAACACTCAAGTCCATTTCATCATTATGACATGTTCGAAACCAAAATGGCAAAACTATATATATATATAGAGTTCAGTACGAATGCCAAATCCAGAATCTTCCAATTCAATGACTTTAACGTCGACCCGGTAGTTACCACTCAGCTGCCTTAACCAGGAGCGTCTGCCCCAGTACAACAAATGGTCATCAGCTGGTGAACAGGATTGAAACAAGTGCGTCCAACGCAAAACCGCAACAAAGTTTAAACCTCAAATTCAAACATCAAATATCAAAATTCAAGAATAGAATATCAAATCTCGACCACAGCACAAAGTCTCACATCCCCAACTCAGCACACAGTCTCAATTATCAAAGGCCAAAATCAAAAGTCTGTCAAAATCAGGGGACTAGAATATCAAATACCAGTATCATAATTGCCTCGAATATCGAGCACTATAACCAGGAGCCTGTCGAACTCAGGGGTTTAGAACATCAAATGCAAGTATCATAATGTACTCAAAATATTTCCACCGTCTCGCGTCAAACCAGGGTCCAATTCAAAAACCAAGCATCAACGCCGGCAGTACTCGCGTGTCACGCCAGATTCACTCAAGAACCAAGTACGAATATCAATAAATATCCTCCCTACGAGCACCGTCTACTTCCAGTCAACCAGCATTGATAAACCATATTGAATGTACGAGTCTCAGTGCGGTTGGCCTGCACGCGACCAATTCTTCATCTCACGGCTTTTTCCCGAGCCCTTGAGGAAAAACTGACATTCAGTCGTCATCTACCAAAAGCCCATGTGTCAACACATTCATTGATCTTGCCATGAATACGAAGTACCATAATATTTTTAGTAGTGCTCACCGCAAAGTGAGTGGGGCACAACAGTATAGCATCACTCAGAAACCTAGGTCAAACGGGCCCAGTAGCAGTACAAGAAAATCACGTACATACAGCCTCGCTACTAGATCATTGCCATCGCATGCAATGAGGGGGGAGTTGCTCATGCATATTGCTGCAAAACCTCCCGATAAATAGCCTCCCAACTCTCTACTGGCAAGACACCGCCGTCTACGACTATTAACCCTTTTCTGCTGAAATGTCGATGCTATTTTTCGGGAGACGGTAGTGGTAAATTGATGAGTAGCGGTAGCGTACTCCCCGTGTAGCTCCCCCCCCCTCCCCCCCGTGCGCCGGTACCTGTCGTGGTGCCACCGGTGAGGACGCCGACGTTTTAACCCTACCACCGTCACCGGGGGTGATGGTAAACCGATCAGTAGCGGTAGAGAACTCCACGGGTCCCTCCCGCCCGTGCGCCGGTATCTGTGGCAATGCCGCCGGTGAGGATGCCGGCGTTTCAACCCAGGCCATCGTCCCCGGGGTTTACGGTAACTGTAGGCCGATCGTTAGCGGTAGAGTACTCTCCGTGTAATTCCCATGCGCGGGTGTCCGAGGTGGTTCCGGCCGTGAGGACACCGGCACTACTACCCGTGTTACCTGCGCTGGGAGTGGGGGCAACCATAGGCATCGCAGGAGTAAAAGAGAGCCCCCCGATTTGTTTCCGCGTCGATACAGCTAACCCCCCCCCCTCATCCCCGTGCGCCGGTGCCTGTGATAATACCGCTGGTGAGGACGTTGGTTTTCTACCCATGCCGCCGTCGCCGGGGTCATGGTACTGGGAGGCCGATCGGTAGCGGCAGTGCACCCTATTGAACCTCCGTACGGCGGTATCTGAGGTGGTGCCGCCGGTGAGGACGCCGGCCCTACCACCCATGCCACCGGCACCGGGGGGGGGGGCAGCAATAGATTCTGCAGTAGTGGTCGAGGCTTTCCTCCTTTTTTCTCCCCGATGGTGCATGTTGCCTCAGTACCATCACCGACTGAACCCCCAGTAGTGCTCCACCCCCTCCCCTCCCCCCGCGTTACGCCCGGCGATTGCCGCTGCAGTGTTCGTCTCCGGCGTTTGACGTGTTAAGGAAGTGGACATCAACGTTTTCCACCTGTGAAACGCCCACACCCACGAAGGCATTTTACGCGAGACGGCCAAACATCATCAGATCAAGCTAACGGGGACCCTGCTTACCTGCAATGGATGCGTCCACGCGAGGGATAGGCGTGCGTCGGTGCCGACGGCGACTTCCTCTCGGATGACCCAACCCCTACAGCGCGTTTTCGTTGACCTTGCCGTCCCCAGGAAAATCGATTTTGCTGGGGGGGCTCTGTACCTGATCCTGTTCAAGGATGACGCGACGTGCATGGGATATATCTACCCCCTCGAGAGTAAAACTGCGTCGACGTGGTCGCGGCAACGACCAAATTCCTGGACGACGTCCAAATTCCTGGACGACATCGATGACGCCGTCAAATGCTTCCGGGTTGACAACGAGGTGGAGTTCACCTAAGATGTTCACGACGATCTGTAGGGAAAATACCATCCGCCACGAGCACACGGGAGAAAATCGGCCGAAGCGCAACGACTTGGTCAAGCGCGGGCTCGGCTTGATCCAGGAAGGCGGCATGGCCACTTGCCTTGAGCCCCCCCGGGCTGTTCCCCGGGCAACTCTCGGACCTTGACCGTTTTTGGGTAGAAACAGCCATCCATATGAACGACTGTCTTAAAACCACCATGGCGACCACGGCTGACGCTGGCTACATGTCGCCGTACAAAGATCATTCTGGGAGACGGCCACCGGCCGACACCCTCGCGTTCATGCATCCCGGGCTCCGTCGCGTTCCACGCGCCAACAAGTCGGAGCTCAAGGCAAAGAAGTGCTTCTATCTCAACAAGGGGCGGAACTACCCGCGGGACTCCGGCAAGGTCCCCACGTCATCCAGCCTAACCACCGACACGCTGGGCGTCACCGGTAGATGAAGCGCGTGCCTATCATCGTGGCTGGGCCGGACACGAGGACGGCTGCCGCATACGAGGCGTGGGAGGCCAATTGGCACGTCAGATATGTGCCACCAGTGCCGCAAGTGCCACCGGTGATGCCGGTAACGCTGGCGATGGCAACATCTGTGATGACAAAGGTAATAATGCCGGCGCCACCGATGGCGCCGTCGTCGTCGGGAGAAATATCACCGTCATATCCACCGGAGACCGAACACCCTCATTTTGACGAGGGTTCCCCACACAATGAGCTATTGCAACCAAGACGGATACCCTAGCGTGTCGAGATGCGTCCACTGGTAGGTTCTCGTGTTGGGATAGGTTCTCGGGTAGTTTCTTATGGTGGCAGGACGGGAGGGGTACATGTATACAAGAAGCAGCATGTAGAAAAACAAAGGTATATACCAGGATATAAACATGGTAAGTGGGACCTCCCGAGGTCCATACATTGATCTTCGGGAGAAACATCCCTGTTGTCTCCACGAACTCGCTGACGGTTTCATAACCATCTTGTGCGCCTCGTACCGTCGACACTCATCTTCTCTGAAAATCCGCTAGCCGGTCTTAGTACCCTAAAATGGCAGGTGAAATCTCGCCACTGCCTGGAATTGCACTTCAATCGGCGTTCGTCATGATTCGATTGGCACCCCTAGCCAGCTCCCTTCTCCAGAAAGCCCACGTCGCACAACACACCGGCTTCTAAAATGATATCAATGCTTCGCGATGTATCGTGTTTATTCGTTCCTTCAATCGTAGTGGGCTTATACCCGTTGTACAAACAGTAGTAGGGCAGCGGAGTTGAGAGTAGAAAGACAAATACAACAGTACATGTTTGCTCCTTCCGAGTACAACGAAGAGTTCATTCGGTGGAATTGAAGGCGCTTAAACAGCCCGGAACAAACCTAGCCATACCGGTATCCCCCTACGATGCAGCCTATCAATTATTGGAAATGCCATAACGTTATCAAGCCGTTGTCACATCCTGATCGTATCTAAGCTCAATCAGCAGATAGGTATATCGTACTTGACGCACATGCCAGCACCGACTGATGCTTTACGCAAACCTCGCATACTTTAAAGCAAGACACAGGAACGACACGGGAACCTGATCGGCGAATCCACCCCACCTCGGAACGTGTTAAGCACGATGTTGCGTTGAGCAAATAAACGTGGGCCGTTTGACGCGTTATCTATTGCGCCTTTCACTGCGATTTGTCGGAGATTCTATTCTCCCGAGATAGTCGCTTGCCATCAATGCCAGCCTGCCTTCGTCCCCATCCGCCATAACACGAGCTGATTGGCGCGATGTCACATAACAACAATGTCCCGGGGCGTAGGGGTGGGCAACGGTGAGCCATTCGGGGGTGACATTGAGAAACGAGGATTGCCGTCAGTAAGGGAGAGGAATGCGGAGTTAGGAAGGGCAGTGGGAAGGAGCTCTCTTCATTCAAAGAGGTCGCCAGGTAACGAGAAGCTCGTACTGCAGCATGCGAATGGTCTTATTTGCTGTACACCGTGGAATAACTGTGAAATTATTTGCGTCGGTCGGTGTTCGCGTTCCAGAAGGTTCGGCCTCGCCACCAACATTGGACTCAATTCATTAACTCTGTGATTTTTTCGCTGGGAAACGTACTGCACCGTTGGCGTGCCCCCCGTGCATTCCCCGCTACAATATAGATGAAACCTACGGCAGCTATTGACGATGAGCCCAACAAGTGTAAAAATGCTTTGCGGCAAAGAGTAATTGAAAGATTGTGCAGGTTGTCGTCATCATTATTGTCAAGCTCACATGCGCAGACTGCCGCAAATAATGTGAAATTGGTATTCTTCTTTCATTTACTCACCAATTTCCATGAGCTTCCTTTGCTCTAGTTGCTGCAGCGCCGGAGAGAGCTTGAACCTGGCCAATACATTTTGCTCAAGCATCAAGACGATTTCTCCTACCGCAGAATCGAGAATGGTATTTCTTGTGGCCTCATCCAGACGTGTGAAAATGCTCCTACGACGATTCGATGTGTACGACGGGTGCAGCAAACGGGTGGAATTGGTTTTAAAGAGACATTTTTTTATGTTGTTGTACAATATAAGGACAAATTGATGGGTTGATAATACTGGGGAGTTCCGCCTTACTTTGGTCGGAAACTACTTTCGGAACATCCCGGCGTTGGCGCCTTTTCCACTGCGATTGTGCAGCCAAACCCACTCAACCTCGACCTAACGGATGTCCTTTTTGATGTCTTCATGTCTGCTCGAGAGGAGCGTTAATGAATACTTTGTACATGATCTGTTTGATTATCTTCCGGCAACCCTGCCACCCCAGCACTGTCCACACCAGGAAGCCCCGCCACGCTTTAAGGGTCAAGCAACACGATCAAACTCAAAGCTTTGCACATGTTTTCGAAGAAAGGGCGTCGTTCTGTAGACTTCCCAGATGGGAGCAACTTCGGTGTTCGGATTCTAGCCATGTCTAGCAAACCCGAAGAGGTCGGGAGACCGGCGTTGATTGGGGTGGCAAGGAAGGGGTTAGACGATGTGATCGACAATACGGAGGGCATACAACGGATGAGAACGGAATCACTGGAAAGGGATGATCTCGAAGGAGCCATCAAGGTCTGCCAATCTCCGACCTATCGGACTGTTGATCAGATGGTAGGGGGATGAAGCGTGATTAGGTGAGTTGACAATCAAATCAAGCGCGGTCAGGATATTCTGTTCGAATCGGTGACAGTGCTCCGCGAGATTATCGCAGCGAGACTCTTGATCAAGATGAAAATGCAATGGCTGGGCACCAGTAACACCGGGCATTAACCCAAATTGGTAGGCCCGCTTGGTGTTGCGGTTGACAATAAAACGAGAAGTACCAACACAAACAGCGGCAGCAGCTACAGCATATTCGGGAAGAAAACGTAAATGTGGACGTGGCCGATGGGAGACTGAGAGAGGAAATAAATAGGAGAGGGGTGTTTTGGAAATTGGATGAACATGGGGTGGGAGTTGCCTTTCGGTCGAAAGATTCTCAACGGCAAAAATAATGTGCTCCACCAAATCGGTATTGAACAATGCTGATGGAAATCTAGGAGGCAGATAAGTTTGTTGGACATCTGAAAAAAGGAGTTTCTGCACTTCATTGGCTCATACCCAGTATGACATTATTATGTTTTGGGTTCGAGCGTTGGGAAATTGGATGGGTTTGAGTGTACACAGCCGGGGGGCAGTTATCTGTGTATAGAATGAGGGTTGGGGCTACTGTGTTAGTGAACTCATTTCGGCCCTACGTCACCCAGCTGGTGTCCGTTTGATTATCGCAGACAGATGTCTCTAGTTACAACGGCTCAGTGTTGTTTACCGGGTTGTGGCTGGAGTTTTAGGATATACTCCGGAGTAGGATTTTGATTTGAATCTCAGCGTTTGGGATTCGGACATTGAATTCTAGATTTTGGATATTAAAATTTGAAAGCCGATTGTGGATTTTGTCTCTGCAATGTGATTTTTGCTTTTCGGAGTGACCTTCCGGGACTACGGAACTACCTGGTATATCTTTATTTATGTCACAGAGGTGAAGGAAGGATGCTCATTGACGCTGTTTTTCATTTACTCGTTGACGAAATATAGTCTAATGTGTGTCGTGCCGTATGCCGTATCAATTTCAGATCAGGAAGTCTGTGATTGTTCGTATGCATAATACCGACATGGTGACGGTTTGATTATACTGGATAATCCCAATGAGAGATTGGGTTTTGTAGTATTGGGGAATTAATTGCGGAATAATGCCGTTTTAGCAGTTTCTCATTAAGATGGTACAGCCGAGCCCACTAAGCTTCTACTTTTTGGATGATCTTCACGATGTACTATTCGTCTGGTCGAGAGGGTCGTTAACGTACACATGTTCTATTTGGCTATCTCCCGGCACCCCCGCCACCTCAGCAACGCCCGCGTGTGGAGGTCCCGTCATGCTTCGACGATCAAGCATCATGTCTTGCCGATACAATCGCGCTGTCCACTAGACCACTCGGTCGCCTATATATCCTAAAGTTTTGGATTGCGACAATTACCGTTATGTCATTTGGAGTTCATGATGCTCCCAATCGTAACTGCACGTTAGCCGTGGTATTGCGCCGATGCCTCTCGACAGAACCTTTCTCACATTGTCTGGAATGGCAGGAGTTGGTCTTGCGTCTTGCTACCGACGTTAACCTCCTGCGGGGACGTGGGTCGAAGATACTGGTCCACGATGCCGATGAAACGTGTAAATTGCTCGTGCGGGTCGGCCAATTTCTGGATCGATGAAGGACACAAGAACGGATTGGGGATCGTGCTTTGAGAAGCATGATATCGGCGTACGAGTAGTTCCCAACGTCATCCCGTTTCAACGGGCGCATGCTACCATGGAAATGCACCCGTATTTCCTAAAGCTTCTCACCTGCGAAGAATCCAACAACTAGCTTCGAGAAAAAATGACCTCGCACCTGACGATCCACATCTACCAACCGAGCAATGCTGTCAACCGTATGGTATTCCAATCATGCTGGGAGGGTGTTCAGTGGAGGGGTCCCATCACCCAGAAATGGTTGGCTAGGACAAGCTTGCTCTACCGTAGAACGCATCAACGAATAACCTCGTTTTCATCCCAAGCCCTTTGGCACACGCTTCGTTGAATGCAGTCTGTTTTGGACTATACTTGCCTCGTGAGAGGTCACTAAAGTGTAGGGCCGACGTTCCGATGCTCTTGTGGTACTTACTTAACAGCTGGCTGGCACGTTTGTGCTGAGTGCTCGTGTTGCATAGTCGGTTTGATGACAAGCCACGGTACATACCTTGTATGCCATGCAGTCAATGATGAAATCCCAGCTCTCCATGCATAAACTGTCCCTGCAGAATTCTCCGAATACCTCCGCGATCTCCCCTCCCTTCTGAGCCAACTCATAGACCCCTTCCTGGCCATGCATAGACAGAGATACCTGCCTCTCTATCGGAAGTACGGGCAAATCGGCGCCGCAGCATCCATAGTGCACGTAAACAGGAACCAGGGCGCTACGCGAGTCGTTGGAATACGCAGGAAGATCAAAACAAGGAAAAGGGGCATGCGTGGAAATGGGGTGCTGTTGGTTGTACTCGCTGCATGAATTAGACGGGAATTAGATCTGGAAGATTTATTGATATGGAGCGATTTTGGTGCTGGTGTGTACTTCACTATGTCCCCGCAAGCCACATGCCTCGGAAGACGATTGGGGGCGTGTTCGAGAGGGCCATATGCCGCAAGCCACGTGCCCCGGGATATGTTAGAGTCTCCCAAACATTTCTTTGTTGATATTCTCCCCCGATGGGGCATTTATACATCGTTATTTAGACACGTGATGCTCCCTATCGACCTGCGTAATTCCTGTCAAGGCTACAAGGGACTATCTGGGAGATTGTTTTACAGCGGCAACGTGCAGGCTTGTCGGACACCGGACGATCTTGACCATGTTGTAAGCCTTCCATCGTCTTTGCAAAGGTTCCCGTATTGTCAATTGGAATCGGAGATGAAATGCTGTCCTCTAAAGGTGTCGGCGGAGTACATTAATCTGAGTGGCACTGAAGGAAAATCATACGACCAACCGTATGTTCAAAATGCCGGCTGTGTGACGTAGAACCTGGCGATACTTTAGAGGTTATGCTTTTTTGTGCGATTGTGAATTGTGAACGTTCCGTGTACTGGTGTGATGCAGGGGCGTACGTTCGGCAGTAGTGTATCTATCTAAACACAAGCAGAGCAGATAGATGTGCAACATATTAACCAATCACAGGGTGCAAGAGAACACCAAAGAGCACGCAGAGATCACGAACAGATGTACGACTCACAGGTGCGTGAATCCAGTGACAACGCGCTGACGGGCAACTGGTATTTCGATAGAAGACTAAACGAGCTTCGAAGGAGAACGGAAAGGACAAGACGCCTTGTAGAAATGCATTAGTTGCTGGTGTGTTTAGGCCAGTCATTGCCGGTCATCAAGACGAGTGAGCTTGGTAGACGAGCTCGCAAAGACAAACCCACGGTTGTACATTATTTGTTTTTCGAGTATAGCCGCGGACGTTACATGTCCGTGGCAGCCCGTGGCGCTCCACGGACACTGCCGCGGCTATCTGCGGCCTGTCACGGTAAGTCGAGGATATTTTTGTGGATTGCCACGGACATATCCACGGTCATACCCACGGCAATGTCCACGGCAATGCCCACCGCCATGTCCACGTCCATCTCCGCAGCAATTTTTGCGGCAATGTCCGCGGCAATATCCGCTGTAGTCCGTGGCAATGTAGGCGCCAATGTCGGTCGTCTGCCGCAGCAATGTTTGTGCCAATGTCCGTGGCAATGTCCGCGGCATCGTCCGTAGACATGTTCGCGGTAGCGTCTGGACAAAGCTAGGTTCAGGACTCACCACGTACGGGGTGTACACACGTCGACCGTGTACCATCTACGTGAGACGAAAGTCAAAGCACCCCAAAATGGTTTCGTAGCTTACGGTCTGAAGTCACGTTATGACATGCGCTAGTCACCTTGTTTCATAATGTGTTTTTTCTTCCTTCGGGCTTGTGTAAAGGTTAATTCAATGTTAGGGTTAGGATTAACACCATCATCGCCGCGCACAACCACGGACAATGTCGCGGACATGAGCACACGCATTGCTACGGATATTGCAGCGGACATTGCAGTGGACAGTGCTGCGGGCAGTGCCGCCGACAACCACGGCCTCTGTGGCGAAAATTTTCCGCGAACAGTACCGCGGACGACCGTGCACTTTGCTGAGAACATTGTCGCGGCCAGCGCCGCGTAAATCCGCGAACAAGGGCCCGGAAAATCACGGATGTTGCCACAGAAATCCCCGATGACATTGCCGCGGACATCGCCGCGGACATCACCAAAAACGTGACCAATTTGCTTTTCGGAGGCCGGAAAGCGCTGTTTTGTTTGCTGGTGTGGGACACCAGCCGAAAGCCCACATCAGCAAGAGGAGCGCAAGCGCAGGGCTCTGACGGAATCTATTCTGCAAATTGGGGCAACCCGAAAGGTGGAGGCCGCGCCGGCAGCCGGCTGAAGCCGAAAGTCAAGGTGACGATCGGGGAGATAGACCGCCTAGGTTGGGTGGTAATGTTGATACCTTCCAGGATATGCGTGAATTTCTTGTTGCCTACTCGAAGTACGAGCAACAGATGCATACCATAAACCAAGATGGAGGAGGCCGGGTACTCGCGAGGAGGTGAGAACTGGTAGATTCGTCGACCCAAATGATGGTGGCTGGTGAGTTCTACGATGGCAAGCTCTGGGTCGACCTCTCCGACGAGGAGCTAATGCAAGGGCTCAAGAGGTTTGCTGGCGTTAATATTACAAAAATAACTACACTCCAGCTGTGAGATCGAATATTTTGTCGAAGCTCATCTTTGCCAGCTGTGTGTGATACTCCGATCGCGCGTATTACCGGGTGTGTGTCCTCGTGAAGGATATAGGTCGGCGATTCCCTTGGAACTACAGTGTAGCTTATGCCAGGGTCAACAGGGTGATGTTAGTCGGTCTTTGTGCGGAAACTATAAAACCCGTTTTTAAGGGGGACAACATCTGACAGCTGTGGAAGGAAATGCATCAGTTTATCAAGTGTATCCTGTATTCGTATAACCGGTGAGGGGAGGGCGGAGTTTTCAAGGGAGTGGGGGCTGGGTTAGAACAAGAGGGAGCGAGGGGAGGGGGTGGGGAAGGGGGTAACGGGCGGGGCAACTCAATCTGTGCGCGGATATTATTAATCCTTTAAGGGAACAAATCTGACGGTTGTGGAGGAAATGCATCAGTTTATCATGTATATCCTGGAAATCGTACGACAAGTGAGGAGAAGTCGGAGCGTTCGAAGGGGTGAGCGGGGGGTGTGGGGGAGGGATTTCCAACAGCTTTATATCGCATAGATGTAGGGGTTTGATATACGCGTGGTGCTTGGTGTTGGGGATGCTGCGGGCGGTGGGGTTGGGGGGGGGGCGGGGGCGGACGAATTGGAGCTACAGCATGGATGGCTAAAAAGATTATGAGGTGATATCAATTGCGTGGTAGTGTTAATTACTCTGGCCGATTTCGTTTTAGGTGGGACCTTTGAACAAGAGGGAGCGGGGGGAAAAGGGGGAGGGCGGGTGGGGGGCGGGGGGCGGAAAATAATTGGAGCTGCGGCATGGATGGCTACAAAGATAATGAGGTGATATCAGTTGCCTGGTAGCGTTTATTACTCTGGTGGGGAGTGGCGAAGGAGGGGGCGTTGGGGGGGGGGGGGGGGGGGTGATTTGAGCTACAGCATGGATGGCTAGAAACACAATGAGGCGGTATGAACTGCGTGGTAGTGTTTATTACTCTGGCAGATTTCGATTTTAGGTGGGACGTTTGAACAAGAGGGAGCGGGGGAAAAAGAGAGGGGGTGGGGTGGGGTGGGGTGGGGGGATAAATGAATTGGAGCTACGGCATGGATGGCTAGGGAGACAATGTGCTGATATCAGCTGCCTGGTATTGTTTATTACCCTGGCAATTTTTGATTTTAGGTGGGGCGTGTGAACACGTTTGGACAAGAGGGATCGGGGGGACGGGGGGACGGGCGGGACTACTCAATATTCGCGCGGAAACTATAAGTCGTTTAAGGGGACAAATCTGAAGGCTGTAGAAGGAATGCATCACTTTATATCACCTGCCTGGCATTGTTTATTATGCTAGCACATTTGATGTTAGGTGTGGTATACAACAATTTTTTAGGTGTAGTATGCAACGTGTCATAGCTTCGTGGTGTATTATGGTACATGGACCGCAATACGGAACATTTCAATCCATAGGTGCAACCATGAAGGTATCATGATTTCGCCGTGCCAATGTTGGGCTCTGATGTCGCTTATTTTAAGTCAGAGATACATATTGAAAAATACAACAAGCGAGGTGACGTGGTCATGCAAAGTCACCATCATTGAGCACGAGGGGGAGAAGTGCAAGTAGTCAGTATTTTGAATGAACGCTTGATGCATCCGTGCTCAATTACGCTACTTAGTTAGGCATATTTTGTTGGCAGAGGTTGGGAGGCGATCATGCAGACGGTAGGTACGAAATACCCTACGTAATAGCTTGGTAATGCGGACTACCGTAATCTTAACATATCTGCTTGTACTTCGTTTTGACATTACTATTTGCTAATGTACTATTATACGCCCATGATTTGTACCGTGCCGATATGGGGCTCTGAGGTCGCCAATTCCAAGACAGAGATACCTACTACAAATACAGCAAGCGAGGTTATGTGGTGTTCTGCAAAGTCACCACTATTGAACACGAGGGGGAGAGTGCAAATCGTCAATGTTTTGAAAAGAACGCTTGATGTGCCCGCGCTCGTTAATATGCAGCAGATGAATCATGATGAGTTTTGCCGCCAGATATTCCGTGTGCTGACGATGGATGCGAGCGTGCCGGTAGATAGCAGGATGTACATGCCAAAACGTCGCCTGTGGAAGTACCTTGCTGACAGCGGGCTCACGGAGGTGGTGAGCCCTGACGGTCGGCAGTACACGCTAAAGCATGGCAAAGTTCTGGTTGAAGAAACATCGGCGGGAATCGAGCCACTCGAGTTCAACCGCAAAGTGGAAAGGAAGATGCGTTTCGATCTCGTACTGCATGACCCTGACGGGGTTGTTCAGTATAATTGCCAAGCAGAAACGGGATCGAGCCGTAATTAAGGCCAACGATGATGTACGCCGGCAAACAACAGATCGGCGTGACGCTAGGTCGGTGGCTGTTGCGGGGACCAAGCCGCAGGGAAGTACTGCTGACGGGGACGACTAATGCGAGTGCCAAGGCTGCTGGTGTGAAACCAGAGCGGAGCCGTTGATACGACAACAAGAAGAGCTTTGTGTGTGGCGAACAAGGTCACAAGCAGCGGGACTGCCCCCAAAACCAGCAGGGTAAAGCAGGGAAAGGATTCCATGGCCAGAGTCACGGCCAGACCCCTATACAACAGCAGCAGTCCACAAGTAGTCCCGCTCAGCATACCCGGAGCAACACAACCGGGATGGCCCCTGCGTCCGCCACCCCTCGAGCTAGTGCGTACAAGACGGCCTCAAAGGCCGTGGTTACGGAGACCGAACCTGGTGCGCCTGAACCATCTAGGCAGAATGACGACCACTACGTGTACGTTCGTGTCCCGCGGGAAGGGGTGGCTCCAGTGGATTATGGGCTCACCGAGACGGTGCAGCACCCGGTGTCCCAGAGCGCTGGACCACACAATGCAGCACCAGTTCTTCACGCCGTTCCAGTACAACCACCGGCAAGCGCGCCACAGCAGTGCCGTGGAGATTCCAACACCTTATTCCGCTCGTGTCGTGGTCGTGCAGCCTGGTAGATGTGGTGACACGATCGTGGATTTGGCAGAGAACGAACCGCATCTGGAGGGCCTGACGCAGTATTTCGCGAAGCGTTTTGCGGTTCTCGGTGCTTCCGCGGCTGCTGAAGTCAAGACGCTAATGGATTATGGTGCGAGCATCACAGCACTGCCGGAGGAGCTGGTACAGGCCTGTGGGGACAACCGGGAATGGCGCAAATTGCACAAACGCAGGCTTTTGTTGGGCATGCGCGTGTCGTGACGTCGTTTGGCCAGGAATGTGATGTCGAGACGCAATCGTGTCTGCTCCATTTAACGATCGCTTCACCATGGGGACCAGTCCGTTTTACTATGCAGTTTATCGTATTCTCTGGGGGAGGCGATGTGGTTATCATAGGGCAGAAGGCGATGAGAGGGAAACTCGGCATCGGCGTCTTGGCGCAGCTCAAGGCTTTTTTGCTGAAGGCACAACGGCGTCAAGATAGCGCTGGGATGGAGCTTACAGCTAGTGATGTGGGCGAGCCTAACGATGGTGCTGCGCTGCGAGCGGCGATTTCTGTCACAGCGTTCGTGACAGGCGCGACGCGCCGAGCGACGTGGACGATGAGGTCGCACTGACGCTGCCGTCTCAACGACCCATGATATTCCAGGATTCCGAGATGGAAATTAGAGATCACGTGGGCGTGTTGGAAACGGCTGTCCATGATGCTGTTGACCATGGCTCCCCGCTGGAATGTGCCAAGATGCTGCGCGATATTGTTTTTCGCACGCACCATGACATGTTATGTCGGGCGTTGTCGGGTGACCCACATGCACGCAAGAAGCCTGCAGCGGTCCGGTTTTATTCGGGTGCAAGGGTTGTGCGGGCGAAGCCCCCACCTTTACGTAATTGCCTACTGTGGTGCGGCAGGGTCTGGCCGCGACTGCCGCTTTGTGGTGACGACGAGTTTGTCGTCAAGGAGGCCTGGGAAGGGCCACAGGAGGCGGAGAGCACCTGGGAGCCGATGTCTCTCGTGTTTGGTGGCGCGACGGTCGTGCTGCGAAAAAAGCGCAAGGCGCTGCGGCTGAAGACGGGTCAGAAGCGGGAACTCGTACAGCGGTATGGGCTGCGTTTTTTATGATACTGTGGTTTGGGGTGGGATCCCGGATCCTGAGTTGCTGGTTTTCTGTTTTGTCTGAATTTTGAAGTTCTAGTTTTCTGATTCGGAGGTTTTGCACAGGGCGCTGGTGGCAGTCATCGCCGAGGCTGTGTGTCGGCAGAGCATGTCCGGGGTTGATGCTTTCATTTTACGGGTGGCTGTTGTACTGAAATACACATCCCATGTGTGGTCTGGGTTTCGGCAAATGGCATTGCACTTTTGGAGGTGTGACGCGTGTTGCGTGGTTTGCTTTAAGAGTCGTTGGGGATGACGCGGCTGCTGAACAATCCGTGTTCACGATCAGTAAACGTGATACCAGATGTATCGTAGGTCGTGGTAACACTGACCACGATTTGTTGGATTTGACCATTGCCCAACTTACGGACAGCTATGCTTATCAAAGCTACTAGGTCTGAGCCAGCTTGTGGTTGATTGCCCGAGATGGGTGCTGTAGAGCTGTGGTCGTACCATTGGGCATTTTATCGTGCATAGAATGGTTGGATACATTTTGTCAGGGAGTTCCATAGTCACTACTGGCCTTTCTTGTGAGTTCTTACGATCTCGAGATAAAAACGGGAAGGTCCATGGCCGATGGCATGCCACTTCTCCGTGAGATAGCGAACGAACTATATCATTGTGGAAAAACGCACTCCGAGCCTACGAGGGGGAGTCCTCGGAGCTGATACCACTGGGCCCGCGGTCGCGCGAGTCGGTACACACCGCTCGGTTGCATTTAGCCTGTCATATGCACACGACTCATTTGATACGAAATGCATCTTAGGTCCACCCTTGTATAAATCTTCAATCACTTACCTCCAAACGAGAGCGTTGATCAAGCAACTGAAAACGACAAATTGTATCCCGAAATTTATGGTGCGCGTGGCCGGAAGGATGTTTGCGTGAAGCAGCTCCTGAATTATGGCCTGACCCACTTCAAGTGAACGCGTCAAGAGCGAATGGCATGGTGGACAAGCGGAAAACGAAAACAAACATACGCGGGTTTTACAGACGCACAAGACGTTGGCGACGGCCACCGGTGGTCTTCTGTACAAACATATGTGGTTGAAGCTCTACATGGCACAATAAATACAAAATAAGCAATCTCCGAGCTTGAAGAGGAACATCACGGCCGGGTTGTGGGGATTGTCGGGAAAACGTGAACGTGGCAAAGGCTTTCAGCGCGTTTGTTTTGAACGCTACGCGCAGAACGATTTGCTCATGTTTGATTATCGCAACTTCCTCGACCATTGCTGCAGCGAATTTGGTAGTCCAGCAGAATTGGTGGGATCGGACTGACGCACGATGTTATGCACCACCGTCGATGGCTCATGGATGCCTGAAACAAAGGCTACAAACTATGCTGTATATAGTATATATCGGTCCCTTGCCCGTTTTCCGCGGTTGCCTATAGCAGCGCCCCCCAAACCGAAATCCTCGTAACCGGTGCCCTAGCGATCCAGTCCCTAAATGCATTGCAACTCCTCTTCCCCTTCAAATATGTGCGCACGGCATACCTGAGGTGACCATAATGGGTACCAACACGCGGACGATCTCCGGCCCGATACCAAACACATCATGCACTCTCATGAGCTGGAACATGGCCAAGATCATCGGCCCGATACTTAAAGCGAGTCCGATCTCAATGATCCGTCTCTCGTTGAAAAAAAAGCATCCGTATTGGTCCCTGCCGTCCGAAACCAAGCAATAGGGAGGCCATCGGCGGAATTTCAGCGTTAACCCTTAGGGACTTGAAAGAGAACAAATCGCAAAACTATTAATAACTGGCGATCACAGTGTGAACGACACGAAGCAACGCGAGCTGCTAGGTTGGGGTTGGTGTGCTTTACATGTCGAGCTAAGGAGCTGGACGACACTGAGTGCGGCAGTATGAATCATCGTATCTTGCACACTCGTCCTATGATAACACGGCACTTCAAAGTTGCTTGGTCGCCATACGTGGGTTGACGTGCCTAAGGCAGAATACGGCTTGAGACGTGCCCGTTACAGCCAGGGGTGAAACATTATGGAGTCATATATTTACAAGATACCAGGCGGGCTTCGCCGCGGTGGGCTGCCGCCCGCCTTTGCTCCGCGCATGCCCGTAAGTTTCGAGGATGCATGACACGTATTGTGAGAAGAGGATTCCAGGTAAACCGGGGTTTTAAATGCGACAGCACTGCCAAGGGGTACGTAAGAAAAAAATTCGTGCTTGAATAAAAAAGAGAAAAACACAGGAATCAGGTACAGTAAATCAGAGAAGCTGATTGCGTCATCCGGCACACGATGACGAGCAACAGGAGCAGCAGGCCCAGCACACCTCCCACGTACGTGTAATTTCAACGAACGCAGGAGCGACAGCTGCGGCATTTCGACAACAACAAGCAGGATTTCTAGTATATAATGTACAAGAACAATAGTATCGTTTCACTTCGCTTTGATACGGTACATAGAGAGCAAAAAAAAGGGGAGAAAAATAAAGGGCCAAAAAGAAAAAAAGAAACGCGTGTCGGAAAACAAGCTACACACCGAGGGTCGAACCTAAACAGAAGAAGACAAAGAAAAGTACAACTCCTGTTCTGATATGTGAACTAGTAGCTATCGATTGACACTCGTTGGAGGCTATTCCTCAAGCTACCGTATGCATCACAATTACTACCGGGACACGACCATGCGTTACCTGCGACTATGCACGTGTCTTTTCGCAACATAAGTTACTATAAAAATATTCTTTTTCAGGGGATGTCACGAAGCAAAACGAGAACGGCCGGGGCCGCCCCCAGCAGAGTCGGAAGGCGTGGGCAAGGCGAGGCACGTCCAAGAAACAGCGCGCCCGACTCAAAGCCTGGTATAAATCGGGCCTCTCGATCCGGAGACGACAGAGACAACATACACATATGTATTTATAGTAACAGCAGCAGCAACGCCGCACAACTCTTGTTTGCGTGTAAATCCAACACCAGTAACGGCGGCAGCGCCAGTATGACGACAAACAGCAAGCGGCATCCAGTGCAATATACGAAAACAATATAATATTCACTTTGGGTAGGTACCCGTTACGTATAGAACAAAATAGGGGAAAGAAAAACAAATATAAACATAAACGGAGTAGCAGAATATCCATATCGGATACATATCGAGGGTCGAAAACCAACAGAAGAAACAAAACAACAGTGAAGAAAAACAATCGGATACACGTCGAGGCTCGAACGCAAACGCCATAAATCAAAAGAAAAAAAAGCACTTGCAAAAACATCAAGCAACTGGTGAAGCGAAACAGTGCGCGTCTTCTGTTTATACAAGCCGTCAAACTATGTCAATGGCTTGAGTCATGGAAATAATTAAGTGTGCTTACATGTATGACCCAGTACTTGACATTTCTAAACAGGAATTCATCAAATACGTGATTTTGGCAGAGGCCGCCACGACACGAAGAGAGAACGGCCGAGGGCGCTCCTGCCAAGATGGGGAAAGGCGAGCAAGGCGAGACACGTCCAGCAATCACCTCGCCGTGAGGTCAGCTCGAGTTGTCTCGAAGACGGCTCAAAACCTGGTCTAAATCGGACCCCTCGGCTGCTCTCGTGCAAGCACCAAGAAATGTATATACCTGGTATGTATTTATTCACAGGACTGATTCCACGATAGCCTTCCCCGAAAACAGAGTTTTTCTCTAACGAACGTTTCGTGGCTGCTCGACACGAGGAAGGATGCTCCATGAAAAGAACACCTTCGCGCATTTTCTTTTTTGCAAAGGACAGTCGAACGATGACGTCGCGGTGGCAAGGGGCATGGAATTTCAGGAGATACGGCTGGGAGCTGGTTTCAAAACCGGCGATTTCGTTAAATAAAAGCTGGGGTGGGCTACCGTAGAACGACTCATAGCAGCAAGACATCATCAATGGCAATAATGGTACCGACGATACGTGCATCACCGCAAGAAAAGTAGTTTATACAAGGGCGCTTCGCTGGCGGCCTGTTGAGGGTCGCCAACGAAGCTCAAGAGCCGCAAATTTAAGATAAAGTAATGTACTGCAAACGGTAGTTTTCGATGCGAAGGACCTGTTAAAAATGTTCCTTTAGTCCCTGAAAACACCAAACAAAGGCATAATGCAGGCATATACACCTATGTCAACGATACACCTCGAAATCAAGAGTCCAAGCATGTACAAGTGACATGAAACCCGGAGGAACCAAATTGCGTAAAAACAGCAGTCCTGTCAACAGCAGCAGTGCTCGACATACAGAGAAATAAACGATCCTTCTCTAATGCCACGCGAAGACATCGTCGCTGAACAATGTCAAGACGCACCGTACGAAATACTCTCGATGGGACTCAAAGACAACACAAATTGACACACATACATACTGATATGACTTAATGCTTCTTTTGTAACATCTCACGAAGCCGCCAGTAGTCCGCAACGCCACGAAACAACAACGCTAATGAAAAGCACAGATATTCTATGAGGCTCAACAGAGAACGCGCCTACCTGCATGCTCAACGCGGTTGTCATGCTTGAAGGAAAAGGGCAAGGCCTAAACCCGCCCAATAAAGTAGAGGATGTTGTCTTCGCACAGACTCCCGAGAAGAATGAAGGAGTATCATCATGAAAATAATCACAGCACGAATCAAAATAATACTGCAGTGGGATAGAGAGAGAAGAGCCTGCTTAGTGGCCCCGCATAACTATGCCTTGTGCGTCAGAACGCCCGCGGTATCAACATTAATGATAGTTGCCACCAAGGCTGCACGGGGCTGCAGAAAAATAGAAGCTAGGTACAAAATGTCAAATACTCCGAACGAGCCAGGGTACTACCTATATCTGAGATCACGGGATATGTAAATGAAGGCCAGAACTTTCCGAAGCGCTCGTCTCGCGATAAAAACGAGATCGCGTACTGCAGTGTGGAGGGAGCAGAAGAGCCTGCTGAATGACCCCGCATAGCTGTGACTATGATAATTCTTCCACTTGAAGGGTTGAGAAGTTTTATATACGTACAGACCCCCGAGCAGAGTAAAGGAGTATCATCAGGGAAAAAGTCAAATCAAAAACCTACCGAGTACTGAAGTGAGGAGGTGGAAGAACAGCGTGCCTGACCACGCATGGCTGTAACCACGATGAAGTGCCTACCTGAAGGCTGAGGGACTATTTATTCAATAATTCCTTCGTCGCGGCATAATAAGTGCTTACCTGAAGACATATTTGCCAGGGCTGCATGAGGCTTCCAAACACAGAATCTAGAGGCAAAAAACGTTTTATATACCGAACGTTCCAGAGCACTACCTATTGTAGCTTTGAGAGTATATCTGAGAGTACCGGATTCAGGAATGGGTGCTAGAATGTTTCAAACCACTACATAAATAGACTTACCCCAGGATATACATGATAAACTGATGCATTATTTCCAAAACCGTCAGATTTACCCCCTCAAAATAATGTATAGTTTCCACGCACAGATTGAGCTGCCCCACACGCCCCACCCCCGCCCCAACCCCCCCCCCCCATGATAAACTGGTGCATTTTTTTTTTTCTCTTCTTTTTTTCCCAAAACCGTCAGATTTATCCCCTTGAAAGGAGTTATAGCTTACATGCACAAATTGCCCGCCCGTCCGCCCCCCCCCTCCCCCCCCCCCCCCCCCCCCCCCCCCTCCAACCCCGCTCGCTTTTGATCAAAACCAGGCCCCCACGTCCTTCAAAACTCCGCCCCCCCCTCACCGGTTATTCGACTTACATGATTCACTTGATAAAAGGATACATTTCCCTCCACAGCTGTCAGATTTTGTCCCCCTCAGAAACGGGTTTTATAGTTTCCGCGCACAGACTGCCTAACATCACCCTGTTGAAAATGATAGCTACACTGTAGTTGTAAGGGGAGTCGCCGACCTATATCCTTAATGAGGACACACAACTCGTAATACGCGCGGTCGGAGTATCACACACAGCTTGCAAAGATGAGTTTCGACGAAATCTTCGATCTCACAGCTGGAGTGTATTTTCATTTTTTATAATAAATAGGTCAGAAAAAATCCGTATATCTATCAAACCTGCAGTGGAACGTAGAAAAAACAGATACACACACCGAAATAAAATAATTATCGTGGAAGGATTCGAAGCCGCGCTACATGTATGTCAATCTACTGGAATGCAGATCAAAATACACAAAAAAAATGAAGGTAGAGGGAATCGAGACCGCGACCTTCCAACCTCAACTTACCAACATCAATCGCTTGAGCCACTCGCCATTCTACTTGTATAATATCAAACTGATGTATGCAGCGTAGAAATTTGAAATCGGGACAAATATCGTGAAAAAAGATCGGAAGTAGCACTCGCTTCCGGGACACGACGAGAGCACGGCCGAGACCACCCCCGGCAGAGTCGGCAGGGGCGAGCAAGGTGACGGTCGTGCAGGAAACAGGGCGCCGAGAGGTGGACCTCAGTTCGAGTTATCTCGAAGACGGCTGTACACCGGGTCTAAATGGGACCCTTCGGCTGCTCTGGTGCAACGGCCAACATATTTATGCATGCCCTTGTACAGGAGTGTGGACGCGAACAAACATTTAGGAATCGGTTCCGAGACCAAACATCGCTACACGATATCCAAACAGTTGCACCTGGAGTAGCGTTCCGGCATGTTGTACATGACGAACGAGGTAGAAACCAAAATTGCAGTTCCGGTCACCACCTCCATTTTCAAAATGTTCTTTGTCTTGACGTATCTGGCGTACTTCAGCCGGTAGTGCGTGTTGTAAGCAACTACGAGCTGAATGGCGCGAAGGCAATACGGAAGCATGAAGACCGCGATACCTTGGGGCAAAGGAAGGGGGAACGACCGACGTCAGGACACGACAATAGGTCTGTCAGAGCACAGTGATGCTTTTCTGTATGACGAGGATGCCGCACGACTACGCAAATCCCGCTTGCTTAAAAAAATGCGAATATCACACCGTGCGGTCAAGTCAGCTGGATGCATCAGTGTGGCTTGATTCGAGCATCCTCGCTAGTTGACGGCGGATCCATATAACTCATCACGGTCGATCGCCAAAAGGCCACAAGGTGCTGCCTTGGTCCATTCTTGGGCGAAAAGCATGAGGGCATGCACATGCGTGCACTCACCTACTCACGTAAAACTTACGTATTCACACGCGTAGTGTGCGCATTCTGGATACTGCTTACACAAACGGTTGGTACTTGCACGTCGGCGTGTTTCGACTACCCACGCTGTTTCGTGAGTTTGTGGACATACCGGCGGGAGGAGAAATCATCGTGTCATGCACGGCCGTAGTCCGCAGGACCATAGACCTTCGAATCCTTACAACGCTGGGACGGAGAACGTTGAGCTTTTAACAACTTTGCCTGCACCAGGCGTGAAGCACCATGAGCTGTCCGACCTTCGACCAGCCGCATGAAGGGTGGGCTGAATCTTACTTAGAACCGTCTTCGAGGTGGATTGGGCATCTTGTGCCTACGTTCTTACATATGGATGACAAGTTTGACTGTCTCCGGAGCGCGGGCGAGAAGGGACGGAAGGGCGATGGTATGCTCCAAATTTTACAATTTGTTTCGGCTTCCGACAGCTGTACCTTGTCCGTTGTTGCTTACACCGTGTTATTTCTCCGTGGGACGCATGCTTCTGGCTTGTGTGGTTCTAAGGTTGGTAGGGCTGACGTTGCAGCTGTATCGGTCGGTTGTTCTGCACACCACAAAACGGTAAACCTCGTGCCCCATCTCGGTGGAAACCAACCTGGGAAGTTAGAAACTGGGGTGCCGTGGCATTTGTGGCAATATATCCCGACGCAAGGATGATGCGGCTGATGGGCCAAGCAAACAGAATATGTCCCTTGTGGCGGATTCCTTATGTACCGTAAAATGACGTCAAACACCCATCCCGTGGCGTCCTGGTTTCTAATTTAATTTTCGTACGATGCAAGTGCCGCGCAGTTGCTGCTTAGGGTTAGAATTTCCATATATATACGTATAGTTGAGGTCGCCTGATTACCGTATGCCACTCGATGCAATATTTTATTTCCACACAACACCAGTCGAAGCTATTACGAGCAATGCTACTGCACTATGTGTAATGAACTTCCTAGTAGTCAGAGTCTACCGGGTATACTCTCGACAGAGCTCCAAGCACGTTGGTGCCCAACGGTTCGCTTACAGTGTTATGAACTTGGTCGCGTACTCTACAACGTAGCTCAAGTGTACACGAGATACGAGAGCTCCTGTGTTAAGAAGTAGGCGTCGCCCCTAAACGACAACAGAGAGGCACTCACATAGGTTGGATGCGAACAGCATGGCGTAACAAGGCAAGCCCTTTCTTTCCAGCAGGAGGATCCAGTGCACAAGTATGGCTAACACCAATATTAGAGCCCCCACCCCACTTATCACAACGATGACAGGTGCCCTTGCCGCTATCTCAAACGCGTGTCGCAGGACCCACAATTTCCACAGCAGTCCCGGCCACAAGCACGCGTTGAGGAGAGCCACCACGATCAGAGCCGGGGTGACGGCATGCATGGTCACGTTCCAGACCTGCATTCATTGGGCCGTCAGCAAAATGAGCGCCAACACCGTGCTTGATCATGATTAGGGTGAGGACTCGTAACGGCGGTGAATGCACATAAAAAGTGTCGTTACCTTTCGACAAATACCAGGTACGAATTTATTGGCTCTCTGCACAAGATACGCAAATATTGTTAATGAGTATGACCGTTGTGATGTATCCGTGATAAGTACCTGGTATGGCACGGCAGCATGGAGTGGAGTCACAGTACTCTGTCGTGTATTGTGACTACGGCATTATACATCGACTATTGCGAGTTAGGGGGCCTCATGACTTGTGGACCTTTTTCGCTTGCGGCACCTCACCTTATCATGCGGGACCTCACCTTGTCTTGCGGGATCTCACCGTGCTTTGCGGGATTTCAACTTGTCGTGCGGGATCTCATGTTATCTTGCGGGATCTCACCGTATCTTGTGGGACCTCGCGGCGGCTTCGGCTTGCGCCCCCAACGTACCTTGCGCCATACCTTGCGGGAACTCACCACCACACATTGCGGGAACTCACCACGTATTGTGGGACGTGACGCATGCTACGATAGAGGAATCACTTTTCGACTACAATGGTTTCTGAACGACGGGGATTCCTCAGCCCGAAAACGTCAGAAATAGGGTATTTTTTGGATGATTCCCGTTCTCTACCTAGGCTATGGCATGTTCGTCCGGTCAGCAGTTTATTTTCCTCCAAATCGGCGTTTGGGTTAGGGATATCGTGGGCATTTTTTAGGCATCCCGAGAGAAGTGTGATGGGCATCCCGTGGGCATTCCATGAGCATTCCATGCGGCATCCAATGGGACGCACCATGGGCATCCCGTAGGGTATCGTGGGCATCCCGTGGGCATCCCGTGGGCATCCCGTGGGCATCCTATGGGCACCCCATGGGCACCCCATGCGACATCCTGCTTGTATCCCATAGGAGATCGTGGGCATCCCGCCGCACATCCCATGGGCTAGTTTGGCACCCCGTTGGCATCCCACGGGCAATTCCACTGGATGCCTATGTGACATCGTGGGCATCCCATGGGCATCCCATGGGACAGCATGAGCATCTCATGTTCATCCCAGGGGACATCCCGTGGAATACCGTGCCCACCTCGTGCGATATCGTGGGCATCCCATGGGCATCCCCTCTAACATCCCGCGGATACCCCTTCGGATATCGTGGGCATTCCGTTGGACATCCCGTGTGATAGTTTGACACCCCATTGGCATCCCACGGGCATTCCATGGGACATAATGAGCATTCCATGGCATCCCATGGGATGTCTCGTGGAATACCGTGGCCATTGTTGAGTTGGTATGTACAGTACGACAGTTACTTATCACTTTTCGTGCCGGTTCGGGATATTGGACTACTATTTGGTGCCTAGTAGTACCTGGCTGGTGTTCTTGACGGTAGGCTGCTGTGAGGTATCACGCACGAGTTCACTCTTGTCCACTTGCCTCTACCCTTGGTTGGGAGATGTAATACAATGACTTGAAACCTACCCCGCTTGGAGCTAACGAACAGCCATCCGTAAAATATCGTGGGCACGGGAAACCCATGAGCATACCATGGGCATCCCATGAGTCTTTCCGTGGGATGTCCTGGACATTAGAGTGTTTTCGCAAGACGTTCTTCGTGAAATTACCCCTTCAAAAATGCCGCCGTCGGTAAGATTAGCGGAAAAATTCTGAAAAATAGGCAAAAACGTACCTCAGAGAGGGTAGGTTTTGATAATAAAAATGGGGGTACTTTTTGGATCCCCGTTCCTTGGCTTACAACGCAGCAAGCATTCGCTCGACGCAGCTCCAATAATTAATCACGGAGGATTTCCCTTGCCTGGCACGCACCATGAGCTGCCTGCTGCTTGCTCAGTGCCTTGTCGACACCGCACAACAACCGTTGAGAGCATACACGCTCAAGAACTATAGCTAGAGTATGACGCGGATGAGCGGTGTTGGGGTGGGCCAGTGGGCCGCTGCCACAACGGTGCGCTCTCGCCAGCTTGGTGTCGTGCGAGGGCTACCCGTACTCTAGCTCCTGGTCTATGCTGGTGTCATAGAAACGTGACAACAGGACAGCTCTCGTGTATCATTCAATTCCACTACACCGCGCAAGCAGCAGCAGCGACGCGGTGTGACGCCGCCGCCGTGTGTGTGGGGCGCCGGGTGTGCTCGGAGCGGGGCGCGCCTCCGCGGCGGCGACGTACGCTGAGCGCAGCAGCAGCAACTGACGACGAGAAGAATGCAAAGCGGTCCCAAAATTGAAAAATGAAAAATTAGAAGCTGTTGTTGCTGTTGCCGGTGCTGTTATTGATGCTGCTTGTTTTGTTGCTGCCGCTAGCTGGCGCTAGCTGCCACTTGCTGCCGCTAGCTGGCGCTAGCTGTCACTTGCTGCCGCTAGCGGCGGTGACACTGCGGTGAACTCTACCACCGCCATTGCTTGGCTGCCGTCGCTACTCGCACCTGATATTTTTTACTTTTGATATATTGTTTTGGAATTATTTCTTGATTATTTGCCTTATTACCGTACATTAGCACTTCCCCGCTCATTTTTGGAGGCATTGCCTGCAGAATTTTCTTTACTTCCAACGCAAACACACCAAAAACATCAAAGGAAGGATATTCACGTTTTTTGGTGGAAGGAAAGTATTCTTCCGAAGAACGTTTTTCGCACTCTACTGTGTGACTTTTTCGATGAACCAACTGAAAAGTTACCACGGGCATCCCATGGGAAATTCTATGGGATATCGTGGACAATATCTGATATTTTCTCGATGTACCAACAGACACTTTACCATGGGCATCTCATGAGCACCCCATGGTCATCCCATGGACATCTCATTGGACAAGCCGGGGGCATCATGCAGGGTGCTGTGGGTATCCCATGGGATATCCCGTGAGAGGTTCCATGGGCATCTCGTAGGGATATCGCGGGAACCCGGTGGGCATCACATGGGACATACCGTGGGCATCCCGTAGGATATCATAGGCATCCCGTGGAGCAGCCCATGCCATAGTTTCACCCCATTGGCATCCCCGTGGGCATCCCAAGGGATGCCCATTGGATATCGTGGGCATCCCATGGGACCTCCCATGGGCGTCCCATGGACATCCCATGGGACACTGCGAGCATCCCATGGGCTTCCCACAGAACACGTTGTGGGCATCCCGTGGACATCCCGTGGGCTATATCGTGCTCATCTCATCGGACACCCCATGGGCATCCCACGCGACATTCTGTGGGATATCGTGGACTTTGCTTGACTTTTTTCTCGATGTCCCAGGGGACGATCTACCACGGGCACCCCATGGGCATCCCACGGGATATCGTAGGCATCCCATGAGACGTCCCATAGGATATCATGAGCATCGCATGGGTATCCCATGGGATATCGTTGGCATTTCATGGGCATCTCGCGGGCTGCTGACCCCTAAACGTTCGTAATAAAAGTCAAATGATGTAACTGCATCAAGGTACATCCTTAAATTTTAATATTATTGTTAATTGATGCCATGGCATCCCCATGGGATGCCCACGACAGCCACAGGATACCCACGGTATCCACGGGATTTCCCATGGGACATTCTATGGGACATACCATGGGCCAGTTTGACACCCCATGAGCATCCCGTGTGTCACCCCGCGGGCACCCGCAAATATATCTTGGGTATTCCGTGAGCATCTCACGTGCATCCCTTGGGACATCCTGCGAGATGCCGTGGGCATCCTGTGGGCTATCGTGGGCACCCTATGGGGCACCCCATGTGCAACCCATGCGCATCCTAGGAGAATCCCACACGATAAGAGTGTATGCGATAAAAACGTTTAAACAAATCTTCCATCAGGCGGTAAAAAGTTCAAATTTACTCCGGCATGTAATTGGCTGGGTTTGCAATAAAACTACCACAAAACGTGGAAAAAACACCAAAATGTTTCATCCTGTGGCGTGTACAGAATCCATGCCCAGCAGCATCGATCTTGAACACAACAAGGTACGGAGAACACTTTTAGAGCACGTGCACGAGAGAGTGAGAACAGCAGCACAGCAGCAGCAGTAGCAGCACAGCAGTAACAGCGTCGCGGTCGCAGCGGCAGCAGCAGCAGCAGCGGGGCCGGAGGTGGCTGTGGCGATGACCCAGCAAGATGAGTTGCGGCACAAAAGCTCGGCCTGGCTCAATCACCACGATCATCACCACAAGCAGCAACCATATTTTTGTTTTCAAAAACAAACGCAGGATATACCAACAACAGCCACAGCACAACAGCCACAGCACAGCAGCAGCAACAGCACCAACAGCAGCAGCAGTTTTAGCAGCGGCGGCGGCGGCGGTGCGGCATGGATGGCGGTAGCTGTAGAAGCTTCGGCGACAGCGTTGTGGTATAGCGGCGGTGGCTGAAAAAATCAGCACCGAATACGACCACATCACACACGGCAGCAGTATAGAACGAGGATATCGTAGAGCACGCGGGAGCGTTGGCTCACTAGCACCTGTTCCTGAGGTTGCGCACATGCGCCATGTTTCCCCAGCTACCCTTCGGTGCCTCAGCATCAAGGTTGGGTTGTGTCTACCGCTGTCAAGCACATCGCATCCACGCAGTCAACAATGCTGTGGTACCTGTCACTGCACATACAACAGCTTTCAGTTCCGTATACTATACTACGTAGCACGCGTACTCAAGTGAAGTTTAACGTATAACCCTAGAAAAGCTCATGCGTAAACAACACATTCATTGACCTTCTTTTGGGGCCCATGTACAGCGATAAAACAACGTATAAGCGCGTTGTTATCGTGATGCGAGCATGCAGCACACGGCAGTGCAAGCTGTGCGCGTGTCTTGCCGGTGCTTGCGTTGGGTCTGGACAGCAAACATCGTCGTGGCCTATTCTAGCGCTTCGTGTAAACGACGCCGAAATCGTCAGTTTTTATTGGTCAATTCCCTCTCAAGCCCCAAAAGGGTCAAACCTAGTATTATAGACTATAGTAGTAGTGCTCGCCGCAGAGTGAATGAGGTAGTATACTCACAAACCACGG
This sequence comes from Undaria pinnatifida, assembly GCA_012845835.1. NCBI lineage: Eukaryota > Phaeophyceae > Laminariales > Alariaceae > Undaria > Undaria pinnatifida. The sequence goes on from JABAKD010000028.1 coordinate 5,664,075, forward strand.
TTGGTTAAGGAAGTCCAGTAGAAGTAGAAGAAGACCATGCACATAGCCTCCTTCCAATTATTAATAGTTTTTTATATCGCAAGCCCAGGGAGGGGGGGAGGTACACATTATTCTTCAAAGGAAACATCCTAAAATTCCAGTCAGTGCCGTGGATTAGCTTGCGTCTCGCGGACAGCTCGTTTATTCGCTCAACCTCAATCTGTAACCAGACGAGGGGGGGTACTAGACTGTGCGTGTTCCAGCGCGAGGCATTCGACCGTTCAAGTACCAAGGATTAGCGTGCGTCTCACGGACAGCTCGCTTAATTGCACACCCTTCATTCTTTAACTAGATAGCGGGGGCAGGGGGAGGATCACTGTGAATATGCCAGCACACGGCATCCTATATTTCAAATTTCAAGGATCAGCTTGCGTCTCGCGGATAGCTCACTTAGTCGCTCAATCTCCAATCTGTACCCGGCAGGGCGGGTGGGTCCTTATACATATTTTAACGCACAAGCGTCCTTGAATTCAAATGCCAAGGATACGCTTGGGTCGCGGACAGCTCACTTATTAGTCGCTCAGCCTCCAAACTGTAACGAGACAGCGGGGTTGAGGGGACAGGGAGGATCACGATGCATATTTCAGCACACTCAAGCTGAGTACGAGTACGAAGCACAACAAAACAGTACATACAGCAGCCTGCCTGCGGTACTCGGGGCGCGTGTCAAACCCAGCACATAAAATCTTCCAGTAACCATCAAAGGGTGGGGGCCATCGTTCTCAGACCATACCGTCCTCGCCGAATTGTTTACACTTTTTTTATCAGGTAATAGACAAAATGACTTGTATCAAATTTTCTGCTGCGTTACGTACCGGGCGTTTATGCCAGGCACTTGCCATCAACCCCTCTCACAGGACAATAGGGTGGAAATACCAGTTAAATGTGAAGAACACAACCACCACTTTTACTAGGAATTGATTCCAACTGTCAATGCATGTGGGGTGGTCATCAGCTATCATACCAGGTATCAGGTGTCATGTGTATACCTGACACGCACATATGTCACCAAGAATGTTTTCCGACCCCGTGTTATCGATATTTCAGCGAGAGTATGCCTGACGTTCGTCTTGCATCATGCATAGCAAACTACACGGCAGTAGCCTAGATGTATAGATGACAGACTACCGCAGTATAGACAGCAGCAGTCAATTTATCGACAGTAGGCCATCCTCGCCGCCAACCTTACATCACGGACATTCTTTCACCTAATCGCGCGGGCAGGGAAGGGGCGGGTTGCTCACTCATTTCCTCTATTTTTAGTTTGGGATTGACTTCGGTTTGAATTGCCTTTTCACAGCAGTAGGTACGAATTAGGTTTACTTAGTGTCATTTTTCCTGGGTTAAAGTCGGTAACGGTTTTCAGGTGGACTCAGGCGGGGCGGTATTCTTGCAATACGACAGCATTTTTTTGGCGGTAGGCGTTTCTTCCGTTTTAGGCGGTACCGACTTCGGCGGTAAGCGGTAACTACAAATACGGCGTTTTTTTTTTCGGTGGTAATGCAACCCGGCGGTATTTCTTTTGGCGATGGGTTTTTTTTCAGCCGGTGCTTTTCGTTATTTTGAAAGCGATGTTTCAGCGGAAGGCGATGAATACAAAATATGGCGTTTGTTTTTTTGGCGGTAGTAGTACAACCCGGCGGAATTTGGTTTGGCGGAGACGGTTTTTCGACTTTCGAAGTAACGTACCCAAATCTTGGGCGGTATTGAGCAGCCTCAGGCGAAACGCACGAATAGAAATGGCGAAAAAAACTTCACCACCCTGAAACCACGCAATAATAACATAATAAGAATAATCGAGTGCCTTCATGTATTAAAATATAACGTTATTGCGTTATCAAAAACGTGTCTCCTGGGGTACAGATCCAGCCTCGTCTAGCCCCCCCGTTAAGCGTAGTAGAAGTACCGGTATTCCTATCTTAACCGCGCATTTCTCTCAGAGATACACATTATCATGTTGTTTTTCAACCGTTTCATCCCAGTGACGTCCTTAGGGGGCAGTCATCCGTACAGTGTACCAGGTATTTCGTATGCGTTAGGGTTAGGGTTAGGGTTAGGGTTAGGGTTAGGGTTTGGGCTAGGGTTAGTTCTATCCATGGTGAAAAACACAATAATGTAGGACACCCATTCATTGCTCTGCTGGACAATGCTGTGCGTGGTGTGGGCAGGTGCGTGGTCGGGCGAGTGTGGCCAGGTGAGGGCTCTCGCTGGCCACACGTCCACACACGTCAACGAAGAGGTTATAAAGTCATACCGAAAAGTAACCCGCAGAACCACAAGAGCAAACAACACAAATGAACACGGACGAACAAAGGGTATAATAATTTTATATAAAAGAACACGGGTCGTGTCCAGTGCAGGCGGCACATTTTGAGTGCCGCCGGTATGTTTTGGGCGATATCCAGAGTTTGCGGTATTTTCTGGGCGGAATCTGGAGTTTGCGGTGCTTCCTGGGTGGTATCGAGAGTTGGTGGCACTTTCTGGTCGGTATCGGGAGTTGGCGGTATTAAGTCGGCGGTACGCGGTAGTTACAATTATGGTGGTATTTTTTTGGCGGTATGTGGTATTTTGGTTTTTGGCGGTAACGACTTCTGCGGTAGGCGGTTCTTACACAATATGGCGGTAAACCGCGGAATTACCGGGACCGCCTACCAGGGCGGTAATTTCGCGGCGAGAAACTTACATACGTCAACCCTGATTTTTTCCTCCTTGTTGTTCTTGCTGTCCATTGAACTCGAAGTATATTTAATTTTAAAGCCATACCAACAACTTCTTATGCGTACGATACGAGACAGCCCGGCATGCGACAAGTTTGTGCACCACTTAGCTGTTGGCAGTTGAAAGTGGCCTGTTGCACAGGATTGTGAATGTCCTCTGACGTGTTTGATTTACATTGTGTTCCATCTTCTTCCCTGAGCGAGCGCAGCGGGGGGTGTATATGTAGCCGCCGGCGGTGTGCAGCCTTGTATGTTGTACCGCTTGATTAACGTATCATATCCTACACACTGCACTCGTGTATATCATACATACATGCACGACAAAGGCTGAATGTACGACGTGGCTTTACCGGTATCACCACCCCAAAACATACCTAACCGTAACACTAAGCCCACACAGACTAATATGTTTAGTAATCTATATGTTGTGTTCGCGGCGATGAATACGCGGTGAACTCTGTTCAAGTGTCGTCTGACATGATTTCACCTAACTATCCCCCAGCCCAACCTGGCACACCCCAAATACGAGAAGAGGAGCTGGGAATAGGCACTAGAGCAGAGGAAAGGGATCATCCCTCAAACTCTCGCACATACGCATACGCGTCTGGAGCAGCGGTGGCCCGGCAGCTAGATGCCCACCGACGACGTGCAAGATAGCAACCAGTGTCAAAATCATTGCAGTGTCGAGGAACACAACATGCGACACCAGCGAGTTAGCGTATCGGTCCAATGGCATTCGCGTCTTAGAAGGGTAGTCTAAGTATTACGTCTAGCAGCCAAGCATTTCTCCACCCAAATCTCGGCACAACCTGGCACAACCCAAAACCGAGACTCGGATCCAAGACAGAGCCCGACAGAGGTGGGGAGAGAGAGGGCATTCATCGAAGTCCTGGAAACATGTGTGCTCTTCTTTCGATGAGTCTGGTACGGTAGGTACAGGTGTGTACCACAAACAATACGTCGACAGCCAGCAGATAAACAGACAGCAGGACGTATTGCGCGCACGGTCCGTACCTGACTTCAAAGCGAAGAGTCGATGGTGTTGTTGCTGTTCAGGACGCGGACGTTCAGATGCAGCGGTTGTACGACAAGGTTTACAATGGTACGGCCGATACACGACCCGATCCAAGTTCTGCTCCCGTGGGGTCGGCTATCCGAAGAAGCAGGGCTCAATGTTGGTCTGTTGTACTTGCGGTATTGGCGGGCGAGGGACGAGGCTAAACGCATCGAGGCTCGTCTTCCGTGATCGGATGCTGGTTGGCCCACCCACATATATATTCCATCTACCGTTTGTGTCTCAGCATCATGACCCCCCAGCTATGAACCTATCCCGGCCTGTCACCAGCTCAGTACTGAACACGCTAGCCGTTCAAGGTGTTAAATCCAAGCGCTATTTGGCCACTTATGGCTTGCTTAGTGCCGGTAAGCGGGATTTATTGTGTTCCTGGTAGGCAGGTTGTTGAGCAGTCGCCCTTGGGTTCGAGATTGTGGCGTTGAATTTCGTTTTGGGGATTTGAAATTCCAAGATTATTCAGATCGGCATTTTTGCATTAGATATGGGTCCTTTACGGTTCTGGTAACAATGTTGTTTGGTAGTATATGTGTGGCGATGAAGGTCATTGCTAGCCTGCGAGATTTCTCAAGCTCGTTGATACTTATTTTGTTGGTTACACAATAGCCTACATTTCCATGTGATTAACTTTGGCTGGTGGAGGACTACATAGGTAGGTAAGCTAGTGGATAGGTAGGTAAGCTAGTGGATAGCCTACATTTCCATGTGATTAACTTTGGCTGGTGGGGGACTGCATAGGTAGGTAAGCTAGTGGATAGTGCTAAACCGAACAGTTCTTGACGTGTTGTTCAAGTCGATCTCAAACGCCTCACACGAGAATGCAGGACACCAGCGTTACCACCAAAATCTAGTCAAAATGTTTCCATGCGGGTATCAACCGTAAAACCCCCACTGGGTGCTGATATATGGAGCGCCGCCATTCGGGTGCCACCTTGATGTGCTCGTATTTTTCGTCAGCCGATACGTCTGTTATGAACACGATTGCCTCGAGTGCCTGGTTCACTGAGAAGCCGTAACGTGCCTTGTAAGCCACGGCGTCCATGATAAAGCCCCAGCTCTCCATGCACAAACTTTGGCGGCAGAAATCCCCGAACATTTCTGCAACCTCCCCGCCCTCCTCAGCGTAATCCAAGACTCCTTCGTGTTATCCACGGAATGGGTGGTCGAACTCTCTACTGGCACCACGCACATCTTCTTGGTGCCGCAGACACCATGGTACTCGCCGACGGGGACCAGGAAACTATCGCAATCGTTGAAAAAATGGCGAGAAGTTTAAAAATACGAGGGAACAGACGAGGGTATAGTTCACACGCCGCGCATATCAGATCCCTGATTCACGACCTGTGTCAGGGTAGCCGGGTCTCTCGTTTATATGCTTTTCATGGTCTGTAGCTTATTGTGAAATTAAAGGTGGGGGATACAGAGTGCCCCCTGCAGGTCTGCCAATTGAGCAGGTCCTCGGAGAGTACTCACTTTCGTTCCTTCGTAGAGATGTAGCTTTATTCGTTTCCACCAGAGCCCGGGATAGCTTCTGAGATCGGAGGCGCGTGCCTCCGATCTAATTCCTAACTTCCCCGAGTATGAACCGCCAACCTTATCATACGAAACCCATCCAAATGATCTCAAATTCGGATACCTACAGGCCTTTCGAGGCCGTATCTTAACACTAGCCCACCCTGATGAGTCGCATATGCAGAAATACGGGAGATTCGGGGAAACTCCGGTTCTACGAACTAGACCATGAGTCGAAGATGCGGCTCCTCAAACCCCACTCCCACACCTCTAACCGTCTGGCTATGGAGCCAGGAACACGCGAATAAAAGCAGTAGAAAGAAAAGCAGACCCTACAGCAAGGCAATAGTCACCCATCAAAAACCTGCCGCATCTGGGAGTCGGGAGGAACTTCAGCATACAAAGGTTGGTGTAAAAGCATCTCGGCGAATCTTCCTCCTGGTCTTCTTGCTTCAATTTCGGAGGCTCGTGTCGACGTCTCAAGGGATAAACTACACTAAGCAATTGATCCTGGCTGACACATCCTGGTCGCGGGCACGGACTTGCAGACCCAGGCGGGACGAGTAAAAAGGGTTCATCCTCGCTGCAATGAGAGGGTTTGACCCTCCGCTAATTACCGTACGAACTTGGGGGTCCATGCACCCAAAATGATGGGGATCCAATACGATAGATCCGGCATTGGAACAAGGTTGTTCCCAACTCCTTGGAGCCCGAGCACCTGAGATCATTCATCGGAGCCAAACGTCGTTCGCCGTAATCTCCGCCCCAATCGGGAGAACTGGAGGAGGCAGCAACACAACACCAAGTCTACGGTAGGGAGGGCTCCCTCTTTTTCACCACTAAATTTGAGTCACTCGCACGAGCGACTTTTTCTACAACTCGCGGACTGAAATACTTGAAGCGTTTCGCTTTTTTTAAGCGTAGCTTACCATTGCGGTGCTGTGTCATATCGCGAAAATATAACGGCACGAAAGCTTGAAACCGCAAAGGAACCGGGGGGGTAACTCGCGCGCGCATCCCCGAGCCGCTGCAAACACAGTCCTAAAATATCATCACACCCCCTACCACCATCTCGTAGCCTCGGTCATAGTCATTACCCCCTTTAGGACTTCATCGGGAAACCATGTCGAAATAATGGTGTGCCTATTGGAGCGTCGGCCACGCGAAGTTGAGTCGACCGATGGGGTAGAGGACGTTCGTTGTGTTCGAAGTGCAACGTGCGTAGGCGTACTACACGTACGCCGCGTGTTGACACTCGAATTGCCGCGCGCCCTTCCTCGGCACTTGACTAGGTCGCGCTGTACTTGTCGATATGAATGGGTCTCCAAAGGGCTCAAACCTCCCATCCACCATGCATTATGGTCGTTTCTTGAGCCGTAAGTTTATTTTCAAGCGTTGCAGCTAGTCTGAATGCTCCTCGAGGAGGTAGTTTCGGGGAGACGTCTTCCTTACTCAGAGCAGGGTGCTCCATGCCATCCATTACATATAAGCTGATGAATTCCTCCCACAACTGTCAGATTTGAGCCCTTAAGGGGTGTATAATTTGCGCGCACATATTAAGTTGACCCCGCCCCCGCCCTCCCCCCACTCCCCCCTCCTTTCAAACCCCCCACCCTCCCGCCCCGGGCCCCCACGCCCTTAAAACCTCCGTCCTCCCCTCACCGGTTGCACGACTTACAGGATATACTGATAAGCTGATGCATTTCCTTCCAAAGCTGTCATATTTTGTCCCCCTCAAAAATGGGTTTATAGTTCCCGCGCACAGATTGGTTAGCATCATCACCCTGTTGACAGTGATACAAGCTACACTGTAGTCCCGAGGGGAGTCGCCGACCAGTATCCTTAATGAGGACACACACCCCCAGTAAGACGCGCGATCGGAGCATCGCACACAGCCTTTAAATATGAGTTTCGACGATCTTACAGCTGGAGTGTATGTTTTGTGTTTATAATATACATATTTCGAGAGCCATCCATGCCGCTGTTCCCCCCCCCCCCCCCCCCGCCCCGAACGCCCCCTTCTTCCCCATCACCCGCACCATCGCCTAGACCTAGCACCACACGTATAACAAACCCCTCATCTAAAACCCTTCCTTCCCCCCCCCCCAGCCCCCCGCCCCCCCCGCCCCCACCCCCCACCTCCCCTCCCCCCCCCCCCCCCCCAACCCATCCAAACCCCACCCCCTCGAATACTCCACCCTCTCTTTACTCACTGATTGTACGACTTACCCCAGGATATACATTGTAAACTGATGCATTATTTCCAAAACCGTCACATTTATCCCCTCAAAATCATGTATAGTTTCCACGCACTTTTTGAGCTGCCCCACACGCCCCCCCCCCCCGCCCCGCCCCCCCCAATAATAAACTGGTGCCAAAACCGTCAGATTTATCCCCTTGAAAGGATTTATAGCTTACATGCACAAATTGCCCCCCCTTCCCCCCCCCCCCCCCCCCCTTCCAAACCCGCTCGCTTTTGATCAAAACCAGGCTCCCACGTCCTTAAAAACTCCGCCCCCCCCCCCTCACCGGTTATTCGACTTACAAGATTCACTTGATAAAAGGATACATTTCCCTCCACAGCTGTCAGATTTTGTCCCCCTCAGCAACAGGTTTTATAGTTTCCGCGCACAGACTGACTAAAATCACCCTGTTGACCCTGATAGCTACACTGCTGTAGTTGTAAGGGGAGTCGCCGACCTATATCCTTCATGAGGACACACAACTCGTAATGCGCGCGATCGGAGTATCACACACAGCTTGCAAAGATAAGTTTCGACAAAATCTTCGATCTCATAGCTGGAGTGTATTTTCATTTTTTATAATATATATATATATATATATTAGGGGCCGCGCTGGCCATACTGTAGCTCTCCCTATCTTTTTTCCTGTATGTTCCATTTTTATTGTATAGACTAATAAATTGTCTAGCTATAGTCGATTATTTTAAGGTTTTATTATGTAGGGTACGTACGGAACCGCACCGGGACATTTACCCAGATATTACCCATACCCGACACGTGGGTTCTGTAAGAAGAGATTAATGCCCGTACCCAGAAATTCTGTGAGTTGTGTACATGTTGGTTGTCCTCTGGGTAACGACGAAGACATTACATCGGAGATTAGGGAGTTCCATATTTGATGAGGGATATACCCTCTTGCGGGGGAATAAAAGTTTTGTTGAGGCGGGCAATTTGCTGGCGTTTGATGCTTTGCCATGCGATACCCCTTGCCTCACTCGATGGTTCCGGACGTTTGATAATATACATGAGCTATGCATGAACATGTGGGAATCTTGCTTGTCCCAATCCATCCTTATAAGACTTGTCAACGATGAGAGGTGGCATCTAACCAACACGATATCGTGAAGGTACCTAGCTTCCACTCACGCTAGGGAATTGGTTTCGGACAAACCCCGGGGTTTGTTTTGGGATTGAGAGCCATGACAAGTCCGGGAGACTCTGGCATTAGTGAAGGGAATATAGAAGTTTTGGTGGAGAGATCAAGCAGCATAGGATAGTGATTGCAGCACAGCAGCTTGGGCGAGCGCTGTGGGCGTCATACCTAGCGATGCCTACGATGGACTCAAGTAACTTCCGCTACGACATGGAGAGGACTTGTCGCGCTGAACTCGAGCTTGAGATGCCGCCGATGAACCGCAGGTTCGAGCTTCTCTGCAGTGAGGCCCACGCCCAAGCGGATTGCGTCACGCAATTAACGGGGCGAGTAGCCTAACGTGGAACAGAAGAGCGAGATAAGAGAGAGAGAGAGTGAGTGAGTGAGTGAGTGAGTGAGTGAGTGAGTGAGTGAGTGAGTGAGTGAGAAACGAAGAGATGCCGCCTCAACAACCGCAGCAGCAAGGAGCGCGCGGTACATGGAGCGATGGCGATGCGGAGCAGTAGCAGCAACAGGCCCAGCAACTCCGTCGGCAACAGAACCAACATCAGGCAGGGGATTGTTGCACCTGGCCCGACGATGAAGCGCAGCCACGTCGTCAGCACGACGAGCAGCAGAGGCTGCAACCGCAGGAAAATTGTGGAGTTTTGAGCGACGACAAAGTCCAGTGACCCCAGCAGCAGCAACAGCGTAGACTAAGGTATGCGGCCGAAGGTCCGCTTTGCGCCGGAAGCAGAGGAGAAAAGAGAGCGGTACAGCAGCGGCTGTGAGGGGGAGCAAAAGAGATAGGATTAGTTGGCAGGCAGGCAGGTGCCGGAGGAGAGGTGGAGAATGCGAGAGCGGGGATGAACGCGCGCTGGCGGAAAAGCTTTTTGTCTGGACTGCTGAAGCAGTCGTACGTTCGCAGGTGGTTGTGGTCGATGGGGGGAACGTACCTCCCGAGGAAGCGGGAGAGGGAGAGAGTGATGGCGGGCATTGATGGAAGTGTCTGCATCATCGGTTGGGGAGCGGAGCATGGACGAAAAAGGAGGGAATGCCTGAAGCGAGAGCGACTAAAAGAGAAAGGATCAACTGGCCACCAGCAAGGGCTTTAGGCCCGCGCACAAGACACGTTTTGACTTTGCTGTTTTTGGTTGCTGGCGTTTTTCGTTTTGGCTTGTTTTAATTTGATTTGAGAATAGCGAATCCCCCTCCACGATTGAGATTGATTAAAAGTGAAATGTGTTTTGTAGTTTGAGATTCGAGAGAAATGAAGGCACGGTTCACTGGCGTAAAATGTTCGTAGCTTCACTCGCCGAAGCGATATGTATTAGACGTACTGCAGGACAAACCTCTCTGATTCCGTGTTGTGGCTGCCTGCCAGAGCGCCCAAACAGGGCACTATATGTCGGAGTTGAGTTTCATACATACGTGGAAGTGAAAGCTGAAAGATGATACACTAGTTATTTTTCTCCGTACACACTCGAAGTTTACAGCCAGCATTTTAAATGCGCATGAAACAACTTGCAAACGAAGTTCGAGCAAAGTGGTGGACAAACGCCACTGAACTAGCAATGCTATACATACATGTACGCCCCTTGAAGACTGTGTGATGAGCAGTACAGGACTGGTCTAATGTCTTGCTAATATTTGCCCTTTGAATGGGGATAGTGCGTGGTTTATGGCGCTGCTGAGATGATGGCATGATGTACAAGCAAAACGCAGGTTGTCGATGTCTGTTGAACCGCCGTATACTGCTGATAATACTGTATGTTATTTGCTGTAACACTTTGCATCTTTGATTTGCCTGTAAATCATTTTTACAAATATATTTCAAGGACGTCAGCCGTGAGTTCGACGAATTTCGTGTCAATACTCATCTTTGCAAGCTGCGTTGTTGGTACTTGTAATATACTATGTGGGTGGGTTTTTTCTTAATGTGAGGGGTCCTATTCTTTTGTTTAAAGTATAGATCTATACATGTAAGGATTTATAGTTTCCACGCACAGGTTGACCTGCCCCGCCCCCCCCCCCCCCCCCCCCCCCCTCCGCTCCTCTTGATCAAACTCAGGCCCCCACGTCCTTAAAAACTCCGCCCTCCCCTCACTGGTTATTCGACTTACAGGATTCACTTGATAAACTGATGCATTTCCTTCCACAACTGTCATATTTTGTCCCCCTCAAAAACGGGTTTTATAGTTTCCGCACACAGACTGACTAAAATCACTCTGTTGACCCTGACAGCTACACGATAGTTGCAAGGGGAGTCGCCGACCTATATCCTTAATGAGGACACACAACCCGTAATGAGCGCGATCGGAGTATTACGCACAGCTTGCAAAGATGAGTTTCGACAAAATATTCGATCTCACAGCTGGAGGGTATTTGTATTTTTATAATACTCGGTATGACATAGTCTATATACTATCGGCCCTCCTCCCCCCTCCCCCCTCCCCCCTTCCCCCCCCTTTTTTTTCCGCCTATTTCGTTCAAACGCCCCACTTACAATCGAAATCGGTCAGAGTAATCAACACTTCTACGCAATTGATATCACGTCATTATATTTCTAGCCATCCATGACGTAGCTTTCATCCATCTCCCCTCCCCCCCTTCAACGCCCCCTCCTTTCCCACACCCCGCACGATCGCCTAGACCCGGCACCACGCGTATAGCAAGCCCCTACATATACATTAATACGCGCGATCAGAGGATCACACACAATGTTGCCAAGATGATTTTCGACCAAATCCTTGATCTCATAGCTGGAGTGCTTTTTAATATATTCTGTGACCTAAACGTCTTGAAAACCCTCCCCCCCCCCCCCCCTATTTTTTCCCTTGCTCTCTCTTGCTCAAACGCCCCACCTGATATCAAAATCCGCCAGAGTAATAAATACTTCCACCCCCTGGATATCACCTCATTATCTTTTTAGAGCCGTCCATGCCGCTGCCGCAATTCCAAACCCCTCCCCCGCCCCCAACGCCCCCTCTTCCCCACCACCCGCACCATCGCCTAGACCTAGCACCACGCGTATAGCTAACCCCTACATCTATGCGACCTCAAGCCCCCCCCCCCCCCCTCCCCCCGCCCCCTACTTCCCCCCCCCCCTCCCCCACAAAAAGAATTTATAGTTTCCACGCACAAATTGAGCTGCCCCACCTGTCCCTCCCCCCCTTCGCCCTCTCCCGCCCCCCTGTTGATCAAAATTAGGTCCTCACGTCCTTCAAAACTCCGCCCTCCCTTCACCGGTTATTCGACTTACACGATTAACTTGATAAACTGATGCATTTCTTTCCACAGCTGTCAGCTTTTGTCCCCCTCAAAAACGTGTTTTATAGTTTCCGCGCACAGACTGTCTAACATCACCCTGTTGACCCTGATAGCTACACTGTGGTTGTAAGGGGAGTCGCCGACCTATATCCTTTATGAGGACACACAACCCGTAATACGCGCGATCGGAGTATCACACACAGCTTGCAAAGATGGGTTTCGACAAAATATTCGATCTCACAGCTGGAGTGATTTTAATTTTAATCATAACATCGAAATTGGACAAACGGGAGAAGAAAACCGAGCTCTCTCGGGTGAACTTTTTTTGTACATGCGTCGGCATTATACGAGTTGTTCTGTCACGTCAAGGTAGATGTGGACTAGTTTAAATATGTGTATATGAGTCCTTGACAGCTGTCCGTCACGGGGAAAGATTGCCGTCTCCTGATGCACCCGGTATGTTTTTGAAGTGTGGCGCGCCCCGCATGTTGCGTAGAAACAGCATGCAGCACAGTAAAACTCCTGCTGCATGCTGTCCGCGTGTCTGTTGGCAGCTATCGACACAAGAGGATACGAGTACGAGCGATTTATGTGAGCACCAACTACGTTGAGTTGTCTACCTGATACATGAAAGACCCTCGTACTATTTGTTGTACGGGATAGCAGAATAATATATCTCAGTATTTCCCCCCCAGCGTAGCATTGTGATACTGTTCTGCTGCTGCTATTAAATGTACTCATGGATGTGTTACGGGTATGAGTGGAGGGCTCTTGGTGAGCGGTTTAAACCAGGGCAATTGAGAGATATGGGTGCATTCTTGATGCGATGAGCCGTCGTTGCGTGGTTGTTGATGTTCTCACGTTAACAACGTGGTATCATGTATTAACGTCGACAAATAATCGATCGTTTGAAGTAGTATCTGAGAAATGGAATTGTACAAAGTAGTGTAAAAGACAGCTTTATGGGCTAACGATGAATGGATGAAAAGGGCAGTTCACCCTATGCCGACCTAATCTCTTGATTACAAGACCCGCCCCCTGCTTGTATGGAGTCAATCTTGCGGCAGAGGCGGCCGATTCACCATGCCTGAAGAACGATAGGCTGGACAGAGTTCCCGAGCTGCGGCAACGCCATGAGGCCGGAAGGAGGCAGCCGCGGTGGGGGGACCAGCAGCAGTAGTAGTGTTTGGGGCAATGGTATTGAACGAAATGGGTATGATGCTGGGTCATCGACTTTGATGCTTGAACTTTGAATTGTGAGCCTGCTTGTCAGATTGGCTTGATTGTTTCTTGTCTTTTTTGGCTGAATAAAGGCTTTTATTGTTGGTACGGCCAATAATGTTGGAAAACGGCAAATCCCCCGATTTTGAACAGGCCATGAACTGCGCAGGGGCATGTCTGGCCTAGTTTGAGTATTCATGAATATTTTAGTATTGTCCCGTCGACGCTTTGGTTATGCATTGTCTCGTCGCGCGGGCTTACCCCATGTTTGTTTGTAGTGTGTGTTGCACCCGTGACATGCATTCTTACTTGTCGGGGTAGCTAGCTATATTATCTCGATTTCAGAGTACGGATTGTAAATAATCAGTTTTCCAGTGAGATATTTAGTTATTCGAAATTGAGTGAGCATTACAACGTCCCGCCGCTACGTGTGTTACACGTTTCGTTGTCGTCGGTGCAGCGTGCAGAGTACGTACTCTATAGATTGAGTTTCTGTGGTTGTTTTCATTTTTGTGCAATAAGGCGTTTTAGCTTTTTTTCCTCGTCCACAGCTAGGCCCTGTACTGGGTACTGAGGAAATCGGGGATACTCAGAGAGCCCGTTTGATGGAGTCAATTTTCGAAAATTGTGCTGTTGTTTTTGCCTGGCCATTTGGAGAATAATATTGCCGCTTTCACCTGGCAATGATCTTAGAGAGTAGGTGTTGATGTTGCTTCTAGCATGAGGCTGTTTGTCATTTCGTTTTGAGACTTTGAGGATGTGATTTTAGAATTTGATTTTTGAGTGGAGGATTTCAGTTTTCACATGACATACTGTACATACATGCATTTTTGGCTTTTTGTTTTAAATTTGAGTTTGGGGTTCCGATTTGGATACAAGATCATTAGGATATGACGATATATCAACCCTGCCTTGTCATACACCGCATTGGGTGATATTGACGCATAATTAGCATGGAGTATGCTGGTAGTATACTGAGCTCAGGGGGGATACTTGTTGTGCACCGAGGAGGGGGGATGATTTTCGTCGTTCACCGAGAAGGGGGAATGCTTTTCGTCGTGCGCCGAGGAGGGGGGATATTGGTGGTCCTCTGGTTTAAGACGAAGATATCGTATCAGAGATTATTAGGGAGTTCCAAATTTGATGAGGGATATAGTCTAGTCTATATACGCTCCTGCAGGGGAATATGGGTTTTGCTGAGGAGGGCAATTTGCTGGCGTATGATGCTTTGCCATGCGATACCTCTTGCCTCACTCGATGGTTCCGGAGGTTTATAATATACATGAGTTTGGCGTGAACATGTGTGAGTCTTGCTTGTCCCACGCCCGTCCAAATAAGACCTGTCAACGCTGAGAGGTGGCATCTAACCAACAGTACAACTTCCATACCCGTACCCGGAACTTCTTTGTGATCGGGAAAAAATCATATCCGTACGCCGGATTCAGGTACACCATCTTGTACCCGTGCCCGAATATTCTGTGGGATTTGTACGCCCGTGGCACAATACCCGGAGTACGAGTATACTCTCGCAGAATACCCCAGGCACTCTGAAAGGTACGGGTTTTACCCGGAAGGGGAGTGTCGGGTATGTTCTACATTCTGACGTCGCATTACGTCACACACATTAAGAAACATGATCACAAAAACAAACAACAAGCACACACCACCGTCTTGTCTGGCACAGAAATGCCACATACACATGGAAACACAACGGTACAGTCTGTGGAGAGTGAAAATAGTCACATCGACAACACGACGTGTATGAAAATACGTGGAAATGTGGTGAGCGTAAGCTTCATTTTGCCCCATTCGCCGGAGGATAACAATACATGTTTAGCCAAGTGCTTTTTGGTGTTAAGTGGAGAAGTGTTTTGTCACACTTGACTAGTGGCTCGCTGCGCGAGAAGGCACTTGACGATCGTCGGGAGTGGCGGAGTGTCACACTTGACTGGTGGCTCACTGCGCGAGAAGGCACTTGACGGTCGTCGGGAGTGGCGGAATGTTTTATAACATTTGACTGCGCGAGAAGTCACTTGGCGATCGTCGGGAGTGGCGGAATGTTTTACAACGTTTGACTGCGCGAGAAGTCACTTATCGATCGTCGGGAGTGTCGGAATGTTTTGTCACACTGGACTGCGCTAGAAGGCACTTGGTGATCGTCGGGAGTGGCTGAATGTTTTTTCACACTGGACTGCGCGAGAAGGCACTTGGCGATCGTCGGGAGTGGCGGAATGTTTTGTCATACTTGACTGCGCGAGAAGGCACTTACTTGGCGATCATCGGGAGTGGCGGAGTGTTTAGTCGGCGACTTTCGCTTTGAGGCGGAGAATGTCACCGATAGGATGCTCGTACTTAGTCCCCTGTAAAGGGAACAGCAGAATTTGGCTAGGAAGGCCGCATGGTGTGATGACAAAGTGCGCATGGGTTACGTCGTACGCAGGTGTAGGATGTAACGTGCTGAAAGACACGAACACTTTTTACAGGACGCACAGCCGTAGCTGGAGACGCATAGTCTAGACTGCATACATAGGAGATGATGCATACACAGGTAGTCTAGACTACATACATAGGAGATGATGCATACACAGGTGATGGAAGGGATTTGTACCGCAGGAACGCTGGAGGAAGGTGAGGTAGTATGGCAGATTCGAACACGTGCGCGTATCCTACACACGCAAACACACAGGAGTACTACTGCTGCGCTACACATGTCGTAGTCTAAACATGTATGTGTACTACACGCACAGACAGCGAGAGCTGTGTGCACACCGTTGTACACACCTGCATCCACAGGTGGTGATGGAAGGGATTTGTACCGCAGGAACGCTGGAGGAAGGTGAGGTAGTATGGCAGGGGTTCGAACACGTACGCGCATCCTACACACGCAAACACACAGGAGTACTACGGCTGCGCTACTAAACATGAAGACTATGTGCTACACACAGCGAGAGCTGTGTGCACACGGCTGTACATACACACACACTGCTGTGACCATGCTGAGTGCGCAGCGTATAAGCAGTGCCGTGTACACACCTGCATTCACATGTGATAGAAGGGATTTGAACCACAGGAGCGCTGGAGAGTGAGGTAGTATATAGGGCAGGTTCGAACACGTATGCATTCACATGTGTTGGAAGGGATTTGTACCGCAGGAGCGCTGGAGGAAGGTGAGGTAGTATGGCAGGTTCGAACACGTACGCATTCACATGCGATGGAAGGGATTTGTACCGCAGGAGCGCTGGAGGAAAGTGAGGTAGTATGGCAGGTTCGAACACGTACGCGTATCCTACACACGCAAACACACAGGAGTATTGCTGCGCTACACATGTATGTACCACACACAGAGAGCCCTGTGAATGTGTATCGGAAGAGGTGGTCTCCCCAGTCAAGATACCACCGCTCTGCTGTAGGGACATTCCGCTGCATGGTGTGTGTGCGGAGATTCCGCCGCAGCACGAGGAGGTGGTACGCCGTAAGGTTTGAAGAGGGCGAAGATCACGCAGCCGCAGAGAAGGAGGAGCCTAGAACGAGCGAAGAGGCTCATAGCAGACACCCACAGCACGCGGCGGAGGTGAGCTGCGTCAGGAACCCGCGAGAGAAAGTATGCAGCAGCCGAACTGAAGGACGCAGTCGCCGCCGTACGCAGACACGGCAGACCACACGGGCAGAATCGAAGAGCGGAGGCGCAAAAGTTCCAGCGCAACGCCGAGGAGCGCGGTATATCCGACGAGGGATAGAAATAGAGGGTGTGCGGTGTGCGCTGCGAGGGTGTTTGCGTGCTAGGGTGTAGTTCGTAGCGCCGTTTGATTTGTAGCGCAGCCGTTTGAATTTTATGGTTTTGTAAGGACGAGGAGGCTTTTTTGGGAAGGGATTTTTTTTCCGCAGCCCAGGGCACAACGAAGTGAAATGTTTTTGCTGTGTGTCGTGTTGGTTGTCCCGCACGAGCAGGATCGAACAGCAGAGGCGCAAACGTTCCAGCGCATGCACCACCAGCGCTGGGTTGGCAGGGCAGCCGAAGGGTGCTTGTATGCTACTACTAGCAGTGTAGTGTGTGTTGGTGTTGGTGTGTGTGTCCCAAAGTGAACCACGAGCTGGTTGTTTGCGTGCCAGGGTGTAGTTCGTAACGCCGTTTGATTGGAATCGCAGCCGTTTGAATTTCCTGGTTTTGTAAGGACGAAGAGGGTTTTTTGGGAAGGGATTTTTTTTCCGCAGCCCAGGGCACAACGAAGTAAAATATTTTTGCTGTGTGTTGTGTTGGTTGTCCCGCACGAGCAGGATCGAACAGCAGAGGCGCAAACGTTCCAGCGCATGCACCACCAGCGCTGGGTTGGCAGGGCAGCCGAAGGGTGCTTGTATGGTACTACTAGCAGTGTAGTGTGTGTTGGTGTTGGTGTGTGTGTCCCAAAATGCACCACCAGCACTGGGTTGGCAGGGCAGCTGAACTGTGCTTGGATGGCAGCCGCACGGTGCTTGGATGGCACTAGCAGTGTAGTGTGTGTTGGTGTTGGTGTATGTGCTGGGTTGGAAGGGCAGCCGAACGGTGCTTGGATGCTAGTAGCAGTGTCGGGGGGGGGCGCCGCCCCCCCCCCCGAACCCCCCCTCCCGGGCCCGACACAGTGTGCGTTGGAAGGACCCTCACCAGTGTGCGTTCGAAAAAGTACATGGAAAAAGTATGTAATAGATTTTTAAAAATAAAAAAATGAAAATGAACGACGCAAATCCTCAGAATGAATTACCGCCAGACGCATCTACAGACACCCAGAATGTATCACCGTCAGATACAACGCCAGGCCCGAGTGGCGGCACACCGCCAGACGCCGCTGGTGGCACTCCACTCCCTCCAAACAAAACGAGCGGGTCAGAGGAGGTGGAGGTTATCAACGGTGAAAAAAGCATGCCCGAATCAAGACGGCGATTGTCTACGACTCGAAAGGGAGACTGGCTGACCTGCCGGAGGACCCCATCAAAGCCGTCTCTAGTTATGCGGTTCCGAACACCTATCGGAGGGAAGGCGCCCGCAAACGGTCGTTCATGTACTGGCTAGGGGTCTACGCCATCCCAGAACGACGAGCGACACAAGTATCACAGCTTAGCCAAGAGGACCTGCCGCAAAAACCAAAGTGGTCGTTCCGTGCAAACGAGGCGAACGCAGCGATTCCATACAAGTACCCGCGCCCGGAACTTTTGTGCGTTCCGCAATAACTTCTATGAGCTCTGTACACCGATGGAGAAATACCCTGGGCACGGGTATGGCCCTTGTACCCCGGTGCGGGTGCGGGTAAGGGTATCGCATGTTGCACCCTACCCGGAACTTCTGTCGGTGCCGAACAGCACCCATGCAATGCCTCAAAACTTCTGTGAGTTCTGTAATAAAACAATACCTGTACCCCAAACTTTTGTGATGCCTGTCAAAATTCAAGCCCGTACCCGGGGTATGGGTACAATACATCATATCCGAACCAGATGCTTTTTTGGTTTGTGTACAGCACCCACACGACACCCGAAACTTCTGTGGGTTCCGTAAGAAAAAAAAATCGCGTACCCGGAACTCCATAGAGTTTTGCAAGAAAAAAATACTCCTTGTGGAATGCATAAACCCTACTGACCACAACCTTGCATTGTTTTCAGAATATAAGGGGCCTGTGAAACACGCCTCACGGAAAGCGCCACACCACCTGAACCACAGCTTCGTTCTCTTTTATGTGCTACCTTATGTCCAGCCCATTTTGTTTTAACCACCAGCATGTCACTAGAACGTACGCCTTGCTGTATTTGCATCGAGTAAGATGCTTGGGTTTTGTTCATTCTGCAACCCCTAATCCGTACAACAAGTACTTTGCAGCGCTCGGGATGTAAGGGATGCGGGGTTCTGTTAAGAGGCGGCATCGGTCGGTATGCCAGTGGTTGCCGTTGACGCTGAAATTTCATAGTAAAAAAACACCGGCTGCGCGAGAACTCGTATGTTTTTCAGGGTGACCAATGCATGGCATAGGGATATCTATAGCGTTAGCCCCTGAGCCAGTTTCGGGTTGAATCGTGCGTCAGGGCTATCTGGCAGTAGTGCCAAGCAGAGTGCCGTAAACGTGAGCTTTCTTCAAATACCATATGCAAAGAGGGCGTAGCTCCGGTTGAGGAGGTATCACGTTCTCCGTAAGGCGTTATTTCTTCCGCCATAAACGAAAAGCTTTAGGATCAAGTGTGCACTGCCCGACAACTGATGCAGAACGTCAGATCTCCCTCGTCGGTCTTCACTCGAGCAATACAGGTGTGTGGGTGTGCCTTTGCATCATATGAAGAGCAGAAGAGAGATCACCTCGGAACAGCAATCAGCGATCGACGTCCAACGCATGTCCCATCATGACTCGACAGCACTAACAACCCGAGCAACAGGCCTGAGCTTGACCTCCGCTGGACTGCCACACATGCAGGGGGTGCACAGGAACTTGCGTACAAACCCGTTAGACCCAAGTAGCCTACACCAAGAGTTAATTCACACTGTAACAATTTTATGCGCATACTGAATTAATTCCACAGATGTCTGGTGGTGTCGTTTCCCTTAATAATGCGGGTTATACAGTTTCCGTGCGCGCAGAACAAGGTTGAGCGTCTTAGTCCTGTTGACCCTGGCATTAGCAGGGGAGTCACCGAACTGCTGTAGTATCCTTCACGAGGGTATACACACCCCGTAATACGCGCGATCGAAGTACCACACACGCAGCTTGCAAAGCTGAGTTTTGATAAAAAACTCTTTTTTGGTCGATCTCACAGCTCAAGTGTATTTTTCATCGTTAAAAATCTGGACTTTTATCCTACAATTAGGGTACTACAGTATACTGTGGGTTCCGCCGAAACCATTGTTGACGATTTTTTTATTCGAACATTATTAGCCAAACACACATACCGGCGAAACATTTTTGAGGGTGGGACAGACTCCGACAAAGAATAACCAATCAGATTGCGCATTCTTCACGATGAAGAATCGACAAAGAATCGACAAAGAACGGCAAATAATTAAACCTGTTTTCAGTATACCCCAGTCTCTTCCCTATGTGTTTGGGGCTCATGCTGGGTTCTGTGAGGAGTCGGGGGCATATACAAGGTCAAATATTTACGGAAAATGTGTTTGCTCTTCTTTACGCCGAGGCTCTTATTCAATGGCTTTAATACCAGGCATAATTTACGGTGATACACCAGGCATAATACACGGCAATGTACGGTACAACAAAGTATAAAATGTACGATACTACTAATCGCTTCCTCAGAATTGTGTTTTTTTGTTTTTGTTTTTTTGACCGCCCACTTTTTTTGATCTCCTGATGATGACCTGCGATGTGACTGGTTGCATCTATTTTTTTCACACGAGCAGCCGAGTAGGAGGTGGGCTAGTAAAGACTATAAAAAATGAAAATACACTCCAGCTGTGAGATTGAATATTTTGTCGAAGCTCATCTTTGCAAGCTGTGTGAGATACTCCGATCGCGCGTATTACGGGTTGTGTGTCCTCATTAAGGATATAGGTCGGCGACTCCCCTTACAACTAAAGTGTAGCTATCAGGGCCAACAGGGTGATGTTAGTTAGTCTGTGCGCGAAAACTATAAAACCCTTTTCTGAGGGGGACAAAATCTGACGGCTGTGGAAGGAAATGCATCCGTTTATCAAGTGAATCCTGTAAGTCGAATAACCGGTGAGGGGAGGGCGGAGTTTGGAAGGACGTGGGGGCCTGGTTTTGATCAAAAGGGGCGGGGTTGGAGGGGGGGGGGGGGGGCAGACGGGCGGGCAATTTGTGCGTGGAAGATATAAATCCTTTAGGGGGATAAATCTGACGGTTTTGGGAAGAAAAAAAACACTAGTTTATCATGGGGGGGGGTTGGGGCGGGGGGGGGTGGGGCAGCTCAATCTGTGCGTGGAAACTATACATTCTTTTAGGGGACGGGTTTGGAAAGAATGCATGAGATTACCATGTATATCCTGGGGTAAGATGTACAATCAGAGGGCGGAGGGTGGGGGTGGGATGGGGTGGGGGGGTGGGGAGGTGGGGGGTGGGGGCGAGGGGGGTGGGGGGGGGGGGTGGGGGTGGTGGGGGGGGGGAGGGAAGGGCTTTAGGTGGCATAGATGTAGGGGTTTGATATACGTGTGGTGCTAGGTGTAGGCGATGGTGCGGGTGGTGGGGAAGGACGGGGCGTTCGGGGCGGGGGGGGGGGGGGGGGGGGGGGGCAGCGGCATGAATGGCTCCAGAAAAATTATGAGGTGATAGAAGGGAGGGCAGGTGAAGGGGGACATAAATAGAGACCTTTAAATAATGCAGGCACGCGAACGAACGATGCGGTCTCTTTCGCCAGGCGAACACACGAGCCAAATGTACGCCTAGAGGTTGCCGTCAATGAACCGCCCTGCTTCTGGGTGTGATTCAACAGCAACTCATATATATGACATTGGTATTCGCAGTCACGCGTACTTCTCAAAGTGTACGTTGACAAAGTACAAAATTCAAAGGACTGACTCTCGAAGTTTCTCAGCAGAGCCATCAGGCACCATCCACCATCGAACTCCCAGCCGAGAGGGTGTACGACGATCTGCAAGGGGGAGGTAAACCAAAGGGCTCGAAATGGAGCAGCACCAAAACCACGCAGGGGTGTGTCGTTCTCCAACTAAATGGTACGCAAGATGCACCATCAACACCTCCGTCCACTATTTAAAAATAGTGAAAACGCGGACAGGGATCACACTAGGCACGCTAGCCAGTAATCGTCACACGCTAGTAGCGGGTTCTCCATCTTCAAGGTCCCCGCCCTGCGAAAAAAAGAAAATAAGGTACAGCAGTACGCATGGAAGGAAGCAGCAGCAGTAAACAACAAAACACAGCAGCAGCGAGAAGGGAAAGGCGGAGCACGGAGCGAAACAACAGGAGAAGAGAGCAGGTTGAATGAGGTGCAATCGACACTTGACATAAATAAATCAACTGCAACCGCACTAAGAAAGAGCACGAGGCTACCAAGACGGAGGAAATGCAAAGTTTTCCTCTAGGAGTGGCCCATCGAAGTGGACCTAACGCGTCCGCGGCCGCGAGACCAACTGATGTCGCGCCTCAAGCGCCCATAAACATATTGGTTCCAGATCTCCTCGATATCAACCCCGTGAAAGTTGCTCGTGGATTTTGGCGCATTCCCTTGAAATTCAGGCCTCGCGTACCTCTCCTCTTGTCGCCGGGGGTCCCCTCAAAACTACTCCGCAGAACCACGCCGTCCCCGGTGATGTGTATACCAAGTCAACACTATTATCACCGCACGTTCCTATTACAGTGTTGGGGTCACCTACGGTGAGACTCCTATCAAGCGGAACACCAAATCAACAGAAGCAAGCAACCGGAGCGGTAGCGCAAACACGAGCGTATGCGCTGTACAAACTGCACATGAAGACCAAACAGCAGCAGCAGCAGCGGCAGCAGCAGCAGCAGCAGCTGCAACAGCAGGTTAGAAAGGAAAAGGTCGGCCACATAAACGTCACTACGAATTGGGCAACTCCGGCATGACCCTCCGACATGCCGTCAGAGTAGTTTCGCAAGGAGTTCGTTTATGACAGCTTGCTGCCGTCTGCTGTGATGTGTACCAACTTAGCCCACCTTCTGGCGCCACGCTTATCACGGAGTGTGTTCGTTACTCGGGCAGGATGGGGAGGTCATCTTGACTCGAGGCCATTTCGACTCCTTTCACGACGCCTGCACTCGTGCCCAACGCCTGGAATTTCGGGTGTCCCCCCGCAGCGTCCCGGTTTATCATCTGGCAGGAGCGTCAAGTTGGGCGGGGGCGTGGCTGGAGACTTGGCCGGCAGCACAAGCAAAGCCAGCTCACAAGTCGGACGGCACGCCAAAGTACATACGTACTGTTGTATTTGTACGATACAAGGATGGTGGGTATCTGCTGTGCACGCATCTGACTTCAAGTTATATTTGCTGTACGCTTGTTTACATTTGTCGGCGCTTTTAATAATGGTGCGCGTCGCTCTTACGGTGCGGGCGTGCGGCAGCTTCAGGTTGCAACGAGGTGCAGCGCGGAACCACCGAACCGCACCGTAGCTGCATCATCGCCCTGTGCCGCACCGCACCGCACCGCACCGCACCGCACGCTCCTGCAAATAGAACAACCACACCACGCCACCACGGGTCGGTCCTACATATGATGGCACGCGTTCGCGTTTGCTTCGTACCGCGAACAGCCTTGCGTTTGCAACTACGACAAGTAGTTCAGTTCAACCACAATTCTGAAGTATAAAACAACACCCTCTTACCCCAGGCAGTGCGAATTTCACACTAGCTTCGTCCTAACAGAGTAGAGAGGAAGCCAAAGAAGCAGGTTCGATGCTATGACGGCTTCAGGCAAAGTGGAAACAGCCTTGTTGGACCTTCGTTGCTATATACGTTTCCTTCTCCGCGGCAGGATGTCATGTACCTGCCTGCCTACGCCCCCTTTAAATTTCCATTGGTACCCGTACATGATACCTGGTACGTACCTTCTCCTTATTATCTTGGTTTAAAAGTAGGCGCCCTCCAAAGAAAAGCATTCAAGTACCGCAGCTTCTCTTGGTCGTGAGCGCCCGCCAAGCACCTAAACATCCCGCAGGATGAATGCATTCCAATTACATTGGAGGTCTGATCTCGTGCATCTCGTTTCTCCATCACGGCCGTCGCCAATCGCGTAAGCAAGGCTCGCTTAGCTGTGCCTTGCTCTAGCTTCGTGCTCCTCTCTCTTTCTTCGTTCTTTTTTTTCGTCCCCTGTCTTTTTACCCAATTTTTACCGCCTCCGACGGCCGTTTAAACTCCCAAAAATTCTGTCCCACCCTACAAATTGTTTTTTGCCCACATACTGTCCGGAGTGGCTCGCTAATACTACAGCAAACGAAGGGCTACTTATATGGTAATGCATCCTGTACCTAAATCATATCGTTGATGCATTCCTACTTTTTGACGGGTTACATGGCGCAAGTATTGGCTTGTATGAGACCTCCTACACCAGCAGGCCTGAGAATACCACCCGCTCTGAGGGTCCCCTCGGTGCAGATACCTTGAGCGCTGCAGCATGTCCTGATAAAGGTCTGGACAGGTAGTTGACTGCACTCGGAAGTACCTGGAAAAATTTTATCAAATGCAGGTGTGGTGCCAACCTCTGTTCCACAGTTTGGATCCACCTGACTTTTCATGACGATTTGCTGATACCGCACAGTCGGTTGTACGACGAGTCGTCTCGAGTGTTTCCGAAGGACGTGGCGTAATAGCTGCATTTACAGTTTGCAACACAGTTCAGGCTTTCACTTTTAGGCTTTTACGTACGAGATATGGCAGTGACTGGAGGAGTGGATTCACAAGTCGTGGTTGGTTGAAAGAGAACACCACAACTGCCATTACACCTCAGACATCGGTCGGTCATAGTGTGATGCTGAAGCCCCGCAAATCGAGCGCTGCTGAAATACTCAATCATGCACCAAGCACGAATTTGCGTCTGATATAGACTGTATGCCTGGCACCTGGTGGTGGCTTTTATTACGCGAACAACATTTTATATGCGCTGTAATCGGTGCGGTGTCAGTCAGCAGTTGAGATTTCAACTGCCTTTTTCAAGTGCCAGGTGTTGAAAAAGTCGCTAGGTATTGGAAAGTCATGGGCGGTATCCAATGCTCTGTTGTTCGCGGGTGAGTCCCATAGTTGGAACTCATGTGCTGGATTGAAAGAGGGGTGCGGAAGACAACCGGAATACTGTCCGTGTGGCAGACACCTTTTGACCGTATTATTTTTCTCTAGTGACAGAAACACTGCCGGTACGAGGTACCTGATCTATACTATATATTCAACGGTGCGGTAGCAAAGGCGGTGCACTCACAGAGGTAGGATACCAAAAACATGACAAAAGCATGGTAGCCCTTTCCCGTCCAACAGCAGGATCCAGTGCAGAAATATGGCCGACAGCGTAGCGAGGGTCGAAGATCCGCAGATCCCAACGAGGGCAGGTACCTTGGCCGCAACCTTGAAGGAGCGCCTCAGGAACCATAACTCCAAGAGCAGTCGCGCCCATACGCACGTGAAAAGGATACCCGTTATGACCAGAGCTGCCTTGAGCGCACTCATGGTGTATTCCAGCTTCGGCGGGTGTCATGTGCAGTTTGATACCGACCCTTGGCACCGCGTTTGCGCCTGCTTACGTAGAGACATGCGTGGCTCGTGACGGCTGTGATCGGAAAGATGCGTACATGAAGGCATGATGAGGAAAAGCGTTACATTTTTTGATGCAAAATGCCAACGGATCAGCTCATTCGTACAGTACCGTATCTTTATTTTCTGTTTTCGTTTTGGATGCTACACTAGTCTAGTTAGTCTATATACGTACGTATTGATTCATTTTTTGTACTCTTGTGTACTCGTCAGTACTCGAATGAACACCAGGTATGTACCGGTAATACCATTAATGTATACGTATCTGGTTGAGAATAGGGCTGGCCCCTCCGCCCCAAACGTGGAGGGGGCATACTTTGGTCCTTCAGAACCAAATATTATAAAAAATGAAAATATACTCCAGCTGTGAGATCGAAGATTTTGTCGAAACTCATCTTTGCAAGCTGTGTGTGGATTACTCTTGTGTACTCGTCAGTACTCGAATAAAAACCAGGAATGTACCGGTAATACCATTAATGTATACGTATCTGGTTGAGAATAGGGCTGGCCCCTCCGCCCCAAACGTGGAGGGGGCATACTTTGGTCCTTCAGAACCAAATATTATAAAAAATGAAAATATACTCCAGCTGTGAGATCGAAGATTTTGTCGAAACTCATCTTTGCAAGCTGTGTGTGGATTACTCTTGTGTACTCGTCAGTACTCGAATAAAAACCAGGAATGTACCGGTAATACCATTAATGTATACGTATCTGGTTGAGAATAGGGCTGGCCCCTCCGCCCCAAACGTGGAGGGGGCAAAATTTGGTCCTTCAGAACCAAATATTATAAAAAATGAAAATATACTCCAGCTGTGAGATCGAAGATTTTGTCGAAACTCATCTTTGCAAGCTGTGTGTGATAATCCGATCGCGCGTATTACGGGTTGTGTGTCCTCATTATAGACATAGCCCGGCGACTCCCGTTACAACTACAGCGGTGTAGCTATCAGGGTCAACAGGGTGATGTTAATCAGTCTGTGCGCGAAAACTATAAATCCGTTTCTGAGGGGGACAAAATCTGACAGCTGTGGAAGGAAATGCATCCGTTTATCAAGTGAATCCTGTAAGTCGAATAACCGGTGAGGGGAGGGCGGAGTTTTGAAGGACGTGGGGGCCTGCTTTTGATCAAAAGGGAGCGGGGTTGGAGGGGGGGGAAAGGGGGGGGGGGGGGGGGGGGGCGGGGGGGGGGGGCGGACGGGCAGGCAATTTGTGCGTGGAAGCTATAAATCCTTTAAGGGGATATCTCTGACGGATTTGGGAAAAAGGAAAAGAAAAGAAAAAATATATATCAAATCCATGCCGCCATCCCCCCCACGACCCCCTCCCAACGCCCCTCCCTCTCCCACCACCCGCACCATCGCCTATTATACCTAGCACCACGCGTATAGCAAAACACTTCATCTATGCGACCTATAGCTGTAAAAAATGCTTTTTGCTCCCCGCCCCTCCCCCTCCCACCCTCTCGAATGCTCCGCCCTCTCCTCACTGGTTGTGCGACTTACAGGATATACATAACAAACTGGTGCATTCCTTCCAAAACCGTAAGATTTATCCCCTTAAAGGATTTGTAGTTTCCACGCACATTTTGAGTTGCCCCCCCCCCCCCCCCCCCCCCCCTTTCCCCCCCCTCCAACCCCGCTCTCATTTGATCAAAACCAGGCCCCCACGTCCTTCAAAACTCCGCCCTCCCCTCACCGGTTATTCGACTTACAGGATTCACTTGATAAACGGATGCATTTCCTTCCACAGCTGTCAGATTTTGTCCCCCTCAGAAACGGATTTATAGTTTTCGCGCACAGACTGATTAACATCACCCTGTTGACCCTGATAGCTACACTGCTGTAGTTGTAAGGGGAGTCGCCGACCTATATCCTTAATGAGGACACACAAATCGTAATAAACGCGATCGGAGTATCACACACAGCTTGCAAAGATGAGTTTCGACAAAATCTTCGATCTCACAGCTGGAGGAGTGTATTTTCATTTTTTATTTGACGAAATCTCATTAAGGATATAGGTCGGCGACTCCCCTTGGAACTACAGTGATATCCGTGGTATAGCCTGTACCAGGTGTGAATTGATTAGACTAGTGTGCAGTTAATCGCTACATACTGCTAGCACAAAACTTTAAACACACACCAAGACCAACCCTACTACAGCAGCTGCTGCTGTCAGAAATAGATTTTCGTCGAAAATAATCTTTACCCCGGCCGCGTGTGATACAGCAGCACCCCGAATGTACGCGTGTAGCAGCTATTCATATCATTATAGCATTATAACAAATTAGACTATTCGCTGTTGATGTTTACACTGACAACATCCGCATGAAAAGCGGGCGGCTGGTGTTTCACGCAGCGTCCAAAGACGAGTATCGACCCTAAATGTATCGAACTCACAGCTGACGTGCTTGGAAGAAAACTTGAAAATATTGTACAAGTATTAATAGTTCCTTTTAAAGTCTTGCTCCAATGACAGACAGACTACATTGTGCTTTACATTTTATTCTGGGAAGACAGATGCAGGGCCACGATTTCTTTGCCCGTGGATACGTGCCGGTGTGGTGCTGACAGATGCACTGTTATGTGTATATATTTCTGCCGTCGCAGCCTTCTGAAGCACGCGGACGACAGATGTTATGTCACTCGTCAGCCGCTATGCTTGCGCAAGGAAGAAACAATGCAACTAAATGCGAAGGGGGCAGGAAGAATAGGCCATGGAAGGTGCAACCAGCGATTTGAATGTGCCAAAAGGTACACTAGTTGGGCGGATCTGTTTGCCCTTTGCTGTGCTGTGTGCGTGTTGGCGATGTCACGGTGTGATCGGCAGTATGGGTGTAATTCGCGGGGGGGAACAGGACACGAAAAGGGCCGAGAGAGAACGATCACACGAAGAAAGCAAAAATACAAGCACACACGTCTTAAGAAATGTCAGGCAATAGCAGCCTATTATCGTGATAATAAAAGCAGTAGCGACTACAGCAGTACAGCAGTACACCTGGTCAATGCTCAACAGCACAGCGTGTTGCTGAATAACCAGAAGCATTGTAATCAGCATAATTATGCGGTCGGTCTACCTACGCACGCCGTAGTATGCACCTTTACTATTTGCTTTTTCGGTGTAGGTCCATGAAAGCTCCCATGGAAGCTTCCATCGCTTCAATGGAAGATTTCATGGGAGTGTGGGAGCTTCCGTGGAGGCGACGGAAGAAGCTGCTATGGAAGCTTCCGTGGAAGTATGGATGGAAATTTCCACAGAAGCTTCCATGTAAGTTACTTCCACGGAAGCTTCCGTGAAAGCTTTCACGAACGCTTCCGTGGAAGTCGCAAAAAAACAACTCAGAACTTTCACGGAATCTTTCGCGGCTGCCACGGAAGCTTTCTCCGAAGTTTCCGTGGAAGTAAATTTACTTCCATGGAAACCTCCGTGAAAGCTTCCGTGGAAGTATTCTTCCATGAAAGCTCCCGTGAAAGCTTTCGTGGAAGTTTCCGTGACAGCTTCCGTGAAAGCTTCCGTGAAAGCTTCAGTAAAAGCTTCCGTACAAGTTAAGTTACTTTTTCCGTGGAAGTAGCTTCTACGAAAGCTACTTCCACGAAAGTCTCCACGGAAGGTATTTCCACGGAAACTTTCACAGAAGCTTCCGTGGACGCTTTCGTGGAAGCTACTTCCACTTATTCCACGGAAGCATCCGCGAAATGTTCCATGGGATCTTTCGTGGAAGCTTTCGACAAGTAGATGCTCCGTGGAGTATTCTTCCATGACAGCTGCCCCCATGTAGCCGTGGACGGAGGCAGTGTCCTGGGAAGCTTCCGTGGAAGGGATGGGAGCTCCCACCGAAAGAAACAGAAGTGCATGTACTTGCCGAAAAGCTTCCGAGCAAGCTACTGGCACGTCCATGTGCAAAACGTTAAATATGTTCAACATCTCCCCCCCGCACACACGGAGGGCAGGGAGCTTCAGCGGGCCAAAGGGAACCAGTACAGGCTCCCATGGAGTCCATCGAATCTCCGGTGGAAAATTGCATGGACTTCCACCACCAAAATGAACAATCAGGCGGGAGGTCCCGCAAAACGTATATGTGTTGTTGATTGCGATTATTTAACAAGTAAGCGCTGGGAAACGAGAACGGGGGAAAGCTGGGAGGGTCCGACACATTGTCATGTACACGCCTACGTACGTGACGTGGTCTGGATTCCCTTTTTCTTTGTACGTTCGCAAGGATTCGTCGTGTAAGCTGATGTAAAGAAGCTAGTCGTGGTGGATGCTGGCAAAAATGACGTATCGCATTATTCACGCAGCCAGCCTTTACTAGCGTTAGTCGGCCCACGCCGTGATGGGTATATCGTTTATTAAAGGTGAGTGTAAGCGGTGGCCGTCGAACGACGGAAGGGTGAAATAGTGTGATTGTTTTGCCCAAACATGCGTTGTGCTGGTCCGCCGTTATCTTCAGTTGGTACGGTGTGTGCTTGTTGTTCGTCTCGACATCGAAGTATCGGCATTGAATTATAATGTACCGTAACGTTTGGGGCGGGAGGAGGTGACGTCATGGGCGTCCCGCCTCCACGCCGTTGTATGCGTTGGTGTCTTGTTGGATGTTTTAGTCGGCGATAGGTTCGTCGTTGATTGCCCCGGAGCACAAAAGCGGGCGGCCCCCGGTCCTCCCGATCGTCGGTCCTCCGTCCGTGCCCTGTGCTACGCAAACCTTCATATTCCATGGATGCTTCCTACGTGAGAGGACGTCAAAGTAAGGCAATTACATGCATCCATCGCGAGCAGATACAAATTAACGAGCAAATGCTTCCTCACCAACATAAGACGGCCGGGGAGGCGGAGGCACAACGCCTCCCCCTCCCACTGTGCACGTGTCCGTACGCCCCCCCCCAACACCACAATACGCCCATATAACCGCAACTAGCGCTGGTGCAGGCGAGGCCTGCCCACATCAAAATCAGACTACGTCACTCAGTCGTCGCAACAAACAAGCAGCAGATTGCACGGACTCAGTACAGGCTACAGGTCGAATGGACCAACGCCATGGCGCCAACCCCAGCGTCCGCGAATACTTCACATCCGTGACCAACAACGCCGCGCCGCAACCGCCTAAGCAATAGTCAGATCAGGCAGCGGGGTAGGGGCATGAGGCAAGCTACACAGCAACTTCCCAAAGCGTGCCACCTTCGACTTCAATCCGCAACCGGCGACGAAGCCATTGCGTACGAATAATAGATACCAGTCCAGAGTACGGGGTGAAGGGGCATCAAAGCCTTTAGCTCACCCGCAGCTTCCCCCAATCTTTTCTGCCCACAACCACGCGCAGTCACATACCTCGTAATACTACGTACCCCGAAACGCTCTTAATCGTTGGGGACGACTTCGCCACAAGGGAACTAACCACCCCTCTCCCGCCTCAACCCATGTCCACCGCGACACCAGGGTGCCGGCGAATGAACAAGACAATCGCAGCAGCCGCCGGCTTTTTTTCCACTCCTTGACAACGGACAGCAAGAAGAGGACGGTACCTATTCCAGGGAAAGTCACACGCTCATGAGGATAGCCCCCTTCTCCCCCCTCCTCTTCCCCAACCCACGTCCACCACAACACCAGGGCGTCGGTGAATAGGCAAGACATTACCAGTCGGTTATTTTCCACTTTTTCAAAACAGCAACAACAGGATAGCATCCAATCCAGAGAACGCCACACCTCATGACGAGGTTTTCCTCGCCCCCCCCCCCCCCCCCCCCTAATCCACGCCCCTCGTAACGCTGACTCACCCCCCATCCCTCTCTTTCCATTCTCTTTCCGACGTGCGAGCAGATAGTGCTGAAAAGTCCACCTCCCACCAACCGAACCACAGAGTTCTCCACAACCCGCACAAACCTCATCGTGCACAACAATACGCCCGAACCCATACATCCAGCACTGTCCGTCGGCCCACCCGCCAAGAACAACACCGGGCACTTAAATTTTGCTTGTTTATCTTCGTCCCATTTATTATCCTCGCATTACTCTCGCACTCCCTCCCCGTAGAAACTCAGATCCGGGGTGACATAAAGGGCCGTCCACTCTCCTCCCCACTACGGTACGTGCCTTCTTTTTTATCGCGAGCAGAATTCCCCTCTTTCTTCCCTTGTCGACTCGAGTCTAATTGTGCCTACCCTTTCTAGTGCATTTTTCCAAATAAAGTCAAGACCTCACCACGGTGGGAATCAAACCCAAGGACCAACGCTAGTAGTATTCGAGGGTAACCACACGACCACCGGGGCGACCGGCTGGAGGCAATGCGAACACATATTACGTGCGCTAGGCGTGGGAGGCTCAACATCAACTATGAAGCTCTTCCGCCGTTGTGAGACCGGAGGCTGCGGTCGGGGTCAGACCCCCTGCAATATTTATCGTAGTGGCATGCGTCCAAGTCTTCCAACCAATGAAGTCACCTAAACAACGGCAGCAAAACCGGCAATGCGTGGACGACGGAAGCATAATTCGTGAGAATGCGTCCGTCATGCTTTTCATCGGCGTAGACGTGGTTGGCGCATGAGTGAATCGGGGTAGCCGTTGCCCACGCCCACCCCTCCTTTTGTTACGACACATTACCACTCCCACGCCAAGCACTACCTCCCGGCGCCGGGGCAAAGGATAGGAGATATTTTGAGCGTCGTTATCGTTTCCACGCGCACGGGCATGTCATGTGTCTTGCGGTGCAAACGTTGCCTTGTCAGCATCGATGTTGGAGCGGTTTAAGTGACAAAAAATATAGTCTCACGTACCCCTATCTCCCGCCGATCACCCCGATGCGTACCAACAACGTCTACCAAGTACCAGAACACGAGCTT
The DNA here is from genome assembly GCA_012845835.1 of Undaria pinnatifida. NCBI lineage: Eukaryota > Phaeophyceae > Laminariales > Alariaceae > Undaria > Undaria pinnatifida. Next base: position 5,696,311 of record JABAKD010000028.1, read on the forward strand.
GCTGTTTCTTGTCAGTAGTGCTGTGAAGCAACAGAGGGGAACCTCGGCATCATTTCTAATCGCCGTCGGCATCGGGCAGCATGCTGTTTCTTGTCAGTAGTGCTGTGAAGCAACAGAGGGGAACCTCGGCATCATTTCTAATCGCCGTCGGCATCGGGCAGCATGCTGTTTCTTGTCAGTAGTGCTGTGAAGCAACAGAGGGGAACCTCGGCATCATTTCTAATCGCCGTCGGCATCGGGCACCCGGATACGATCTGCGGAATTCCTTGTTCTTGCTTGCCGGGTAGGGTTCTGGTTATTCCCTTCTTGTTTCCCACTTTACGCGACGCTTTAGGTGCATAATAAGCTGTCCGCCAACTCCTCACCTCCCGTACGGTTGTTCCGTTTGCCATGGCCTGCAGACAACTCTGGAATTCCTGCAGGGGTTGATCCTCGTCGTCATCGGGGGCGTTGGTATCCTCCGCGCCGAGAGGCGCTTCAAGCAGGAGGACCATTACGCGTGGACGTCCGTCGCGGGGGAGGAGAGTTGACAGAAACGCGTGAGCGGGTGTCGCCGGAATGAAAAACGGGTGGACGAAGACAAGTCCTTGACGCTTTGGACCAAGGGGTAAGTATCGACTGAAAATACTTCCCACAAAAAAACACAGCAGAAGGAAAAAGCACGTGACTTTCATTGTGGCGCCGGCTTAGGCGACGGTCGTACTTGCGTGTGTTCGGGTCAGCACAACGTGGTGCCCCGGTGCCTCAGTGGGAAGACATCAGACAGAACGAAAGTTGTCCTTCACCACGCCTCGGGTGGGGACGCTTTTGACCACGGCCCGATTTCCATTACATTGAGCGGAAAATATTCCTTTTTTTTCAATAAATAGGCTTTGTGGGCAGCACTACGAAAGTGTCTATAACCGGTTAGAAAATGCACGACGTCATGGAATGCATGTGGCTGCCACTCCGCGTGTCTGGGAATCGTGCGAGTGCATATGGGCGTGACTGACGTGCCCGCCAAACCGTGGGAATAAAGATGCCTATTGCGGCATCCTTTGCGGCAATAAAGCCATTAATATTCAAATGTCCACCGTGGAACTCCGGTCTCCGAATCGCAACTTCCGGAGCACCCCTTAGAGAGGGTTTCCTTCCTTTCCGTTCATACGTTGAGCAATCGCTGGTTGTCTTTATGACCCAATCTCGACGTTCTAGCTAACAATAGAGCAGCTTCTCGACGTTCTAGCTAACAATAGAGCAGCTTCTCATTTTCCAGGCAGTAGGGTCACACCTGGTGCAACATTTCGTCGTCAGTTCCGCGCTTTCGTGTCAATTTCAACGGAACCACGTACGCGAGCAGGACCACAGTTCCTCGAGTTAAACACCCAACAGCACATCATGGAGACAAAACCTGCACCGTCTTTATCACTAACCCATCTTGGCCTCACCTGCCATGACCGCGGGACCTTCTGCACGCATGGTTCCTGCGGCGTTGCCCCCGCTCCTCGTGCGCTTCCCCCCACTGACCACGACGGTTTGACATCCATTGACACCAACGGCGGCTGCACGTGGCATTGGAACATGGCACCCGTAATGCCCGACAGAAGCACCGCGGCCGCAATGACGGCCAAGGTAATGTTCGTCCATATCGTACCCGGCCCGGTTAACTCCGTATCGATTAAACCCGGCCGTTTAGAACCCGTCGCGGTCGTGCGTGTTCCCGTGGGGCTGCCCGCAGGCGTTATGTGTGAAGTTATCCCCATGCCATACCAGCGGTGGCTCTCTCCTTCTCCCCACCGGACTCCTCCTTGCGCGTTGCTGCTCGTCTCCGCCGGTCTCCAAAAGGGCCGGCTCCACAAACACGGCCCATCTCCACCAAGCCTTCTTTCGTTCTTTCAGCTTCTTCGAGAGCATGGTCTGCTCCTATACTGCTGACATGTAGACCCCCCCATGAGGCTAGACCGAATCGGTTCGACTCTAGAGTGTTCGTTAGCTCCGAGCGGGGTAGGTTTGAAGTCATTGTATTACGTTTCGCAAACACAGAGTAGGGTCAAGCCGACAAGATGAGCTCGCTCGTGAGAGCGCACAGCAGTCTACCATAAAATACGCCAGCCTTGTACTACTAGGCACCCATTAATAGGCCACAACCCGAACCGGCACGAAGCTGATAAGTAACTGTCATACTGAAATCCCAACTCAACAACGTCTGGTCCAATCACTCCCATGTCCTGCGACGCCGTTTGTCATAAAGAAAATACAGCCTGTGAAGACTAGCCACTCCTGTGCACATAACAAGCTCCATTGTTATTGCAGAAAAGGAAAAGCGGCCCTGAATCCTGGGCCCTGCCTCTCTTACCCATCAACTTGTGGTGAAGGTTCACTCGACCTCTAAACACACGCCATCCTCTCAAGGCACCAACGTAATCCGCGCTGGACAAACTAACGTTTTTGGTTTAGACCCGACTCTTTTTGTGCCCAGGCATCATTTCCTGTCAACCTTTACCTTGGGTTGAACACACTTAGGACGATGACACCCCATCGGGCACGTTTTGCGCCCGACTGATTGGCAATGAAAAGTACCGATTAGGCAGGACATGATGGGCCGAACAAGGAACGATAGCTACCTGTTCGACTTCGGGATTATGTTTGACCGCGGGATATAAATTTGAATATTTCAACATTCAAGTACGTTCTGAGTTATCTCCAGGAAATTGAAATCGACCGGTACCACGGGCCTTACAAGGAGACTCAAGAGACTGCGTGGTAGCAAACGAATGGGCTTTGAGCCTCTTCATGGCGGTGCGTGTGAGCCAAGCTAGGCAGAGACGCCCGGCATCTCTTTCTGGCATTCTGCCGTGTTTCTATGCGTACTTTGGAGGTCGTCGCTTATTCCGTAATTTGTTTTGATGTGCTCTGCCAATCATACGTGTTGAACCTCTGTACCGGCCGCTCCAACTGTCGTGGAGATGACTCACAACCCTTTCGTTGTCGATAACCGCCACACTTTCAGCCTGCAGTCAGTCTTCAGGTCGACGTCGAAAACAAACACATGTTACGAAGGGTGAGTGTTTCGTGTTGTGCATGCAGCGAGCCCTGCCTCCACCCGCTTTTCAAGACGATCTCACGCACGGCATTGCGGGTTCGCAAGCCTGCCGCACTCACTGTACTCGTCACGGATTGGAAATGAAACGACGTCGGGTGGAATGGTGACACGCGCGGTATAAGCTGGAGGCCCTTCGAAAACCATGGCGCCCTCAACCCTGATGGTGTGTTGTATCGCCCCCAGGCAACTTATTTCCATTACGATTTGGTGACAAGGTTGTTTGGTCCTAGTTGCGGACTGTTACAGTGAAACCTTCGCCTAACCGTTGAACAGATGCCGTTCCCGCTTTTGCCGCTGTTGTTGGTGGTGCAACACAGCAACGAGCCACAGTATGGGCGTGACCCACACTTTCCACGGTTTCTACCTTGGTCATCGTTCGCCCTAAGCGTTTGCGTCATTGGTAGTGTGTCCCTCTCATTTCATGTCACTGGCACCGGCGTGTTACATCATACTTCCTTTTGAAACAATTACTGACACGTCCTCTTCTATCTTTAGGGAATCGCCAAACAACAGTGATGAAGGTGCGATGGCGGGGGAGACCTCGAGGAAGCCGTGGTGGCCCGAGTGCTCTTGCGCGGTTAAAATGACCTGCTCGCCCGAGCTTAGTGAATAAACAGTGGAAGCTGGTACGATGAGCACCATGCTTGTAGATGAAGACCCTTCCCAACCACCGCCCACCTACCCACCCCGATGTTATTTATCCACACCTCCATACCTCGGGAGGATGGTACTGGCGCGTGTGTTCTTTGCTGGGTATGGTGCATCTACACCCCGCGATGTAGAAGCGTCCATGATGCACCACATCGCGCAACAGAAATCAAGGCCAGGGATGCAACCGAGGCTACACGGCCTTCGGGCGGCAAACACCCGCAACGATAAGAAACCGACCCACATACCCCACGCCCACGAATTCTCCCAACTACCCACGACGTTGTATATGTACAGGCGACGTTTGGCGACCTCCACGCGACCAAATATAGGGCGAAGGTCTCCTGGCGGTGTTCTTGGGGAGGAAGGTCACGTACATTCCACCGTTTTGTTGAGCGTTTCTGTGCAAGCACAGGGTCGGTGTAATGCCATCCGTACACACCGTTTAACAGGAAGAATAAATAGTCGCTTCAGCGCCCAAGCAGGCGTTTATGTCCAGCCATGTAGCTAACGTCACGTGCGATTCGAGTCACCAATTGACGATCGCACCATGCAAGCAAGCGTTCTATCCTCTTACACCGAATATTGGCACCACTGACGCATTCTATTCCGCGCCCTTGCCGTCGCCGCAACACACGCCCTGGTCGCTTACCCATCCGACCCTGGTGCTGGAATTGTCGCCATCTGACGCGGAGCCACGGCTCAATGAAGCCCGACAACTCCGGCTGCTGTTTTCGACCCATTAAACGAACGGGAACTTCATTGCGACCCTGGACTGCGGCATCATCGCAGGGCTGGGTCCGTTGTGGGAACAAGATGGGATGGAGGTCGTGACCTGTTGCCTGGACTCTCTCTGGGAAGGCCCCACCAGCCGGCCGGACCTGATATTCTACGGCAAGTGCTGTGCTCTACGGCGCTACGTCTTGCATAATCCCGACGACCTTTGGCTTGGAACTCGATACTTCGTTGGCAGGTGACATGGTCTTATCCCGCTTTAGACAGCCCTTCGTTGTCGGTAAATCTGGTCGTGCGTTGGCCTTCGTGATTTGTGATACAAGGGTTGGGTATTGGTTGGACGTGTTCGACGTTCCGTGCGTGGTGACGACGAAGGTATTCTTTAAATTACCCCACGCCCCCACATTGCCCACAGTTACTGTGGCGTTGGCGTGTGGTCAATTTTCCAACGGCTCGAAGTCGACATTTTTATTGGCGTGTTGAACACGAGCATACCACGGTCGGCAAGACTAAGACGCCTATAACGGGTTAGGTATACCCACATTTAATGGCTTCCCCAAACGTACATACGAAACGGAGCTCAACGTTACGCCACGCGTGCGTCTCTTGTAACTTCGCGGAAAACACGTCGCAAGTTAGGTTCCATATCCGGGGGCCTTCGGAGGCGGACAGTTCCGAGTTCTTCGCTCCCAAGACGCGGGATGATCCAACGTTGTGGGGCGTTGACGATGACCGCAACGAATGAATCTTGAGAAATAGTTCCATGGCAGAGAGCAGCAACTCGTGGATCCACGGTATGCCTGTTCCACGTATTGCCTAGTTTCTTTTTCTTGATAAAGCGGTCGCTCCAGTCCTTAACGCTGCCAAGTCCACCCTGGGCGATACCGATGGCTATATCGGTTCCGAAAGATCCGCGAAAGGCTAAAGCTTTGTTGGGAGTAGACAGTGAACTGATCAACGGATCCTTGTTCTTAGATTCGCGATTCTCAGTTGTTTCTCTCGCCGACGGCGTTAATTGACGGCGTAAAACGACAGGATCATTCACCGCCACCGTTGTTGGGACACAGGCGCAACGATGATACAGAACGACTTAGCTGGCGATTGAAAAATGTGTGTGAAGATGACGACGACGTAATCTGCACCATGCATGTTACTCCCTTTTGTCGGGGTTCTGGCACATTGTCAAGCAGATGTCTCGAGTGCTGGCAAAGTCCTTCCTCGACCAGGGCTTTTTAGTGAGAAATGAGTGCCTCGTGGGTGGGACCATGCTTGGCAAAAACCCAACCTTCGACGATTAAGCATTGGAGGCGGAGGATATCGTCTTCCGAGTGTGTGGGCGGGGTGGGGGCCCAAGTAACATTGATCGTAGGGAAGCTGGCGAGTGCTATGATCTAAAAACGACACGTTCATGATTCCTAGGGGGGGGGGCGGGGCAACGAGCGGCTGGGGAGAGGGGCGTGGAAGAGGAAGGGTGGAAGGGCGGACAGGGACTGGATTTTACTCTCTGGGGGTGGCGTGCTTGAGGGCGAGTAAATAGTTACAATTTTGACATAAATTGGTATTATTCGATGTCCGGTGTAGCCTCCTCTTGTCGTTTTCCTACCCACGGACCCACCACTCGTCGCCGACAAATCGCACGCCGGGGGTGGCTTAGGAGTGGTACACGAGCCGTTTATATTGGGGAGGTTTGAGCGCTCGGAGCGCCCGTACCTTCGCGGAGAATGTGTACAACTTATGAGGGTATGTTTACGTAGCGCGCCTGGGGCCCCGTCACCATGTCGAACGTTAATTTCTACCGGAACCTGAGTCATCAACGGAGCGGCGACGTGGATCACACATGACCACTGAAATTCGACGAACAAGTTCTAAAATTGAAAACCAAAAAGCGAAAAGACACCGTGGGCACATGTTGGGCCAAGATCGGCCTGAGAAAAAGTCGGCAAAATAATAGTTCGAGGAGGCGAAACTTCTCGTCTGCGACAGACATCAATGGACGAAACGAACAACTGCGCCATGGAGTATCAACTGAGCGCGCTGGTAAGGCGCTCTGACCCACACTCTCGCCACAGTGTTCACAACACGGCCGCGATATGTGGCTGGCGCGAGCCAGGCGTATGATACAAATGCATTTGGGAGCTTGGGCGCTGCTGTGAAGAAAAGAGGGGAACAAATTCTCCTTATTATGTTTCGTTTTCACGACAGTAGTGGAACTGGGGTGATGTCTTGATTTGATTTCTTAGAAAAACGACTTTGCAACATACATCGCATTTCCATTGTCATCGGTATTACCTTCTCGGTTTTGGTATGGCGGCGTCGATGGCGGGCGGGGAGCGTGTGGTTGGAGGCATCCTATACCGCCGAAATCGACGCTGAGGAACAAGTTTTTTTTTCCGTGCAGTAACCACACTTACACACGGTTGGGGCCCCGGAGCACAACATAACCCAAACGATTGACCACGTTAACCATGAAATATCCACACCAAACATGATAGAAGGTGCGATTAATGTTGTGATCAAATACGGTGCCTTCTTTTTTGGATACGGAGCGTTAGGCGTTAAGTTTATTATTCCCTTTCCCGGGTACCATAGCTGTGGGGACTACAAGCACGGCGTCGCCCGACTGCGCCTGGTGGGTTTAGGTTGCAATACATGCAGTACACCCTTCCTGAAAATTGCCGTGGAAGGACGTGCGCGTCGGGCCGTGGGTGCGTGTTTGGTACTTGGTATCACGGCAGAACTCTCCGGAAATTCCTCGTACTTCTTCCATGGGCGTAGGTCAAGGTTGGTGGATTGCGGAACCTTCGCTTGAAGGACAATCCTCCCATAAAGATGGCGATGCAGATGTGCTACGATAAGCACAATTTCCACGGAAGCGTCCATGGAAGCTGCTACCATGAACGTTTCCGCGAAAAGAAGATTAGGACCCGTTTCCGATAAATGTGCGGAAGTTTCAACGGCAGATTCGACGGACGAATCCGAAGCCGGGAAGGTGTTTCTTCATGGTAGCGTTCATGGCAACTACCATCCAAACACTCATGACAGTAGCTTTCATGGAAGTAGCTTTCATAAAAAAAAGCTTCCGCGCAAGCGTTCTTGAAGGTAATTTTCGATAGAAGAAGCTTTCATGCAAGCTGCCGTCGAAACGCTGATGAAACATTTGATGGAAGCTTCCATGAAAGCTTCCATGAAAACAGCTTCCACGGAAGCGTCCGGGGAAGATTTTGTGGAAGCTGCTTCCACGGACGTTTACGTTTGACTTCCATGAAAGTTGAAAGTCAAACATAAAACCGCTTCCTCAGATATGTTACTTGTAAAATATGAATTACTTCCACGAAAGCTTCCATGGAAATGGCTTTCTGTGGAAGCTGTCGTGGAAGCCGTTGAGCTTCCGTGGAAGTGGAAGCTTCCATGGAAGTCATAGTAACCTTCCTTCCGTAAGAATTTTCGTGGAAGCTTCCGTGGAAGTAGTTTCCACGAAATTTTTTGTGGAAGCTTCCATGGAAGCTTCAGTGGAAGCTTTCACGGACTCCCACGCAAAAAGCAAGCAGTACCGGAGACCGTGGTATGCTGCTCGACGGACTACATAAAATACAAATATATGTCAAACTCTTTGCATCGTGTCTTATCTCCATCCCTTACTACACCATCGCTAAACTTTTGTGCATGTATACCTAAGCCTGCGACCGGCGGCCGTCCAGGATGCCGGCGAAGCGCGTTGTACCTCCTATGTATATGCACGTTTGTTCTCGCCTTTTGTGGCAAAAGACGTCGGCATGGAACTGAAACTACGTAGTATATTGGAAAACGGTGTTTTTATGCCCATTACCCGTGGTGCCTAGACTATAATATACACCAGAGTGCGGTAACACGTGTGCCTGGTTGGGTCAGTCGATGTCCAACGTCCAACGACTACCAGCAAAACCGAATGCGGCGCAAACATTTGTTGGGGCCAACCAGCGTCTGACTACGAGAACCGAATGCGTTGCAATAATAAGCGCGTGGGCCAACCAGCGTTCGACCGCGGAAAACGAGCCTCGATGCGTCTAGCCTCGTCCCTCGCCAGTCAACGTCGCAAACACCACACACCCACGTTGAGCCCTGCTTCTTTGGATAGCCGACCCCACGGGAGCAGGACATGGGACAGATCGTGTATCGGCCGTATTAATGTAACTCATTGTACAACAGCATCTGAGCGTCCGCGTCCTGAACGGCACCACCATCATCCCCATCGACGCTCGTTTTGAACCCAGGTGCGGATCGTGCGCGCGATACGTCTATCGTCTGTTTATCTGCTGACTGTCGACATATCGTTTGCGCCACACACCTGTAGCTGCTGTACCAGACTCATCAATAGAAGAGTACACGTGTTTCTAGGGCTGAGAGGAATCCCCTCTCTCCCCTACCTCTTTCGGGGCTCAGTCTTAGGTTCGAGTATCATATTTGGGTTGTGCCAGGTTATGCCGAGCTGTGGGTGGAGCCATGCTGGATGCCGGACGTAACTCTTACATTTCTAAGACATGTATGTCATTGGTATGATACGCTAACTCGCCTAACTCACCGGTGTAGAATGCTGTATCCCTCGAGACGGCAACGAGGCTCACCCTGGCTGCTACCTTGATGCTGAAGTAACTTTCTATACAACAGGTTTCCCCCGCATTACTTGTAGTGTCCGTGTTTTCTCCCTCACAAAATAAAAAAAGCATTGCAATCATTCTCCAGCAACAATCCCTTCATCGATACAATATTTCTTGGGATGTGTCCCAGTAGTATGATCAGAATAGTCCATATGCCCGTCGTCGATGGAAATCTAGCTGCCGGGCCACGCTGCTCCAGACGCATACTCGTACGCGTATGTGCGAGAGTTTGGGGGATGGTCCCTTTCCTCTGCTGTAGTGCCCATTCCTAGCTCTTTTTCTCGTTTTTGCGGTGTGCCAGGTTGGGCTGGGGGTTAGTTAGGTGAAATCATGTCAGACGACACTTCAGCAGAGTTCACCGCGTTTTCATCACCGCGAACACAACATAGACTATAGATTACTAAACATATTACGTAGGGTTTGGGTTAGGGTCAGGGATACTTCGGGGTGGTGAGACCGGTAAAGCCACCTCGTACATAAAGCCTTTGTCGTACATGTATGTGTGCCTTTCATGAGTGCAGTGTGTAGGATATGATGCGGTAATTAGTCAGTACAACATACAAGGCTGGCGCGGGCGGCTATACACCGCCTGTTGCGCTCGCTCAAGCAAGCACATGCAACACAATGTAAATCAGACAGGGCAGAAGACGTTCACGACCTGATGCAATGGGCGACGTTCAAATGCCAAGAGCTAAGTAGTGCAGAAAAATCATGCTGGGCTTTCTCGTAGTGTGCGCAGAAGCAGTTGTTGGCATTATTACCACGCATTCAAAGAACAACACGAAGGAGTAAAAAAGGGCACTAAAAATTCTTGTACGTACTACTGTAAAAAGGGAATTCAAACCACAATCGATCCCAAATTAACAGCAGAGGAAAGGAAATGAAACACCAGATACCTGGTATCAGCGTACTGGGTACGAATAATACAGCAAACGCCACGCAAAAAATAATAGGAACTACAAGGGGCTTCACCGATGGCCTGGACGGCCGATGGCCTGGACGGCCGATGGCCTGGACGGCCGATGGTCGCAGACTAGCGTTGTGCTTAAACAATACGTAGAGGACGACGAGGCTCAGACTCAATGCCAAGACATTGAGAGCGTGCGCTCTGCACTCCACTCTAAGAAGTCTGTGACGTATGCATCTGAGAAGTCTGTGACGTAGACTATGCATTATTAATAACAGTCACTTGTTGAACAATAATTCTCCAGGTACTACAATGTAAGAACTTGCTACATCCTCGGTGTACACGTGCTCCGGACACACCCTTATATACAGGTTTTCTTGCTACTCACGCAGAACATCCCCAAAAATAAAACAAGCGTAAGATAAAGTACGCATCTTGCAAACACGAGTATCGACCCTAAATTTAAAATTCGTCGAACTCGCAGCTGACGTCGATATAATAATTTTATGAAATACGTGCATACTTGAATCTTGGCAACAAACCTCACAACCGCATTGTATGCCTTTTTTTTTCCTTCAGCCCATTTATCATCCTCGTACTGCTGTCGCGCTGCCTCCCAGTAGTAACTCAGATCCGGGGTCACATAGCGGACCCTCCTCCCCCTTCCCCACCACGGAACACGCCTTTATTTTGTATCACGGGAAGACCGCAGCATTTTCTTCCCTCGTCGACTCGCGTCGAATGGTGCATACCCACGACGCTGGGCGAACTCAGCAGTTGATCATTTTTTTTCTTGTATTTTTGCAAATAAAGCCAATTATCACAACGGTGGGAATCGGACTCAAGGACCAACGCTATTATAGTAGTATTCGAGGGTAACCACTAGCCCACCTGTGCGACTGGCATGATGATTTACGGCTCTGCCTACTTTGTACGAGAGGTTTGACCGCACCTCCCACGATACACCTTTGAGACAGACGCACAGATCAACGACATAAAACTAACAGCTGTAGCACGTACCGTATACGTGATACGACGTACTGAATGATGGCAATATAGTCTATACTCTCGATACACATCCGATATCTGACGCAGCTGCTCTATCCACGCACCTGCCCTCGCGAAGAAGAAATACGATTATTCATGTAATCTTTCATGGGTTGCGCTCCGCGGGCGGCTGACGCCGCCCGCTCGCGCAAGGAAGATTTCAATTAAATATTAATGATGGAGCAGAAATAAGAGGCACGTGATTTGGTGCAACTTGCGATTTGACAATGCCAATAGCTACTTGAGCAGAGTCGATTGCCCTGTCTGTGCTGTGCTGTGCTGCGCTGTGTGTTTGTTGGCGATGCCACGTTCTGATCGGCAGTAGTACGGGTGTAATTCGCAAAGAAAAAATCGCGAAGAAGACCGTGAGGGGTGAAAAAATCAGTGAAGAAATCATAAAGACGAGAACACCCGCACTTAACAGTACCTGGTACCTGGTACTTCGCATGATACCTGGTGGTATTATGTGTTTTAAAGAAAGGGCAGCGGTCCCGCTCCGCGGGCGACGGACGCCGCCCGCTACGCTCGCGCAAGGAAGAATGCTGCTTATACATGTAAAGGGGGCAGAAAGAAGAGGCCCATGGTTTGGGGCGGATAGCGATTTGATAACGCCAAGTGCTACTTGTGCAGAGCTAACTGCCCTGCGCTGCCCTGCGCTGCGCTGTGTCCTTATTGGCGATGTTACGTTCTCGTCGACAGAACGTGTGTAGCTTGCGCGGGGGGCGGGGGGGCGGGCATGGGGACCGAGAGAGAACAATCAACTGATGAAAACCAAAAGACGAGTACACACCACGTATCGTACATACCGGTACCCGGTACCTGTATTATACCCGGTGCTACTGCTATATGTTCGAACGAAAGCAACACGGTGCACGACACGACACCGCAGCGCAGGGAAAGGCACGGCACGGCACGCTGTTGAGCTATATATAGCTGGGTTAAGCTAAGCTGGGGGTTGCATTTGTTGTGATTCAACGACGTAATATTACAAATCTGGTGTAGTAGTGCCGGTACGTGGTACGATACTTCGAATGATACTGGCATGTACGAACGAATAAGTACAGCAAAGCAAGCAACACAGCACAGCACGGCACGGCAAAGCACGGCAAAGCACGACGCTGCGCTCTGCTGAGCTAGTGCTATGGTGCGCTGCTGAGCTGAGCTGAGCTGATGAGCCAAGCTGAGGAACCTGACATGATACGGCAGCAGCAGTAGCACATGCACGAAGGAGCACGTACCGCAAAGCACTCAGCACAGCACAGGACAGCACAGCACAGCACGGCACAACACAGCACAGGACCGCACAACACCGCACAGTATGGCACAGTGCTGCAGCGCACGGCAGCACACGGCAGGGCAGGGCAGGGCAAAAAAAGGGAGCAAACATCGCGAGAAAAGTTCGAAATCGTGTTGCAGACAAAAAATTTGAAGGAAGCAACTGAAAGACAAGAAACAATTGGAAAAGCGAGCAAGAAAAACAATAGGGAAATGGTCAAAGGGGATAGTCTATACGTACACCGTTTTATTTGGTCATTTGGGGGTACAGAAAAAATACGAGCGTGGAACGTGCCCGCGCTTGCCCGGAACGCCCTAAAATTCAATTCTGACGCGCTCGCATGACACCCGTAGCCCATGCCGAGCACGCACACGGTTTTCGGTATTTGTTCGGGCATGGTATTGGGGCAAACGGGGCCGCGGCAAAGGAGGGAGCAACCTGGTCCCCTTTTTTGACTAAATGTGGGGGGGTATAGACTACCCCACAATACGTACTAATTTTTTATCCTATACACATGTTTGACTGCATTTCTCCCCCATTAGACTGGGAACGGTACCCCCGATTGACCGATTCTGACGCCCTCAAAAGCAAGCACAGCGGGCGGCTGCACGTCACCCGTTCAACGGCCCGAATAGACCACGAGCGAAACACCCAGTAATCGCGAATAGCTGCGGTCGTTTATCTCCGAAAACATTACGGAACAGGGAACAAGCCAAACGAAACAAATCTACAACGGTATCCAAGAAGAAGAAAAGCAAGCGGCCAACACCATATACCTGCTTTTTCTTAAGAAATGCGAACTTTAATCGACACAGTATCCTACTCTTCATAAGACTACGGCCATAAATGGGCACGTCCTGCCCGACGATAAAATATATGGCATCGGCCGCTTGTCTTCGCGGTTTCCGGTAAATATTTTCTTTGTTTAGTTTGTTTCTTGTACTCCGTCGTTGTTTCGGAGATAAACGACCGCAGCTTTTCGCGGTTACTGGATGTTCTGCTCGTGGTCTGTTTGGACCGTTGAGTGGTGACGTGTAGCCGCCCGCTGTGCTTGCTTTTGAAGGCGTCAGAATCGGTCAATCGGGGGTACCCTTTTCAGTCAAATGGGGGACAAATGTAGTCCAACAGGGGTATAGGATAAATTTAGTAGATTTTGTGGGGTATACCCCCGCACGTTTCAGTCAAAAGGGGGACCAGGTTGCTCCCTCTTTCGTCGCGGCCTCGTTTGCCCCAGTATCGTGCACGAAAAATAAAAGAAAACGGTGTGCGTGCTCGGCATGGGCTGCGAGTGTCATCCAAGCGCGTCAGAATTGAATCTTAGGCCGTTTGAGGCAAGCACGGGCACGTTCCGCACCCGTGTTTTCTCTGCACCCCCAAATGACCCAAACAATACCCTACTGTGACAATTTACCAAAATATGAACAAGGTGGAGCAACAGATCAAAGAAAAGCTTGACCGCCCCGCAAGTAATGGACGGGGGCAGTGTCCAAGTGAGACCCCCGGAGATGCCAGAGATGCATCAACCGAGCACTTTCAGCAGGAAGATAAGAGTATGTTGTTCTGTATCCCCGTTTGCATACACGATGTTTTTATTCCGAACCTCTCAAGCTGTTTTTTCTCTCTACCGGAACAATCAGCAATGGAATGACCTGTGGTATGGGATCATAAGTCATTTTATTTTGCCTGACCGAGTGATTGAGCGCTGGTAACACATATTCTCGAACGATAAAGGAAAGGTGTGTTGATCTTGAAACGCGTAGGGCAGCGATGGACCTGCCGAGCAGGGTACTGAACACCACATGTAACATGCATTAACCCATTAAAAGCCCCAAAACCCCTTGCTATACAAATTCCAAGTAACTTTTCCACAAAACGGGTTTCCACGTGTATAGGTGTTAACATTCCTGTTGCGAATAGCTGCAGTTCTCGTCTGTGGCCTGAAGGTTTGACGACCGTCGTACCCGTGGTTTGTTGATTCCACCTCGTGAATGCCAGATAATAATGCTAGTGAGTACTTGCCGAGTACCCGAAACTGATATTTCGGCCATCACATCCGGAGTAGATACGTAAATGATTTAAACTTGACACTTTCGCCATTTTTTCGTTTAGATTTTGGCTCTCATCATACAAGTTTACTATTGTCTTTTGAGCTTTTCCCACAAACTGATTTCTGGATTTTGTGCTGCTTCTTCTGTGGCTGTATGATGTGATATGGCACTAAGTATCGTTATCCATTTACCGTACGTTTCTGTTCCACTGGCAAAACATGTTGTGCAGTGTTTAGCTTTTTACTTTTCGGCGCTGCTTCTTCGCCGCTGCTGCTGCTTGCTGCGTTTTGCCCGAATCAACAGTAACTATGTAAGGAAGTGTGCTGTACTATCGTACGTTGTTGTTTTATGTCACGGCTGGTTCTGCTACTCAATCATATTAAGTTGTTTTCTGTGTAACTAACACTCTCATCGCGCACGTGGTCCCCAGCGCTATAATGTTAACGGTGTCTTATACGATTCAAACAGAAAAGCTACAGATGCACGAGCAATTCGGGTGTTAGGTTGATTCGGGCTTTCTAATATCACACGCAACCCACGGTGTTGCAACACGACTCCGAAGGGAAACCTTGTACCTGGTGTGTTTTGCTTGCTTCAACCTGAAATCAGTAACGCACGTGGGCTTTCGGCACTGCCTGATGATCGAGCACTAATGTGCTCGTATCTGGCATTAGACTATCAAGCAAAGGGTGTTTGTTGTTGCTTTCTCTTTTTTGCGAACTCGTGGAACAACAACCCGTGAGTCTCTCCGACATGTCACAGCAACTACAGACTGCTGCGTGACTGCACTTCATTGTTTTTTAGGTTCCCATCCCATTCGCTATTCTCGCGTTACTCCCGCGCTCCATTCCAGTAGTAACTTAGATTCGGGGTCATATGCTGCTGTATTGTTCCACGTACGTATCACAGATACATATAATGCATCATAACGATCTTACGCAACAAGATCAACGTCTCTTCTTGCGCAGAGAGCCAACGTATTTGTCGAAAGTAACGACATTATTCGTGTATACTCACCACCGTTACGAATCCTACCCCCCATCACGAGCTAGCACGATGTTGATGCTCATTTCGCTGACTGCACATTACCGGTTGCATGCAGGTCGTCTGGAGCGGGACGATGCATGCCGTCACAACGGCTCTGATCGTGGTGGCTCTCCTCAACGCGTGCTTGTGGCCGAGATTGCTCTGGCAATTGTGGGCCCTGAGACACGAGTTCGAGATAGCGGCAAGGGCTCCCGTCATCGTTGGGATAAGTGGAGTGGGGGCTCTAATTTTGATGCTTGCCGTACTCGCGCACTGGATCCTTCTGTTGGAAAGCAAGGGCTTGCCCTGCTACATGATGCTTTTCGCATCCTACCTATGTGAGTGCATCTCTGCTGTCGTTCTGGGGCAAAGCGTAGTTTCCTAAAATTTGAGCTCTCCTATCTCGTGCACACTGAAGCTACGTATTAGACTATACGACTTACTTTACAACACCGTGAGAGAAAGGCAAGCAGGTGCTTGAAGCTCGATCGAGAGTATACCTGGCAGGCCCCGACCACTGTAGAGTTGATGTAAACAGACTGCAGTAGCATTGCTCGTAATAGCTACTAGAAGCGTTGTGTGCAAATAACAATTTTACATCGTGCGGCATACGGTAATCAGGTGGTGCCAATTGTATATTGGGACTCTCCGGAAACTGCGCTACACTTGTATCGCACGATAATCAGAGGAAATACTCGGAAAACGGAATACCATATCATGAGATGGGTGTTTGGCGTCACTTTTCGGCACACAAGGAATCCACCACAAAAGGCACGCTCTGATAGCTGGGCCATTAGTCTAGTCACTTCATCTCTACATCGGCATATTACCACAAGCACCAGGGCTTCTAACCTCACAGGTTGATTTCCACCGATACGTGGCACAAGGTTCACCGGTTTGTGGTGTGCGGAACACGGGCCGATTTAGCAACAACCTCCTACCAATCATAGAACCAAATAAGCCAGTAGCACGCGTCTTACGGATACGCACGATATAAACAGCGACGAACAGAGCACGGCGATCGGAGGCCGGACCATATTATATAGTAGCGAGCATATCCCAGCCCGTCGGTTCCCTACTCACCCACCCTCCGCAGACAGTCGAAATTGTAATCCATATGCAAGACAGTGCGTACAAGATGCCGAAGTCTGCCTCACGAGCGGTTCTATGTAGAATTCAGCGCACCCTTCATGCGACCGGTCGATCATCTCACGGCGCTTCGCGCTCCGTGCGCGCAAAGTCTGCCTGGTCGGTGAAAACTCAACGTTCTACGTTCCACCGTTGTAGGGGTGTGAGGGTCTACGGTCATATGTACTAAGGCCGTGCATGGCAACGATGATTAACTTTCCTGCAGCTATGTTCATAAGACCACGGAACAACGTGGTGGGCAGTCGGAACGCGCTGATACGCAAATACGACTTTTAAGTATGCAGTATCCCGTATGCAGTAAATACCGTATCTACCACAACCTTGTGTGAGTTCGTTGGCTAATGTATATGCCGTCATGCTCTCCCTCCAAAGAGATGGGTGAAAGGCGCCAAGGCAGCACCTCGCAGCCTTTTTGGCGATCGACCGGGACGATTTTGTTTTTTTTATCCTCCGGCGGATGGGGAGAAAAAAAGCTTTTTTAGCTCACCACACTTCCACGTTTTCTCATACGCGTCGTGTGTCGATTTAACTCAGTAGCTTTCGCAGCCCAACGCTAGCTGGCGCACCCTAGGGATCCCATTGTAGGTATAGCGTAAGCTGTCCCTATCAGTGGTCTTCGTTACATCCCCGGCAGCGCAAGCTGCCGTCGTATACGGATGCGTGTGTATGTCGACCCGGCCTGTCCCCTGGGGGTCAGGTTCGGTGGAGATAGCCACCCGGAATGTAATCTTTCCGGGTAGTGTGGGACTTGCGTAAGCTCACCCACTAACAAAACCCCTAGCCATGGGAGATGGCCTTCCGCCGGACTTGGTCCAGTTACGGTCCACCCTACCCATTCGGGCGTTGGTCCTCGGGACGAGTTCCTTGGATCTGCCGTCAAGCAAGGGTGCCCGAATCAAGGCACACCGATTCATCTAGCCGTATCGTGAGTTATTTACAACCTTTTCAAGCATGCAGAGTTTGTGAATTTTATTAGTCTTGTGGTATCCTCATCATACACAAACCACCACCCACCGTGCTCTGGCATATTTATTGTCGCGTCTGACGTCGGCCGTTCCCCCTCCCCTTGCCTCAAGGCATCGCGATCTTCATGTTTCCGTATTGTCTTCGCGCCATTCAGATGGTAGTTGCTTACGATACGCCCTACCGGCTGAAATACGCCCGATACGTCAAGACGAAGAACATCTTGAAAATGTCAGTGCTAATCGGGGCTGCACTCTTGGTTGCTGCCTGGTACGTCATGTACAGCATGCCGGAACGCTACTCCAGGTGCAACTTTTACACTAACGTGTAGCCATGGTTAGTCTTGGAAGCGTTTCCCATGTATTTGTTCACGTGAGCATTCCGGTACACCATATAAAGGTATTATTCACAACATTACACCCGGGCACATCTCAAGCCGTGTGCTGCCTGCGGCGCGTCAACACACGTAGAACGACAAATAAACTTGAAAGTGCCGTGTTATAATAGAGCAAGCGTGCGATATACGATGGTTCATACTAGCCCCGTGTCATCCACTTCCTTGCGTTAGAGACCGACTTTAAAAATACACCAGCGCCAACCGAGCAGCCCGCGTTGGTTCATGTGGTCGAAAATTTGATCGCCAGCTTGTTTCGCGATTATGTTCCTCTCACGTTCCAACGGGGCTAGCGCTTACATTACGCCGATGACCTCTGTTTTTCTTGGTTTTGAACGGCAGCGATCAATACGGCTGCTTCTTCTTCAACGAGAGACGGGTCCTTGAGCTCACACTCCTTCTAGGTATCGGACCGACGATCTTCTCCATGTTCAAGCTCATGAGAGTGAATGATGTGTTTGGTATCGGGCCGGAGATCATCCGCGTGATCATACCCATTTTGCTCACCGCAGGTACGCCGTGCACACATATTTTCCGGAAAAGGAGGTTGTAACGCATTCAAGGGCCGAAGCGTTAGGACACCGGTTTAGGGGATTCGAGTGTGGGGGCCACCTCAATAGGGAACCATGAAAATACTTCTGGCAAGGGACCGAGATATACAAAATATACGATTTTCTGTAATTTGTACCAGGTTGCCTTTAGTTTTGGTATCCACGACGAACCGCCGGTGGCGCAATGCAGCAGGCGTCACTCCCATCCCAGCGTTCTTGCTGGACGACCAAATACGATAGAGCAAAGGTCGAGGATGTTGCGTTACTCGCAACATGAGCATACAGTTGTGCGCGTAGCGTTCGAATCAAATGCGTCGAAAGGTTTGGCCATGTTCACATTTTCCCGGGAATCCACACAGACAGGCCGGCCGCGATGTCAATCTTTCAAGTTCTTAGATCACTTTTTCCGTCTTTCTTGTGAACGGTGACATATGGAAACTTCAGCCTCTTGCCTTTGTACCGAGAACCAGCGGTGGTCGTACGCCAACGGCGTGTGCGTGTGCAAACTCGTGTTTTACCTATTTTGTTTAACGCTTGTCCACCGTGTCATTCCCACTTGATGCGTTCGCTTGAAGTGGCTCTGACAATAATTCAGGAGCTGCTGCACGCAAACATCCTTGAGGACTCGCGCGCCATTCACTCCTGGGTGGAAATTTGCGTTTTTGGTTGCGTGGTCAACGCTATATTTTGGAGGTAAGTGACTCAAGCTCGTATACAAGGGTCGACCTACGATCCATTTTTTATCAAACGAATCGTGTATATGACAGGCTAAATGCAACCGAACGATGGCCAGTTGCGACACCAACTCGCAGTTCGCCTCGAAATGCCGTTTCTATGCGCGAGATGGTCACGCGTTAGGCAGCGTCAGGTAGCTTAAGATGTTGAAACATATCACACATCGTGGCTAGTACCATACTACAATCCTGCTGCTGCGAACAATCATACTCTTAAGACTCCGCAAAATGGCAGTACTGCATACAATGTATCATGCTGCATTCAAGGCCCCTTTTGGCTGCGGCGACACGCATCTTTGATGGTTAAGTATTGGCGCAAGAGCTTCCATCTGTAGGAGTGTAGGGGTCTGGCGTTTGGATCCACGCTTTAGTTTGTGTATTCCCTGGTAGTGTGTGAGATGAGCATTCGAAGATCTTTTGAATCAAGTGTGCACCGCCCGACGCGAGATGCAGAACGGCAGATCTCACTCGTCGGTCTTCATTCGACCAATACAGTTGTTGTGTGAGTGTGCCTTTGCATTGCATCAGGAGCAGAAGAGAGATCACTTGGGAACAGTAGCGACCGACGTCCACCGCATGTGCCATCATGGCTCATGACTCGACAGCACTAACAACCCGAGTGTTAGGCCTGGGCTGGACCTCCGCTGGCCTCCCACATATGCAGGGAGTCTACAGGAACTTGTGTACGCTCCAAAAGTTCAATCACACTATAGCACTTATTGTTTCGCGCATACTGCATTCTACAGATGTCTGGTTTTGTCCCCCTCACGCGGGTTGGTCTATATAGTTTCGGTGTGCAGGACGAGGCTGACCGTCTTAGTCCTGTTGACCCTGGCATTAGCAGGGGAGTCACCGACCTGTGTCCTTCACGGGGGTACACCTGTATCCTTCACGAGGGTACACACATCCCGTAACACGCGCGATCGAAGAGTCACACGCAGCTTGCAAAGCCGAGTTTTGATCAAGATTCCTTTTTGGTCGATCTCACACACACAGCTCAAGTGTATTGTTTCGTTTGTCATGTAGACTAGACTATATGTGAAGGAACCACTGTATGCACGTACGGAACAGAGTTTTCATGGTATTTTTTTGGGGAGATCGTATTCTTCGGTGGTTGAGTAATACCATAAACAACGTTCAACCTTGCAAGTTGGCCTACAGCAGTAGCTACGTGCCTATGCACCAGAGGGCATTAATTAGCTGTTGCTGCGCTGTTGCGTGGGGGCAATATTCGAGTCAACATGCTAACCGTTTCGTGCAACAGTCGCCGCGAGGCTGGTGCGCGCAGCGCAACACGCGATTTTTGGGCGCGAAACATTTTCCGCCGCTAGCTAGCGAAACATTTGATTGCCCCATTTTTCACCGCAGGCCCAAAAACGAATGTTGGAGCATTTGTTTCGCCACAGGCGATATATATGAGTTTCAACAAAATCTTCGATCTCACAGCTGGAGTGCATTTTCATTTTTTATAATAGAGTGTTTGCGAAAATACGTTTCTAAAAATTTACTTGCCTTCCGCTAAAAAAAGTAAATTGCCTTCCCACCGAGTTTTTGGTGTGTTTGCGCTAGCGGTAAACAAAATCCTGCAGGCGACGCCTCCGAAATTTAGAAGGGAAACGGGGATGTGCGCGATTGTAATATACGTACGAGTACAGCAGCAGCAGTGCGAGTTACTGCTCTATAGTACTATACGATACGAGTACTCGTTGTACGTACTCCAGTCTCGAGCCTCTCGTTTCAGGTGCAGCAGTACCTGGAACACGGTACATGCAAGCACCCAACAGACTACAAATTAGTAGAGGTATGGCGGTCTGTCTCGCGCGTAAAAACACCTTGTGAGCAGGGACTACCTCATTACACGTGCTACAAGCAGAGCAACGCCTTCCTCATGCGACGGAAGGGAAGGCGAAGCGCAGTTTCCCCATGGAACGTGGACCTGTTATTGCGAAGCACCACCCTGCGAAGAATCTGCACGCAGCGGTTTAGGGCAGAGGAGTTTCCGCTCCTCTGCCCTAAACCAAAAGTCATGCCACGCTTCAGTCGCGGTGATGTTGGAGAAGCGCGGTGGCTGCTGTCGCACAGATGGACCGATACGAGTCCTATCTTGCCAGATGCGGCACACGATAGCCGCAATCAAGGCGCGTGGTGTCGCTCTCTGCGTTGAGGCTCCTCTCCGCGTGCGTGCGTTCGACTCCGCCAGCTGCGAGAAGTTCACCACAGCTTGCAGCAAGCGCTGAACCCTTGGTCACGGACGCAGAGGGCAGCAACAGACGGTTCATCACCGGCCTGCTGCATATCTCTGATGTTACGCCTGTGCGTCGTGCTCAGGGTACTACCCTCTCCATCCTCCGTGCGTTCGTTGCTTGTACTGCTGCTGTGCAAACAGCGGTGCTTGTCCTGTTTGTCCCGTGGTTGGGGCGCTATAGACCCTTGCAGAGGCGTTCTGCCTCGGACAAATGCTCGGTGTATTGTAGGCCAATGAAACAGAGAGACAAAATTTACCGTAACTTTTGACCAAAACCTACCTTCGACAAAGTACATTTTTGCCTTTTTTTCAAAAATTTACCGCAAATATTGCCTTCGGGACAATTTTTGAAAAAGTAAATTTTTAAAAAACGTACTTTCGCAAACACTCTAATATATAGCGTCTATTTTTCTTCGAAGGCATGTTTTGTTTTGGGGGGGCTTTTTTCAAAATCGCCGTACGTAGGGGATATGTTTTTTGAAGCACCGTTTCTTGTCCAATTGTGGCCGTAGTTGAACGTTTCTCAGGCCCCATTTATTTCCCATTAGCTATTATTGTCGAAAGCAAAAATGTGGAACCTTTTGCTATTCGCATTAGGCTTTTATTCTTTCTAGGCAACATTTTCTTTTCGCCGCGGTAGACGAACATATAATAAAGAGGCTTTCTTCGGTATCTGCCATACGTAATGTTTGGTTAAGCACGTTTTAATTTTGTGGTATGTCATTCACCGTACGTATCATAGGTGTGATTATTAATATTTTTTTCACTTTTCGCCGTCGTCGTCGATCTGCTTTTTTGAGGAAACGGTTACACTTACGCGGTAATACAAAAATATTACAAAGAAACACAAATAAGGCGAAATAGGCATTGTTTGTTTCAGGCACCTTTCTCTATTCTTCGACGGCGCTTTCCGCGGCGTTTACAGGAATATTTTTACAGTAAAACTTTTTACAGTATACAAAGCGTCCTGCACGGACTATATGTCCCATCGCATACCAATGCCGAACACGACGGAAGACACTAGGGCTGGAACAGCTGTGCCTGCCCTACGTATGCCTACAGAAGCACCGGCAGCGATTATTCCCGCGGCTCCAGCAAACAGCCGGCGGCAGCAGCAGTAGCCGCAGCGCTAGAGGCTGCGAGGGCTGCGGCGAGCTCAAGAAGGCAGCACGCAGCAGCAAGGGGCGTATGTAGCAGCCGTAGGAGCACCGCAAAGCAATAGTGGCACCTATACTGCGTGACGAGCTTACGAGTAGAACCCATGGGTGACGCAGGTATATTCCAGGGATTCGCGGAATATGCTATGATTCACCAGGTACTGCCGTCACGCGTCAAGTGCTGATGTCACGTTACCGGCAGCCGCAACGATATGCTGTTAGCACGAGGATCTTAATGCATCACTTTTTGGGCGCAAGAACAGTATCGGTAAGCCAGGACATCATCAAACAGGTATTCGCGGTAGCACAGCAAACCAGCACCGATAGGTAAAAAGCGCTCGTAGCAGCGGCTAATTTAGGCAATGGCCCCCAGCTACTATGAAATATGCTACCGACAACCGACGTATTGTGATGGACCAATCCATGTCATGCGCTGTGCATCATACTTATTGTGGAGTTATCAAATTATTGTTTGTACCGCGCCGGTACATGTCGAGGAAGGTGTACTGCGCTGGTACATGTCGAGGAAAGTGCCATGCTTCAGCGTGAGACTCCGGAGTTATTGAGGAGCAGGTGTTCGGCGGCTTCACTGTCTAAACAAGCGGACGTTTGGGACTAGATGGGTCCGGCTGGCCACCCATTGCGCGACACAACTTTATCCTTCCTAGTGAAGCGGGGTCAGAGTCTACATAATTTTCGTCCCTGTATCGGCCGAATACCGGTCTAAACGAGATAGCACCCCGAAACGGCAGGATGCTTCGAGGGGAAAGGGCGAACCTTCAACAAATGCGTATGCGCGGAATCACTCATGGTGCCCATTATACGCGAAATATCGAGGACCAGCGGCGCCCGCCAGCACCAGTTGATGTGGAAAATCACATGACATAGCTGAGGCACCTGCAAGCGGCGAGGTGTCCGACCACGTTCATACGCACTCCTTCATGCAGGAGGCTCTTGTGAGCAAGTCGATGGGGCATGCGGAAGCAGGAGTAATCACGAAGAGCGGAAGGTGGAAGATGGAGACGCTAGCCGCGCACTGCATCTGATCGACCAAGTGTACATAGCCCTCGAGCGTAGAACAGACAACAGGGCCACGACTGCGTGACCGCGAGCGGGTTGCCACTGCCGTCGGCCGTTCAATTAGTTCACCCACGTGCACGCCGAACTACACGTAGAGTGTACCAGCACATAAGCAAGTTTGGGTGAGACAACGCAGCGCCCCGGTAGGTGGCCGACGACAACAAAAATGCCACAAGGAAGTTTGGGTAGAACCCCCGACCGGGGCAGGAGGCCTCATCCAACCCAATAACACACTGAATGATCGGCGGCAGCGTGTGATAATGCTGTAGTAAAATCGCTGCCGAATGAGACGAATCCATATTTGGTACAAAATCGGGTTCCAGCATTTGGTGCAAATCACCAAAAGCATGGACGCAATCGCCTCTCACTCCGGTCAAGCCTAACTTCCTTGCGAGACCAGGGAAAAAGGCACAGGAAAACGTCAGACCTTCCCACCCGCCCTATAAGCTTCGTAGTCTTTTTCTGCACGGCCATTTCAATCCCAGGGACGGGCATCGAGCTGAGGGCGCACTTATCACGGAGTTTACCCCGGGCGAGGACCACCTGCCTCGCGGTAGGACGCCTTATCCAACCCAATACTTACGTTGAATGATCGCTGGAAGCGTAAGAGAATATTTTAGTATCGCTGCACTGATGCACGATAGGGCGAAACAAGCGTTGTACTGGAAAGAAAGGAACCATCTAGAGCAGGTAGCCTGTCATACCGGGTTCCACCGGCCAAGGAGATATTGCGTGCAGCACGAAGAAAGGTCAAAGGAGGGGGGGTGGGTTCAGTTTTGCCATACCTTTTTCTGGTGCGGCGTCTTCGGCCATATGCTGGCTTATCCTAGGGTTTTGCTGCTGATGCTGATGTGCTACTCGAGCGGCAACATGGAACAGTAGAAACGACACAGACACTGTGGGCATTGGGAACGTCACCGATCACCGACCCTGGCTGACAATGGCAAATGATTAATAATTTTATGTTTTATCGCTTAACCTGGGTGTAGCGATGCTCCTGACTTCGGGAGTGTGAGTGTGATCAGCTCGTTTCCGCTTGAAGACATCCCAAGGCATCCTGATACACGCCCTTCGAGGTTCGGGAGGCGCTTAAACACGTTCGTTCCTTGGTTTTCAGGCGTGTATTCGCGCATATATCGCAATTGTTTCGCTTTCGACGGCCATCCGGGGGCCATCCTAGGACCTTCCGGGGGCCCTCCCGGGGGGCCCTCTGGGGGCCCTCCCGAGGCCTTCCGGGCCCCCCTCACGGGGCCCCGCTGGGGGCGACATCCCAAGGCATCCTGATCACGCCTTTTCGAGGTTCGGGAGGCGGTTAAACGCATTTCATTACTCTGGTTTAAGGCGTACATTCGCTCGTAAATTGCATTTTTTTTTGCCTCCGGCGACCGTCCGGGGCCCCTCCAGGGGCCCTCCCGGGGGGCTCTCCGGGAGACCCTGCGGGAGCATTCCGCGCCTGCAGCGAGCGACCCACCTTGGGTCGACTGTTGCGTGCAACAGACGCCGGAGCACTAATTTAAGCCCTGCTGTGAACATACTTGGCGGGTACAACTTGTTATGCACATATGTCTAAACCTATGTTTAGGGTACTAACAGATAATTGAACGTATATTGAGTTAACTGCTATGTACATACGCAGCAATTAGCGGTTGAAGAAAAGTACTAAGTGCGATCTCAGAACGTGTCAATAGTTAAGTGACGTGCGACGTATAACACTCTGTACCGCTGTGGTCGCATCATTGGGCATTTTACCTTACATAGAATGGTTCAGACACATTTTGTCCGATAGTTCAACTGTATTTATTGGCGTTTCTTGTGAGCTCTTGAGATCTTGAGATACGAACGGGAAGGTCCATGGCCGGTGGCATGTCACTTCCCCGTGCGATAACGAACGGACTACTGCATTGTGGACAAACGCACTCCGAGACCCCGAGGGGAAGTCCTCGGAGCTGTTACCACCGGGCCCGCAGTGGCGCGAGTCGGTTCAGTTCTATTGAATTGGGTAAGTTCTGCTTACTGCTCAAACCGTGACCAATTTGCTTTTCGGAGGCCAGAAAGCACTGTTTTGCGTGCTGGTGTGGGGCACCAGCCGAAAGCAATGGAAGACCCTGCAGGAGCAAGAGGAGCGCAAACGCAGGGCGCTGACGGAGTCCATTCTGCGAGCTGGGGCAACCCGAGAGGTGAAGGCCGAGCCGGCGGCCGGCTGAAGCCGGAAATCAAGGTGACGATCGGGGGAGATAGACCGCCTAGGTTGGGTGGTGATGTTGTTTCCTTCGAAGATATGCGAGAATTTCCTGTTAGCTACTCGGAGTACGAGCAGCAGATGCTTATCCCAAACCAATATGGAAGGGACCGGGTACTCGCGAGGAGGCGAGAGCTGGTAGATTCGGCGACCCAAATGATGGTGGCTGATGAATTCTACGATGGCAAACCCTGGGTCGACCTCTCTGAGGAGGAGGTTTTGCAAGGGCTCAAAAGATTTGCTGGCGTAGATTTGCAGCAGACGAGTCACGATGTTTTTTTGCCGTCAAATATACTGTGTGCTGAAGATGGATGCGAGCGTGCCGGTAGATAGCAGGGTGTTCTTACAAAAACGTGCCCTGCGGAAATACCTTGCTGACAGCGGGATGACGGAGGTGGTGAGGCCTGACGGTCGGCAGCACACGCTAAAGCATGGCAAGGTGCTGGTGGAGGCAATAGCGGCGGGAATCAAGCCACTCGACTTCCGCCGCAAGGTGGAAAAAAATGTGCGTTTTGATCTCGGAATGCATGAACCTGACGCGTTGTTCAACATTATTGCCAAGCAGCAACGGGACCAAGCTGTAATTGAGGCCAATGATGCTGAACGTCGGCAAACAGCAAACCGGCGTGACTCTAGGTCGATGGCTACTGCGGGGACCAAGCCGCAGGGACGTGCTGTTGACGAGCACGACTCATGCGAGAATGCCAAGGCCGCTGGTGTAAAGGTAGATCGGAGTCGTCGGTACGACAACAACGATTGTTTCGTATGTGGTAAGCAGGGACACAAGCAGTGGGACTGCCCCCAAAACCAGCAGGGCAAGGTGGGTAGAGGTGTCCATGGCCAGACCCACGGCCAGACCCCCGTACAGCAGCATCAGTCCCCAAGCGGTCCCACTCAGCACACCCGGAGCAACACAACCGGGATGGCCCCTGCGAATTCCCACCCCTCGAGTTAGTGCGTACAAAACTGCCTCAAAGTCGGTGGTAACGGAAACTGAACCTGCTGATCCTGAACCATCTAGGCGGAATGACGATGGCTACGTGTACATTCGCGTGCCGCGGGAAAGGATGGCGCCAGTGGATTATGGGCTCACCGAGACGGTACAGCACCAGGTGTGCCTCAGAGCACTGGGCCAGAGAATGCAGCGCCAGTTCTTCACTCCGTTCCGGTGCAGCTGCCGGCACCCGCGTCGCAACAGTCATGTGGTGATACCAGCACCATTTCATACGCGCGTGTCTCGGTCTTACAGCCGGGTGGAAGTGGTGATACGAGCGTGAATACGGTGGAGACCGAAACGCACTTGGAGGCCCTGCCGCAGCATATTGCAGGGCGTCTCGCGATTTCCAGTGCTTCCGGGGCTGTTGAGGTTAAGGTACTGATATATTCTGGTTCAGGCATTACAGCTATATCGGAGGAGCTGGTAGAGGCCCTCCACGGACAGCCGGGGATGACGCAAACCGCGTTAACAAAGGCGGTTGTTGGGCATGCGCGTGTGGTGACGTCGTTTGGCCAGGAGTGTGATATTGAGACGCAATCACGTCCGCTCCACTTAACGATCGAAACACCATGGAGACCAGTCCGATTTACCATGCCGTTTATCGTGCTCCCTGGGGGAGGCGATGTGGTTATCATCGGGCAGAAGACGCTAAGAGAGAAACTCGGCATCGACATCGTGGCGCAGCTCAAGGCCTCTGTACTGAAGGCGCAAGGGCGTCAACATGGTGCTGGGTTGGAGCTTACAGCTCGTTCTGTGGGCAAGCCCAACGATGGTGCTGTGCTGGTGGCGGCGATGGCTGTCACAGCGTTCGTGCCGGGCGGTGACGCACCAGGCGACGTGGACGATGAGGTCGCGCTGACGCTGCCATCTCAACGACCCATCATATTCCATGTTTCCGAGGTGGAAATGCGGGATTGTGCGAGCGTGTTGGAGACGGCTGCCAATAACGCTGTTGACAATGGCTCCCCGCCGGAATGTGTCAAGATCCGGCGCGATATTGTTTTTCACACGCACCTTGACGTGTTATGTCGGGCGTTGTCGGGTGACCCACATCCGCGCAAGAAGCCTGGGGCGGTCCGGTTTCATTCAGGGGCAAGGATGGTGCGGGTGAAGCCCCCACTTGAACGTAGTCGCCTGAGGTGGAGTGCGGAAGAGTCGTGCCCCGACTGCCGCTCGGTAGTGACGACGAGTTTGTCGTCAAGGTGGCCTGGGAGGGGCCGGAGGAGGCGGAGAGCACCTGGGAGCCGGTGTCGCGCGTGTTTGATGGAGCGACAGCCGTGCTGCGAAAAGAGCTCAAGGCGCTGCCGCTGAAGATGGATCAGAAGCGGGGACTCGTATCGCGGTATGGGCGCGTTTTTGGTCATATTGTGGTTTGGGGGGGGTCCCGAATTTTGAACTGCTGATTTCCGGTTTTATCGAAGGTTTGAATTTCAAGTTTTTCTGACTTGGAATTTCTGCGCAGGGCGCTGATAGCACCTGATGCAGCTCCAGCTGGCGGTTCATCGCCGAGGCTGTGTGTGGACAGAGCATGTCCGGGGTTGATTCTTCCGTTTTACAGGTGTGGTTATTGTGCTGGAATACACATTCCTTATGTGGTCTGGGTTTTCGGCAAGTTACATGCGCAATTGGAGGTGTGAGGCGTGGTTCGTCGTTTGCTTGGAGATGCATTGGTGATGACGCAGCTGCTGAACAACCGTTGCTCACGGTAAGTAAACGAACGTGGTAGATCTTCGGTCGTGGTGAAAATGACCGGGATGTGTTGGATTTGACCAATGCCCAACGTATGGACAGCTATGTTTATCAAAGCTACTCGGTCTGAGCCAACTTGTGGTTGGTATCCTGAGATTGGCCTTTGGAGGGTGCTGTACCGCTGTGGTCGTATCATTGGGCATTTTACCTTACATAGAATGGCTGGACGCATTTTGTCAGGGAGTTCAATTGTCATTATTGGCGTTTCTTGTGAGCTCTTGAGATCTTGACATACGAACGGGAAAGTCCATGGCCGATGGCATTTCACTTCCCCGTGTGATAACGAACTAACTATTGCATTGTGGACAAACGCACTCCGAGCCTACGAGGGGAAGTCCTCGGAGCTGATACCACCGGGCCCGCGGTCGCGCGAGTCGGTACACATGACTCTGGAGCACGCACCAAAATTTCTTCCGAGGCACGTGACTTGTGGGGACATAGTAAAGTATTCACCAGCACCAAAATCACTCTTCATCAATAAATAGTCCAGGTCTACGTCGCGTCTAATTCATGCATCGAGTACAACCAAC
The DNA here is from genome assembly GCA_012845835.1 of Undaria pinnatifida. NCBI lineage: Eukaryota > Phaeophyceae > Laminariales > Alariaceae > Undaria > Undaria pinnatifida. Next base: position 5,725,502 of record JABAKD010000028.1, read on the forward strand.
AGTACCCCCTTTCTACGCATGCCCCTTTTCCTTGTTTCGATCGTCGCTCGTGTCCCAACGAGTCGTGTAGCGCCCTGGTTCCTGTTTACGTGCACTATGGTTGTTGCGGCGCCAATATGCCTGTTCTACCGGTAGAGGGGCAGGTATATCTGCCTATTCATGGCAAAGATGGGGTATCCGACTTCGCTCAGAAGGGCGGGGAGGTCGCGGAGGTATTCGGAGAATTCTGCAGGGACAGTTTGTGCATGGAGAGCTGGGATTTCATCATGGACTGCATGGCATACAAGGTATGTACCGTGGCTTGTTATCAGACCGACTACGCGGCGCGAGCTCTCTGCACAATCGTGCCAGCCAATTGTTTACTTATGTACCACAAGGAGCATCGGAACATCGGCCCTATTTGTTTTTGAGCTCTCTCGAGGCAGGTATAGTTCAAAACAGACTACATTCAACGAAGCGTGTGCCAAAGGGCTTGGGATGAAAACGAGGTTATTCGTTGATGCGTGTTAACGTTGAACATGCTTGTTCTGGCCAACCGTTTTCCGGGCGATGGGACTCCTCCATTGATTAACCTCCCATGATTGGAATTCCATGCATGTGATGGCATTGCTCGTTTGGTATATACCTAGACCATGATGTGGATCGTAAGGTTGCGACTTCATATTTCTCGAAGCTAGTTGTTGGATTCTGCGCAAGTGAGGACTTTTAGAAAATGTACGTGCATTTCCATGGTAGCACGCGTCCGTTGTAACGGGATGACGTTGGGAACTACTTGTACGCCGATGACATTGCTCTCAAAGTACGATCCCCAATCCGTTCTTGTGTTCTTAATCGACCCAGAAATTGGCCGACCCGCACGAGCAATTTACATGTTTCATCGGCATCGTGGATCGGTATCTTCGACCCACGTCCGCGCAGGAGATTAACCTCGGTAGCAAGATGCAAGACCAACTCCGGCCATTCCAGACAATGTGAGAAAGGTGCTGTCGAGAGGCACGGGCGCAATACCCCGGCTAGCGCGCAATTTCGTTTGGAGGCATCATACGCTCCAAACGGCATAGAAGTTATTGTCACGATCCAAAGCGTTTGGTTATATAGGTGAGTGAGTGGTTTAGTGAACCGGGCAATGAAACCGACAAGACTTGATGCTTGATCCTCGAAGCATGGTGGGACTTCCCCGCGCGGGCGTTGCTGAGGTGGCGAGGGTGCCGGAAAATAGTCAAATATAACATGTGTACATCAATGGTCCTCTCGAGCAGATATGAATACATCATGAAGGTCATACATAAAGTAGAAGCTAAAAAGGCTCGGCTGTACCATCTTAATGAGAAAAATGCCAAAAACGGCATTTTTCCGCAATTGATTTCCCACGACTACAAAGATCAATCTACCACTGGGACTATCCAGTGCCATCAAACCGCCACCGTGTCCGTGTCATACATAAGGACAATCACAGACATCCTGATCTACAATTGAAACGGCCTACGGCACGGCAGCATGTTATCTTTCGCCAAGATATAACGAGTCAATGCAAAATAAAGTCGATCAGCATCTTTCCTGCACGTTCATTTTTTTCCATACAAATTTTCTGCCCTCGCACTATTCTCGCCCTCCCTCCTAGTAGTAATCCAGATCTGTGGTCGCATTGCACTGCAGTGACATAAATAAAGATTTCGTTTCGTACTCCCTGAAAGCGATAACGAAATGTTAATAAAAACCCAGGGACAACATGCAGAATAAGTTGAAAATGGACGCATGCTTCGATACTGTTTGCCATCTTATTCATGAGGCTCCAAAATTGAGTGCTCTATTCAATACTATATTTTCTCAATGTCCCTGAAGACAGATTTTGGAGAAAACAGACGTGCAACCCATTGAAAAACCCTGTTCTTTCGGCATTAAATTGAAACTATCGCCACATACGCAACGAACAAATTTCTACGATTATGGCTTAACCCTTTTGGAGGTCGTTTACAGCAACCCTTTTGGAGAATACGAGGGTTGTCTTATTTTCATGTCTCTGTCAGTGGCGCCAGCGTGCAGCAGTAGGAGTAGGATCATGCTGCCCCCGTCCCGTACGAGTCGTTGCTTTGTTGCCATTCGGACACCAATTGTACCATTGCCAACCAGCTATGGCCGATGGGGTAATCGTCCATTTTTGTCGTCAACGTTTCCCTCTGAAGTTTCAAAGGGCCCATCATTCTGAGAACATTATGGGCGAAAAGTACTACCTCTCTCGTAGCGCGCGTCAATAACACGATCTAAAATTCAGAATCCGAAACCCAAAATCTGAATGCCTGAAATCACGATCCATCGTCCTATAACTCCAACGTCAACCCGGTGATCAACAAGCAGCCGCAGTCACGAGAGACTTCTGTGCACGGCAATCAAACGGACACCAGCTGGGTAAAATTGGCTCACAATGAGTGCACTAACTCATTAGCCCCACCCATCACTATATATTATAAAAATATAAATACACTCCAGCTGTGAGATCGAATATTTTGTCGAAACTCATCTTTGCAAGCTGTATGTGATACTCCGATCGCGCGTACTACGGGTTGCGTGTCCTCATTAAGGATATAGGTCGGCGACTCCCCTCGAAACTTTACAGTGTAGCTATCAGGGTCAACAGGGTGATGTTAGTCAGTCTGTGCGCGGAAACTATAAAACCCGTTTTTGAGTCTGTGCGCGGAAACTATGAAACCGTTTTTTAGGGGGACAAAATCTGACAGCTGTGGAAGGAAATCCATCAGTTTATCAAGTGTATCCTGTAAGTCGTATAATCGGTGAGGGGACCGCGGAGTGTTGAAGGGCGTAGGGGCCTGGGTATGTGTTAGACAACTGCCCCCCGGATGTGTGCACTTAAAAACAAACGCATCTAAGGTCCAAAACCTCGAACCCAAAACTTATCATCAGCAAATTTATCAATGGAGTGCAGAAGCTCTTTTACTCCATCCAGAAGGCCAACATCAGTTATGTGCCTCCCAGGTTTCAATTGATATCTCATCAACAACGATTTGGAGAAACACATCATTTTCGCCACTAAAACTCTTACGACCAAAATACATATTCCCAGAGTCGTTCTACGGTATAGCCCCCCCATGTTTTCTTTAACGAAATGCCAGTGTCGAAACCACCTCCCGTCCGTATCTCCCGAAATACGGTGTCCCTTGACACCCCGACGTCATCGCTCGATAGACCTTTGCACACAAGAAGCTATACTGCTACTTGTGGTTCAGTAGTATCCTTCCTCGTGTCGAGCAGCCATGAAACGTTCGTTAAAGGGAATCACTGGTTTAGCGGGGGGCTGTCGTAGAATCAGTCCCCAACCCATGTTCATCCAAACTCCAAAACGCTCCTCTCGCTTTTGCTTCGCTCAGTCTCACATCAGCCAATCCACTTTTTCGTATTCTTCGCGAACATGCTGTAGCTGCTGCCGCCGCTGCTGCTGAGAGTCATCGTTCTTATTGTTAACCACAGTACCAAGCAGGCCGACCAATTTGGGCTCATGTCCGGCCTCACTGGTGCTCAGACATTGCATTTGGGTCTTGGTTAAGATTCTCGCCGCGACGATCTCGCGGAGCACTCCCGCCGATATTAAATTGATGTGCTGGATACGCTTTGTTTAATTGTCAACTCGTTCAATCACAGCTCACCCCGCTACCAATCTGATGAACTGTCCGATAGGTCGGAGATTGACAGACCGTGATGGCTCCTTCAAATCGATCCCTCCTTGCGAGCAGCGCTCCTAGCCACTCTGTCCTCAACCGTTCTATCATCTTCGTCTTCTCAGTAATACCTTCCAACTCCTTTCTTGCCAGCTCACTCAAGGCCGGTCTCCCGCTCTCCTCGACTTTTCCCGACAATGCTAGAACCGGAAGACCCAACCTGCACCCGTCTGGCAGGTCCACAGGACGATCCCCTGGCTTCCAAAGTATGCGCAAAGCCATGCGATTGATCGTGGCTCTTGACGCTCGAAGTGTGATGGAACGTCCTGGTGTGGGCAGTGGTGGGGGGACCGGGTTACCGGCATATAGTCAAACATATCATGTACAACGTATACATATTAACGCTCCTCTCGAGCACACACGAAAACATCATGAAGGTTATCCACAAGTTAAAAGTCAAGTGGGTTCGACTGCACCATTACCATCGAAAAAATACCAACCAAGGGATATTACGAACCTAACGTCCCGCTATAGTAAGGCTAATCTACTATTGGGACTCCCTAATATCTTTATCAGGAAAGCGGAACCCCCAACCTCGCTGGTTTCGCAAGTTGATAGACTGAAGGGGACGCCTTCAGAGATTATTTGGCTCGGAGAAGCAAGACAGTGTCTGAGGTCAAGGAAGTACGAGGAGTAAAACGCAGTCTTTTTTCACTACGTGGGGCTAAAATTGGTCGAAACCGAAAACTCATGAGAGGGGGGCAGTAATAGCTACCCCACCTGAGCCTACGTACGTACGTCAACGGCGCAGAAGCACGCCTGCAAATCTTCCAGACTGATTGAGTCACTCAGGCTGGCGTATCCTGGGCGACTGTCATCCACAACGCACTACTCTGCTGTGCTCAGATGCTCTCCGAAGCCACAACCTACTTATTTAACGGGTTATTCTAAGCTGCATACCTTTCCGATGTACGTTTACCTCAACACAGCGCTGACCTAGGTATACTCTTGCCCAATAAAGTATCTGTATACCGCTCTGCTCTGCCTACCACGTTTTTTCAGGTGACAGTCCGGCTATGTACACCCATCGCTCTTACCGCACATGAGCGTTGAGGCATCCTCACGTGGGAAGTAGCTCCAACGCTCTTATAGTGGTTTCCCTGTGTCTTAAGTATCGAAATGCCTCGCAATCGTGTCGAAAACCGAGTTCACCACATCATCAACCCGTCATCGTATCCGTATATTGTACAAGAACAATCCAATCTCTTTAAACAAATTTTCATCCGTTTGCTGAACTCGTCGCACACATCCAATCATCGTAGGAGTACCTTTGCAGGTCTTGATGCGGTCGCAAGAAATACCATTCTCGACGATTCGGTAAGAGAAATCGTCATGATGCTTGAAGACAATGTATTGGCCAAGTTCAAGCTCTCTCCGGGGCTGCAGCGACTAGAGCAGAGGGAGCTCATGGAAATTGGTGAGTAAATAAGAGCATATTACCATTTTCTCATGACATGCGGCCGCCTGCACACGGTAGCTGGATAACATTGATGACGACAATCCGCACAATCATTCAAGCAATTTATGCTGCAAGGCCGATTCACACCTATTGAGCTCATCGTCAACAGCCATCGTACGGTTCATCTGCGTTGTAGCTGGGAATGCGTGCGGTGTACATTTCCCAGGGAAAATTTCACACAATTAGTGAATAAGATCCAAATCGTTTGCGTCCTATGTTGGCGGCGAGGCCAAACATTCTGGAGGGCGAACATCGGTCGAGGAAAACAGTCCTGCAATTATTCCATAGGGCACAGCAGGCAAGACCTGTTGGATGCAGCAGCACGACCTTCTCGTAACCTGGGGATATCTTTTGTATGTGGAGAGCTCCCACCCACTCCCCTCCCTCACTCCGCCTTCCTCGTTCCTACAGACGATAATCAACCCTCGTTTCCCCCAATTCATCACCCCCGGACGACTCACAGTTGCCCATCCCTACACATCGCGACCTCTTGTTGTGTGACATCGCCGGACAGAGATTCAATCAACGCGTGTTATTGCGGATGGTGACGAAGGCAGGCTGGCGTTGATGGCCAGCGACTATCTTGAGAGAATAGCATCTCCGTCGAACCGCAGTGAAGAGCGCAATACTTGAAGCGTCACACGGCTCACGTATAGTTTTTTACCGCAACACCGTGCTTAATACGTTCCGAAGGGGAGACAATTGCCGACCAGGTTCCCTTATGCGTCGCTGTGTTTACCATAAAGTGTGCGAGGTTTGCGTAAAGCGTCAGTCGGTGCTAAAATGCGCATTAAATTCGATATGCCTATCTGCATATTGTGCTTAGATACGATCAGGATATGACAACGGCTTGATGACTTTAGAATGTTTCCAATAATAGGTGGGCTGCGTCGTAGCGGGAAATCAGGATGGCGTGTTTGTTCCGGGCTAATTATCCACCTTCTTTTCCACCGAGTGCAACCCTCGTCGTACTCCGGAGGGGTTAAAATGCAGTGTTGCATGGTCTTTCTACTTGTAGCTCCTCTGCCCTACTACTGTTCGTACAACGGGTGAGCCAGCCCACTACGCTTCAAGGGATGATTAAACTTTGATATCCTAGTAGAAATATGTGTGTTGTGCAACTTGGGCCCTTCTGAAGAAAGGAGCTAGCAAGAAGCATCAAGCGAGTCATGGGGGACGCCGATTCGAGTGACGATCCAGGGGGTAGTAGCGGAAGTTCACCCGCATTGTTTTGAGTAGTTTGAGCTGCTGGCTGATCTTCAGAGGAGAGAAGTCCTGCCAGAAACATGCACACCGAGATCAAGGTACACTCGGCCCCAATTCCTTCCACGCCTACGCCTGTTGTGCGCGGGCTGGCCCATCCATGACGTAATTTTAGCAGCCAACGTCCACCCAACTTCAATAATCAGAGACACACTTGGCCCCTTTGGCAAGCCAAATTGTATATTTTGTGGGAAGCGAAGGGTGTCGAGATGCCTTAAGAGGGACGTGTAGCCCTCCCCGTGTTGGTAGCAGATGACGTCTTCGTTCACGAGGACTTGCTGTTGAGGCACAGGGCGGGTACTACTATAGAGGTGAATTACTTTTTTTCTGAGGTTCCGCACTTTACGAGCTTAAGACCTCCCAAAACTTAATTCGGATACGAATAAAACTGCTACTGGATGAAAATTCTCATGGCCTAGGTATACAACTAGAATCACGCAAAACAATAACCAATATCCGACGATTGTGGGTTAAGGAGCCCCGTCATTCAGAAACAAAACAGACGAAAACTGCCACCTTTATCGCAGCACGTGCCACAGGCAGTCGGTAACAACGAATGCGCGTGCTAGGATGGCTCGGGATTATTGTATTTTTACCCTAACCCTCCGTGTTTGACCAGACTGCAAGAAACCTAATGTTCAAGCGGGGGGTGGAAGGTCATAGAGGTTTTCTACCCACCCAAACCGATTATCGAGGAACGCAGAGTAGCACAAGAGTGCGATGTGATTAACTCTGTATGATGGGAGGGTAAGGACCCCGTAGAAAACTTGAACCGGCCATGTTGGAAGGACGGGACTGGTTTAAAAGAAATCATGCTTTTGATGAAATGCTGATGATAGTTTCTCAATTTTGTGATTTCGATGGTCATGATTTTAGATGGGGTTTGGTGTGTATCCGGCCGGGACACAGTTTTATGATCCGTTAGTGAGTTTCGGGACAACTTCATGTGCTTGTACACTCGTTTTTGATCCTACCAGGTATTTTGCCAGTTGCTGGTCGTCTTATTACTTTGGATTAACGCCGCTAGTTATACGGTAGCTGTGAGTGCGGATCGAGCGCTTGACTTTGGAAATTTGGATATTTGGGATTGTCGTGCTAGTGCACTGCTTTGACCCTATTTTACCAGCTGGCCCCCGTTTGATTACTGAGGTCTAATGACTCTAGTTTCGGCACTGAGCTGTGGGTTGATCTTGGAGGTTCCGGACTTTAGATTTTGATTGCCGGACGTGTACCGACTCGCGTGACTCGGGCGACCGCGGGCCTGGTGGTAACAGCTCCGAGGACTTCCCCTCGTAGACTCGGAGCGTGTATTTTCACAATGTTATAGTTCGTTCGTTGTCACACGGGGAAGTGCCATGCCATTGACCATGAAGCTTTCCGTTCGTACTCAAGACATCGAGAGCTTAAAAGAAGCGCCAATAGTGACAGTGCAGCTCCTTGACAAAATGTATCCAGTCATTCTATGTACGGTAAAATGCCCAATGATACGACCACAGCGGTTCAGCACTCTTCAAAAACCCATATCGGGCTTCCAACCACAAGTTTGCTATGACCGAGTAGCTTTGATAAACATAGCTGTCCGTACGTTGGGCAATGATCAAGTCCAACACATCCCGGTCAGTTTCATCACGACTTATGACCTACCACGTTTACTGACCGTGATTGCTCAGCAGCCGTGTCCTCACCAATGCGTCTGCAAGCAAACCACGCACCAAGCACCACATCTCCAATTGCGCATGCAACTTGCCGAAACCCAGACCACATAAGGAATGTATGTGTATTCCAGTACAATAGCCACCCGTAAAACGGAAGCACCAACCTCCGACATGCTCTGTCCATACACAGCCTCGGCGATGAACCGCCAGCTGTGGCTGTGTCAGGCGCTATTAGCGTCCTGCGCAGAACCTCCAAATCCTAGAAACTAGATATTCGAAATTCAAACAGAAAAATCAGCAACTCATTATCCGGGACCCCCCTCCAAGCCACAATAGGCGCAGCCCACACCGCTGTACGAGTTTCGCTTCAGACCTGTCTTCAGCCGCATCGCATTGAGCCGGCTCCCAGGTGCTCTCGGCCTCCTCCATCCCTTCCCAGGGCCACCTTGACGACGAACTCGTTGCCACCATCGAGCGGCGGTCGCGGAAAGATTCTGCCGCATTTCACGGTAGGCGATCACGTTCTGGTGCGGGCTTCGCCCGCACCACCCTTGCACGAGGATGAAGCCGCACCGCCATAGGCTCCACGCGTGCAGGTGGGCCGCCCAAACCCGCCCGACGGAAATAGGACAAGGTGCGTGCAAAAACAATATGGCGCAACATCTTGGCACATTCCGGCGGGAAGGCATGGTCAACAGCGTTATTGATCGCCGTCTCCAACACGCCCACAGGACTCCGCATCTCCACCTCGGAGTTCTGGAATATCATGTGTCGCTGAGACGGCAGCATCAGTGTAACGTTATTGTCCACGTCACCTGGGGCATCGTCGCCACCGGCATAGTACCAGCTTTGAGCCCGCCCACAGCACGAGCTGTAAGCTCCACCCCAGCGCCATCTTGACGCCCACATGCATTCAGTACGTATGACGTGAGCTGCTCTATGACATCGATGCCGATTTTCTCTCTCATCGTCTTCTGTCCGATGATAACTACATCGCCTCCCACAGAGAGCACGATAAACGGCATGGTAAGCCGGACTGGTCCCCATGGCGCTCCGATCGTTAATTGGAGCTGACACGATTGCGTATCAATATCACACTATTGGCCTAACTACCTCACCACACGCGCATTCCCGACAAACTTCTGCGTTAACGCGATCTGGGTCATCTCCGGCTGTCCCTGCAGGGCCTCTACCAGCTCCTCTGACATTGCCGTAACGCTTGTGCCAGAATACATGAGTACTGCGATCTTTATTTCTGTCACGGTGGTGCAGTGAAGATATTGATTGACTGTATATTTTAGTCGACTCGTTTCACCCTCAGGAAATGAAAAAAATATGGTGTAATGCCTTTTCAATTGTAGAGGTTGATGGCTGTTTATCGGTCTTAGATATACAATGCGGACATGGCAATGGCGTAAAGCTACGGGGGTCTTCAACAATAGGTTGGCTACATCGTAGAGAGTTATCGAGCTGGCGGGATTATTTACAAGCTGTTTAACCGCCTTGTTTCCAACCGAGTGCACTCCTCGTTGTACTCGGAAAAGGCGTAAAATATACATGTTATACTGCCTCTCTACTCGAAAATCGACCTTACTACTGTTCGTACAACGGGTACACCCCCTACGCTTCAAAGGGCGCACCAACATAGTCAGGTCGGCGCGGCGTGATAGAGCTGACGCACATCCGACTCTTGAGTTGGGAACCATTAACTGTAGAGAAGGTGTCGTCGGGCCTCATGCGACCAGCATCAACGGGCGGATTTAGTTAGAATGTGAGTAGTACTCGATCAGAGTTCTCATGGTACATACACCGATCAACGGGGGCGAAATGGTTTGTTATGAGGAAACGATTTCTGCATACTTTCTCGCGTTTCCAGAGGTGCGTGAACATTTCACAGTCAACCAATAGTCGCCACAGGTTTTCTACGACGGCTACTTGCTCGTGCAGAGGTGGGAGTGCTTTGTCAACTGGAATCCATTCGTACAGATTACGGCGCGGACACCTGAGCCCAATCGGACCCCCAGTATAGTCAACCGTAAAAAAAGCCGAAATCGCGTATGCGAATGAAATGAGAACTATACGTAATGTTCGATTCGATTTTATCGTATCTCCGAGAGACGCACGCCGCTGCTGCTGTTTGACCCAAGTACAGGAAGTGATAACAGGTAGAAATAGTCGATGTTGATCGCATTGTTGGCAGTTGACAGGTGTATACATCCGTACGAACTCTCCACTTCTACGACTGTTGTCGTAGCTCAAACGTGGACGTATGTATGACAGAACGCATAATAATTCAAAATATTTTCGTATCAACTACCAGGTAGCCGGGAAAAACCTAGGGTTGGGCACGTACAAACATACGTGGCACAAATCAGATGGAGTACCATGTATTTTTTTCACCCGTGGTGCAGACCAGTTGGAGCAATGCGTACTGCGTGTTTATGTGGCAAGGACCAGTTGATGTAATACGTACTTGTCGCAACATATCGATGGATGCCGAGTTGTTTGCACAAGTTGAACCAAGGTTCTATGAGTGCCTCAAGCTTTGCTTTATATCGAGCTCCACCACGGACTACCCCGTAATTGCTCCCGTCAATGCAATCGGAGTATCACACAAATTGAGAAGATGAGTTTCGACGAAATCTTCAATCTCACAGCTGGAGTGTATATTTAATTTTTTATAACAATCAGTGTCTCCAGACCAGCAACACCATACTTCCGCAATACATAATAATGCTTTTCTTCGAAACCCTACTCTCCTTCAGCAAGCCGCCGCCACTATCCCATTTCCACGTGTGTGGCATACTTTTGTCATGGTCGCTAATTCGCTTCCACTAGCTAGATCAACAGTTTTCCCTGTGTTTTGTACCGCCATTGCACTCGCCTGCGGCCCCTTTGCGTTGTTCATAAGACTGCACAACAAATAGTTGCCCTGCTTACCTCGGTATATCCATTCGTCGGCGATAATCCACAGTCAAGAGCACCCACCGTGCCAAGCGAAGCACACCGACACAAGCTCGACACCGGTGCGTCAAGGTAAAAATTTCTCGACTGCCGTCCAGGTACGGGACACGCAGACAAATCCCAACAGGTTATTTGAGCCTCGTTTCACCCACGGTGCAATACAAGAATCATAAATGTGTTGGCCTGCGACACGGTGCAAGCCGTTTCAGAGGGAAGCCGTTGAATCCAGCTCGAACAGAAGGCCTTCAGTCGCGACCGTCGAAAGCCATTACGATCTGGAAACGAGACAACCATAACCTCGAGCGTGTGCTAAGGGAAATTGAGTGAACCAACATCGCGACGCTGGGCAGATGCGTGCAGAGCCAATCGAACAGACGGCGAGAGAGCAGCCAAACACAAATTACGATTCGCGAATTACGATCGCACGTATTCTCTTTGTTGTACCACCCGCGGAAGTGGTGTTCATTCGACGACCGAAGAAGAGCCGACCCCTGAAGCATCGCTTCCATTTCATTATGCTCTATGTCTGGGCAAAATACCTAGCCCAACGTTAGCACTGACCGGTGTTTCATACCGGCATGTATATGCAAAGATGTGTTTCGACGAAATCTTCGATCTCACAGCTGGAGTGTGCTTAATTTTAGAATATATTCACCTGTTACCCTATATCTATCTTTCATTTGTCTGTCATTTGAACAATGCGACGGGAGCCAGAGCCTTGCAGCGAATGGTTCGACGCCGCTCAGAACAATAGTCTAATACAATAATATCTGATACATAGTAGTTACGCTGAAATTTGACCACCCCGAATTCATCCGCTACTTCCACAACCTCCTTGTCAATGTGTGGAGAACGGGAGACGTCTCCCAGCAGTGGAAACATGCAATAATTAAAGTCCTTCACAACATAAGGATCGATCTGATTGCAACAGCTACGGAGGGATTTCGCTTGTTGCCCATGCAGGCAAAGCACTGATAAAAATGGTCGCGTCCCGCCTTTGCAATTGCTGTGAGACCAAAGGGATACTCCCCGAAGAACAGTGCGGCTTTCGCCCGCCCGATCAACAGTGGACATGTTGTTTGTCGTGCGCCAACTGCAAGACCTCGGACGAGCTAGGGAATCTGATCTTCATCGATCTCCAGAAAGCATATGACTCCGTCGACCAAGAGCTGCTGTGGGTGGTGCTCGGTGGTGATCGCACGCTTCGGCATACCAGAGAAGATGCTGACCATTATCCACCAGTTCCACGAATGCCTGTGAGCTCTTGCGCGCACGGATGACGGTGGGCAATCTGAATGGTTTGACGTCACCCAAGGACGGCGGCAAGGATGTGTATTGTTGCCCCTTCTTTTCAATGTATTTTTCGCCGCTACGATACATGCCGTCCTGGTACGCTTCAGTCAGGACCCACACATCGAGGGACTTGGTTCACCTCGAGGAGGACCTCGAAAAGGACCTCGGGGAGGACGGGGTGGAGGTTGAACCGCTAACATGTGTGCGAAGGTCAGTCTGGGGTATGCATTACGCCAACGATGCAGGCCTTGTGCCTAAGTCGGCGGAAGGCCTTGCGAAGATCATGATCGTTGTTGTGACCGTTTTAGAAGCAGCAGGACTCACCGTGTCCGAAACAAAAACGGAGACAATGCTGCGGGGCACACACAACCAGGTGCTCCCGACCTCACCGCTCATCGTCGAAGCAACGGGCCAGAGGTATATGCAGACGATGTAGTTTCTGTACGTGGGCGGTCTTATCGATGCAAACGCCGACATCATGCCAGAGATCCGAGTCGCGTGGGCATGCTACGGCCGCTTCAAGCACGAGCAGTACGATATGGAGGATGCCCCGTTCATGTTGAAGGTGCGCCTGCTAAAGACCGAGATGATGGAGACGACGGAGACCTTTTTGTACGGGTGTGTGACCTGGGCACTAGGCCTGGAGCACTTCTCTAACTCCGAACGGCACACCATAACCTCCTCCTAAGGATCATTGGCTTTCATCACCGCCGGCAGCGCACCGACCATCGCATGTCGTGCGCCAAGGCCCTCAAGAAGGCACAATATGAGAGCGTTGAGACGACTATCCGCATATGACGCCTCCTCTTCGCGGGAGCCGTACAACGGACGAGCAATGAGCGACTGACTCATCGCGTGATGTTCGGGACGTTGGCTGGTGGGGTGAACCCGGGACGAGGCTGACCAGAAAAGAATTCGGCCTAGTGTCTGGTAGACGACAGCAGGGCATTCGAAGCGACTGAGGGGTCCACGGACAGCTCCCCTTTGGTAGTCGCAATGGAGACTGTGCTATAGCCGAGGGCGGAAAAGCAAAGTGGGAACTGGCACCGGGGGATCGTCGACACGGGGGACGGCTTCATGAAGAAATGTCACAGTTGGGGTGAGGCGGAGAAGAGCTGGCAACGCCTCACATCAGAGGACACCAAGAGCACCAACCAAGGGAAACTGGGGGGGCGGGGGGGGGAGCAATCGTATAGATACAGATGTGGATGAATGCAGAAATGAAGTGACAGATCGTGTGGCAAGGTACCAGTTCGAATAATTAAATTGAGCGTGTGCTATAGCCTTGAACCCTTTCAGCGAGTGGTAGGTTCTGCTTTGGACCCAGGCTACGGTAGGGGGGTCCCCTTTTGGGCCTTTTATTTCAGTGGCTAGGGGTCACTCGCACGAGTAACCCCTTTGTGTTCCTATGCAATCTTTCGTTTTCTTTTTGTTTTACATTGACGAAATCAATCCGCAATGCAAAGATGATCTAAGCTGCGGCAAACCAAGTTCCTAAACCATCTTCATCCGTAGGGTACAGAGCTACTCGTGCGAGTATCTCAAACACACCAGTGAAAATGGGGGTACCCCCCCTACCGTAGCCTTGGTCTTTGATTGTTTGTTTTCGTTGAGTTCAATGGGGGGAGCGCGACAGCGACAGTTATGACTTGCCGGCCGTCCTTTTTTTTCCTTTTTTCCTTTTTTTTGTTTGCTCCTTCGATTCGCCCCCCCGCCAACCTTTTGACGGTATCTTCTTCCTCTTTGTCGTGTCGTTTTGTCCGTGCAACAGCAGTTATGATATCCGTACTGTTTTGCCTGTGCAACAGGTATCTGTTCCTCTTCAGTGCGTATGGTGTTCCGCTGGCAATTGCAGCCTTCCCTTTCCGATGTCCATGCATCCCATTGTCCAGAACACCTGTCGTTTATTTTGCTTTTTTCCCTTTTCTCACCTTTTTTATGGTCTGACTTGGTTGTGTTCTCGTACCCGGTAGGCTAGCTTTTCACTTGCTTTACCTTGATGAATTACGACTGTTTGGTTTGCTCTGTTTCACAGTCGTCTGTGACCACGGGAATTTGTATCTCTCTGTAAATAGGATGGATTAGCACGGACTCTGCGTGTACTGATGTCGTTGGGTAGAAAGAACGGTTTAATGCGAAGACAACACACATACATATGTCATAGGTGCCGGAGCCCCACAGTGACCGATTCTCCCACCAGCCTAGCCACAGAGCTGACGACCTATCAATTATGGTGTGTTTCTACCGTCAAATATCTATTGTTATGTGTTTCTAGCGTTCATGTTAAAGTAAGTTAGATCGTCGTGTACATGGTGCTGCGTTTTAGGCATGTATCATTGGCACGATTATTTCTCCCATGCACGGTGGATTGCACGATAATAAATACAAGCGGACGGGGCCGCCTCAACGGCGGCCCCGTCATCCAGTAGAGGCGCCCCGGTCTGAGGGCGAGGATGGGAGATATGTGAAAGTAGAGGTGGTTGTTGTTACATATTGAGCTGTATCGGGGGATACCAAGAGGGTGAGGCTGTGGTGGTTTGTGGTCACGTACAGGGGACTGTGAGATGCCACCTTGCGATGCGACGTCCGATCGAATCTAGCGTTGGCGGAGATTCACCTATGTTTCTCCGCCTCAGAGGATCTGTCAGGGACTGTGAGGTGCTACCTTTTGGCGGAGATTCACCTATGTTTCTCCGCCTCAGAGGATCTGTCAGGGACTGTGAGGTGCTACCTTGCGATGGTGAAAACGAACACTACTTGAGGCAGATGTAACTTGCTTGTAGACCGACTTTTCACCCCACCATCACAGCAGTAGTACAACAGCAGTACAACAGCAGTGGAGCAGCACGTACCGACCAATCCATAGCGGCCGCGAGTCGACGGGTACTTATACCGTAACTGAGACTCATACGGTACAGGAGTACGATGAAGAAAACTTTTGCTGCAAGCTGCAGTGCCCGTAAGAAGGAGGTGTCGCTAGGCAACTCCTGTTGACTGAAAAAGAAGAAGGTGTCGCTAGGCGACGGGTTGGACTCGGACCCGAACTCGGTAAGACAAAGAGTACGATTACACAAACTCGAATAAAAATGCAGGCACATGTCTATCGGAAAGAGACGGTACGGAGCGAATTGGACGGTCGCACCCCATCATCACAGCAGTACAACAGCAGTACAACAGCAGTGGAGCAGCACGTACAGACCAATCTATAACGGCAGCATACAGAGTATCAATACGGCAGTGCAGCGGTACACCTGTGGTCCTGTGGTACGCCAGGAGCTGGGTGGGATTTGCACTTTTTTTACGATTCTCTACCTTTCGGGGAAGATCGCTAGCCGTCCCCGGGAGAGACTTCTCATGCCCCGCGCTCGCGGAGTTGGGACTCGTCGGCGTGCCTGAACACCGTGCCGTGATGGAAAAACTTTGTAGAGCACGCCCAGCCCTTTCAAGTTCTTTCAACTTGTAAGGGCGCGTAGAGGTGAAGGGTTCCTTTACTATACTGTTTTCAGAGTAGGCTAAGTTGCGCCGCTTCGCTCTGGTCAGCCGCGTTCTGCTCTCTCGTTAGCCCTCAGCCTAAAACGTCATCCTAGGTACCCATATTGTACATTTCGCCTTTCCATCCTATGGTCGACGACCTCAACGATGTTGTATCGGTGTGTACAGAGCGCTGCAGTCAATGATTAGCCGATCAGCCCGACAGAATGTTGATGGCCCAGCATTGTCTTGGGTACATTCGAAATCCGACCATTCAACGATCGGTTCCGTAAGACCTCGTGTATTCAGCAGTGCTGTCAATATTCATTTTCAGTCTATTATTAGGGCCGTTCTTATCGGAGAGCTTTTTTTGTCCTAATTTCCTGATTTTCCTAGTTTTCCTAATTTTCCTAATTTTTCATATTTTGTCTTAAAATACGGAGGCGTTATGTCATAATTTAGGAAATTCTTCAGGCCCAAAAAATATGGAAAAGTTAACAATCACAAATTAGAAAATCCTGTCGTCGATTTCCTAATTTCGAAGGCAGTGCTCCCACAAGCGCCGTGGCCCAACGCTGGGACCATCGGGTAGCCTCAAACGTTGACCAGGGTTGTCCAACATTATGGCCGATGGAAGGAAGCGGCCTGGGCCTCCGGAGGACTCATCCTCGCGTCGGACGAAGCAACGATTCAGCCTTCCCAATTATCCAGACACGAGGCGCAGAAACCAAAGGCTATCGCTGGTGTCCTCGTCGTGTTCGGCATGCTCCCGACAGCAGGAGCTACACTCTATGCTCCCAAGACACGGACGCCTATCTACGAACCGCACGGTATGACATGGCCAGAGTTCAGAGAGGATCTACGTCGGCGCAAGGCTTTCCGCAGGACTGTTCGAATGTCTGAGGCGAGCTTCGTGAAGCTTCGTCCAGCTATCCGAAAGAACGAGCGCTTTGGAAGTGAGTATCATGTGATGTACCCTGGTACCTGGTATACGAGTACGTAGTTTGTCTTCGCATCCCAAGGCTGTACCCTCTGCAGCCCAGATGCGTTGTAAGGCTCAGCACTCGCTTGGAGCATCTCCCATCTACCATACCCTCTGTATATGATAGCTTGTATGCCCGGTACGTTGCACGGCAACTCGTGCTGCTGCAAGGCGGTATGTACTCATGATCTAAAAACCACCTGTACATACGCAAGTAATAAAACATCAGCTGTGAGATGATCTTCCACAAAATCCCGGCCATAGAACACATGGTACGACTACGAGTACGTGCTACCTACGAGTACGTGATACCGGCACCAGGTACCCGGTATACGAGTACGTAGCTTGTCTTCGCATCCCAAGGCTGTACCCTCTGCAGCCCAGATGCATTGTAAGGCTCAGCTCTCGCATGGAGCATTTCCCATCTACCATCCCATCTGTACATGACAGTTTGTATGCCCGGTACGTTGCACGGCAACTCGTGCTGCTGCAAGGCGGTGTGTACTCATGAACAAAAAACCACCTGTACAGAGTCTATGCAAAGCAATAAAACATCAGCTGTGAGATAGATCTTCCACAAAATCCTGGCACATGGAACGACTACGAGTACATGCTACCTACGAGTACGTGATACCGGCACCAGGTACCTGGTGTATGAATACGTGGGTGAATCTTTCGTGGTTTACGAAGGGAGCTATGTGTTGGGGTTATGGCAGCTGTTCGTACATACGGTAGCACTGCAACAGCAGTAGTCGCGTTAGGCAATGCAAGGGTAGTGCATTGCGGCAAGCAGAAGTGCGTTGCGGCAGGCACAGCAACGGGATGAGCAATGCTGCTGTACCGGATGGGGTTGGAGCTCGGTCGAGGTGGACACCAACATTCTATCGTTTTTGCTCTTACCCAGGACTGCGTTGCGCGAAGCATGGAGCTATCTAGGTGGAAATCCGGCTGGCGATAGGCCTGCGCGGCGGGTTCCTACCTGGATATCGCACCGAGGTTTGGCATTTCACCGTCCACGGTTTTCACCATCATGGGAAAGGTCGTCGACGCGATCAACAACACCCGTGAAGTCGGCCAGTTCTGTCTTTCCGCAGACAGACGAAAAGTGCCGATTTTTTGCCACGGGATTCGAGGTGAGGGTACGTGTACTATTAATAAAGCAGCAACCTGCCACAGCAGCAGTAGTATATGGCGTGGTTATGCAAGCTGTACGTAAGATATTGAATTCTATAGAGATGGTTTCCGAAGGCAGGCCTGCTTATTTCTTCGTGAGGAACCTTGGTTCTGGCGTCTTGATGTGACCCCCTCTGAAGTACGCCTCCCCGGCCCTGTTCTTGTTCGTCCATATGTCAGGCCAAGAGCACCAACGGAATCTTCGATCATGTTGTGTCTGCCACAGATGATCTGTTGATCGAGATGAAAGCGCCACCTGCAAAGAGCACCTCCCACACCGTATCGTACTTCTCAGGCAGCAAGACGGGATTCGGCTTTAACGTACATG
Organism: Undaria pinnatifida; assembly: GCA_012845835.1. NCBI lineage: Eukaryota > Phaeophyceae > Laminariales > Alariaceae > Undaria > Undaria pinnatifida. The sequence continues at coordinate 5,743,821 of JABAKD010000028.1, forward strand.
CGACGTGCGATGCCAACTATCGCTTCTGTAGCGTCTCGATCATCGCTCCGGGGGCTGCCAACGATTGCTCGGCGTGGACCTGATCTTCTGTGGCAAAGGCAACTATGCGCCTTCCAGACGGGTACCACATCACAGAGTGTGCGGCGTACCCAATCAGCGGCAAGTTGCTCACGCCGTACCCCGGGAAAAGCTTGCCATAGGACCAGGACACCTTCAACTTCTACCTGAGCCACCTGCGGGTGAAGATCGAACAGTCGTTCGGCATCCTCGTGTCAACGTGGGGCATTCTGTGGGGGCCCCTCAGTGTAGGGTTCGCAGGCCGGACTGACCTGATCGTCGCCCGCTTCCACCTGTAAAACTTCTGCCGACATGAGCAAACCAAAGTGGTCGCGTCGGAAGAAGACTACAAGACAGAAAAGGGGCGAATCCTACTGGCGACGAGCGGGGTTCTGCCGCCTGCGTGCAAGAGTGCGGTCCAACCGGCAGGCCCAGCCGCCAAACCCACGAGAAGCGGTGAAACTCCCACGCGAGCGGCGACCACTTCGCTCTTAGCCTACAACAGACAGTTTCGCCCGAAAGAGAATATTCTCAGGAACGCCTAGATTACTACGCGTTGTGTAATGCGTAGGTAGAGAGTTTGTCGGCATCCGAGCGTTGTACGGCGGGGGCGATTGTGCGGTACAAGGAGGAAGGGAATGGCGTGTGGAGGATGGGAGGTGGGCCGGAATATAAGCTATTGGAGATGGACGTGATGGTCGTCAACGGGTGAGCGTTGGGCCAGAAAAAGCACGAGTGTCAACCGTGGTGATGAACGTCTGATGCCATGGCCTTTTTAATACTGAGGCGGAGGGGGGGGGTTGGTTGTTGGATTCGATACGTGCATCTGACGGCGTGGTTTTTCTAATTCCAGGTGGTGAGTTCGAAGACAGCTGCCTATACCCCCCCCCCCCTCCCCCAGTTATTATTGTTTGTCGAGCGTCAGAAACAAAAGCCCCCCCCCCCCTATCTTGGTTCGTATATTATCGTGTAAATAATGGTGTGTTTTATCGTGAGAGCACCCCGGTGCAGCCGGCCACGGTTTTATTATTTTTAAATAGGAGTGCAGGGTGTTGGCCGTCGAGCATCAGAAACGAACCCCCCCCTTTCTCTATTTTTCAAATCCTGCATGACGAAGCAGTGGAGGGTGTAAGTTTGGGGTTTGTCGTGAGAGTACCACGGTGCAGATTGCCCCCTTCTTTTTTGTTTGAATAGGGGTGCAGGGAGTTATTTGTCCATCGTCCGTAACGAACCCATCCCCCGCTCTCGTTTTTTCCCTCCCAGTCTGGTGGAGCAGGAGAGGGTGTAATTTTGTGGCTTATCGTGAGAGTACCACGGTGCAGCTGGCACCCGTTTCTTTTTTATAGGAGTCCAGGGTATTGGTTTTGCCCCCCCCCCCCCCCCCCCGTTTTTTTCCTCCCAGTCCGGTCGAGCGGTGGAGGGTGTAATTTTGTGGTCTATCGTGAGAGTACCACGGTGCAGCTGGCCCCCGTTTTTTTTGTTTTGAAGAGGAGTCCAGGGTATTGGTCGTCGATCGTCTGACACAAAGCCCACCCCTCTCGTTTTTTCCTCCCTGTCTGGTCAAGCAGTAGAGGGTGTAATTTTGTGCTTTATCGGGATAGTAGCACGGTGCAGCTGGCGCCCCCCTTTTTTTTGAAGAGGAGTCCAGGGTATTGGTTGTCGATCCCCGTCCCCCCCCACCCCGTTTTGTTCCTCCCAGTCTGGTCAAGCAGTGCAGGGTGTATTTTTGCGGTTTATCGTGATAGTACCACGGTGCAGCTGACGCCCCCCCCCTTTTTTCTCAAGGAGTCCAGGTATTGGTTGTCGATCCCCCCCCCTCCTCCCATTTTTTCCCCAGTCTGGTCAAGCAGTGGAGGATGTAATTTTGTGGTTTATCGTGAGAGTACGCCGGTGCAGCTGCCTTCCCCTTTTTGTATATATAGCAATTCAAGGTATTGGTTGTCGATCGTCCGAAACGAAGCCCCCCCTTCCATTTGTTTCTTTTCAGTCAGATGAAGCAGTGGAGGGTGTAAGTTTTTTTTTATCGTGAGAGCACCCTGGTGCAGCTGGCCCGGTTTTTTTTCAATAAGAGTGCAAGGTTTTGTTTGTCCATCGTCAGAAACGTAGCCCCCCCTCCCCTACCATTTCCCTCCGAGGGTCCATGGTCATACGACTTCGACCATGCACTCGACTGTGCACTACACAACGAAGCGAAACAACCAACGCTTACCGTATCGTACCACAACATAGTAAGGGCTCCGCGCAAAGTTCCCCCCCCCCCCCCCCCCGTGCACGAACAGGAGAAACGGGCCTGTATCCAGGGTGTGGCACAAGCAGAAAACGCGTCTTGTTTATCACCTTGTCTTTTTCGATCGCATCCAACCCACCCTTGAGGCTAAGGTACGTCATCTTCGACGACTTGCGGCTCCACATCTGGAGCGCGTGCAACACCTGAGGGGAAAAATATAAACACATTCAGACGGGGTGAGTAGAGGGCGAGGCGAGGGGTAGGGGGTACTCAATTCATGCATAGCCGTAGTCGTACTACCATAGCTATTAGTCCCTCGCATCCCCACAATGTCGGGACGGAGAGTGTCGGGTTTTCACCGACCAGGAAGGCATTGCTTGCACCAAGCGCGAACCGCCGTGAGGTCTTCGGCGAGAGTTGCATGAAAGGTGAGCAGCATCCTATTAAGGACCGCTTATGAGGGGGGCAGGGTGTGCATGTTTGTTGCTTGCCCTAGTCATTTGACCATTGACCATGCATCCCTTTCTACTTCCTGATACAGACACCTCCAATGTTTGGGCGCTCACTACGTTTCTTCTATATATTAATAGTACATGAATGTCATTTCACTATATTATCTTATATTGCTTTGGTCGAGAGTGGGGGGCAAGAACAAGTACAAAATAATCAAACGAGGTGGACAGAGGGGTGTGTGTGCGAAGATCAAGCAATATCAAAATTGGGGCCATGCGTGGTCGGATCACGCAAAAAAACAACAAAAACAACGCTTATCGCCACCCAATGTGAACACAAGTTTTTTTTTTCCATGTCTAGGACAAAAAACAAGGATTGAGCGAGGGCAGCGAAAACAACAAGGCGCATCGCCTCCGCATTGACATGACATTAAGCCAAGCACACATCATATCTATCATATACTTCGTATATAACAGAGCGCCACGAAACAACCCTACACCCCCCCCATCTCCTCACCCTTCCCGTCCCCCTCTACCCCTCCCTCCCCCATGCCCATCACTATCCGTCTCGCAAGGGATGCGTGGTAAATGGTCGCATGGCTGAGGTAAGCAACAAATGAGTATGCCTCCTCGCTATTCGTCAAACAACTCACGGAGCTTCGCGCTTGGTGCACGCGATGTCACTACGGCTATGCATGATATGAGTCCCCCCCCCCCCCCCCCCCATTCTCGCACCACCGGTGGTGCATGACATGATATACAACCCCCTCCCCGCCTCAATCACTACTAGCCTCCTCCTGCTCCCCCCCCCGGTCTCTCGCCTGTCGGATGTCGTTCCCGTTGGCCTCTACCAGCATCTCGGCGGCGTTGTCGTCGACATCCATGCCCTCCATCTTCGCCACAGCCTTTACCCGTTTGGCGATGGTGACCTTCATCGGCTGTGCGAACCTTAGGTCGTAGCAGTGGTTCACCAGCGACCTAAGGGCACGGCAGGCGGTTTTGTACGCCGACAGAGGGAGGCACGGGACACGGGGGGCGTGGAGGGGGGGTAGTGGGTTGGGGTGGGGAGAAGAGGTGCAAGAAGAGAAGACAAAGGGAGGGGGGTGTACTCATTTCATGCATACTCGTAGCAATACTTCACCAGCGATCTACCAGGTATGGGCGGAAGGCGTTTTTACACGCCGACGAAGAGACAGTATAAAGAGGCATTGGACAGGGGAGGGTAGAGGGGGTAGCGCGTTGGGGTGGAGAAGGGTGGGGCGGGGCAGGAGGAGGGGGGGAGGGGGGGGGAGGGGGGGAGGAGGAAGGGTTAGAAGGGGGTGTGTACTCATTCGTGCATAGTCGTAGCAACAGTTCACCGGCGACCTATGGGCGGGAGGCGTTTTTTACGCCGAAGGGAGACTGAACACGGGGGGACCGGAGGGGGGGGGGGGGGGCGTACTCATTTGTTGCGTGCCTTAGTCATTTGACCATTGACCACGCATCCCTTTCGAGACGGAGCACTGTTCCTACTCCTAATAGACACCTCCAACATTTGGGCGCTCATTACGCTCCTTCCATATATACCACATAGAAACTGTTTGTTTATCTTATCCCATTCCTGTTTCGCCGTCTGTGGCCACCATCTATCTCCTAGGATAGCGATCGTTTTCTCGCTACTCTCTAGGCTACCAAACTCCTCCATGTCACATACGCCGAATTTTCTCATCTCCTCCTCTGTAACATACCCAGTTCCTCCTTGTATATTTCGCCTTATCCTACTAAGCGAGTCCTACTCTCTACTGTTGGGAGGGGGGGGGGGGGTAGAAAGAGCTAGGGGGGGGGTGCCCTGATTTCATGCATAGTCGTGGCAGTAGTTCACCAGCGACCTATGGGATTGGCAGACGGTTTTATATGCTAACGAGGGAGACAAGGGCGAGGAGGGAACGGGGCCGGGGTAGGAAGGGATAGGAGGGCCGACCTTATAGATCATGGTAGCCCCTCTTGGGGGCTTCGGGGGGGGGAACAAAGACCTTGGAGATTGACGAACACAGCATCGGGCACTGCTGAGTGGGGGGTGGCAACATTGGTGTCCGAAAGTACAACAATATAAGGGGTCATACAGGACGGGTGCACGGCCTAGTCCTACTCGTACCGCTCGCTCACGCTACTCGTAGGCGCTTGAAAAAGTCGTAATCGCCGTGTTTTGGTCGCTGTACACGGGCATGCCCCCCCCCCCCAAAAGACGGTTAACGGGTAAGAGACGAACGATTTAGCTCATGATTCCTGAGTAGGATCTGTCTCACACAGACCCTGCTCATTGATATCAAAGCTACAGCTGGTGATCGTTCCCATCAAGTATACGACAATATTGTTTTCTGTTTTTTTTCGTACTGGAGTCGTACTGGTACAGATACAGAATTGGGTCTACATTATCTATACGATCTATATAATCTGTATGATCATATGGTCTGTAAGACATATATGATCTATATGATATTTATGATCTATATGGTATATGTGATCTATATGGTACATGTGATCTACATGATAAATATTATGTACTCAGTATATGATCTATACGAGATATATGATCTATGGGATCTGTCCGATGCGTGCAGTAGTCTCGCCTGATCTTCTGGTGCTGTCGGTCGTTGCAGATTGCTATGATCGGCACCTTGGTCTTCTTGATGAGCGCGATCAGCTCCTGAATACCCCCCCGGTCCGACCCCCCCATCCCGTCAACCTCGTCCATGATAACCAGCTGCTTCAAGAACCCGCCTCCGCCTCCGCCGCCGCTTTTACCGCCGGTATTAGCGCCGTCAGGCTTGAACGACAGAACCTGCCGCGCAAAAAACAGAGGAATGCGAACGGGTCCCTTTGGCCAGCTCCCGCGAAACTTGTGGCGGTGATGGTGGTGGTGGTGGTGGTGGTGGTGGTGGTGGTGGTGCCGATAGCTTCTTCTTGATGGCGGTAAACTACTAAATTTCGGTGTCCGCGCAAGTCACACAAAAAAACGTGACACATTTTGTCGACAAGAGGCCCCATTTCCCCGGTCGACAAATCACGATCGAACACGAGGGCTGCCGAGATACATCTCTTCACGCTGCGGCGTCCATGCAAGAGCACCACCACGACCAGGATTAGGGCCACCATCATCACCACCCACCACCACAATCAACATCAGCACCAAACAAACCACACCACCACCACCCACCGACCCCCGCCTCCCTAATCCCACCCCCTGTTACCCCCCCCCTCCTCAACCCCCAGCTCCCTCCCCCCACACCCTCTCTCCTCCAGCCCCTCACCCCCCCAACCCCCCCCCCCGTCCCCCCTCAACCCCCCCGCCCTTCCTGTTCCTCCTTCAAACCCCCGTCTACTCGCCTTGTTACCGATGACCGAGGCCAGCTCGTCCGAGAGCGAGCTCTTGTTGCGCGTGTCGCTGGCGTTAAGCTCCGTGACGTGATAGCCCATTTCCTTCGCCACGAGGGTTGCCGTCGAAGACTTGCCAACGCCGGGGACCCCCGAGAGGAGGGCCGCACGCGCGCCCGGGTTGTCTTTGCCCTGGAAGGTGTTGAGGTTTCATGAAAAAGGGGTCGGCGTTTCGGGGAAAATGAGGCGTTTGGGGGAAGTCAAGGGGAGAAGGAGGAAATGGAGGACGCCGACGGCGAATATATCAACAGCAGCAACAGCAGTAGCAGTAGCAAGAGCAGGACCACCACCAGCAGCAGAAAGAGCCTGGGACGACAAAGAGGCGGGCGGCGCGCACGCCCGGGTTATCATAATCTTGGATGGCGTTGGTGTTTGAGTAAGATGAGGTGTTCGGGGGATGCTAGGAGGAGGAAGAATCGCGTCCATTACAGCGTCAGCAATGACGACGACATGTACCAGTTATGACGTAAGCTGCAGCAGAAAAGCACCATAACCACAGCTACAACGGCAACAGCAGCAACATCATCAACAACAGCAACAGCAACACATCATCAACGACAACGACGACAACAACAACAGCAACAGCAACAATAGAATATTTTCGAAGCAATACCAAACAAAATCGACAGGAAAAACAAACAATACAGACAACTCACGTTGGTCGGCCAATAATAGCATCAAAGCGATCTGTCAACATACAACTCCCTCAGCTACCCTTCACTCACATTAACTGCAGACAACCCCCCTCCCCAAATAGCTACCACCTTCATGAGGGTTTCCTATCGCCATGGAAGGCTTTAGGCCGGATCCAAGATCCCACCTCCCCAAGTACTTGAGCCAAGTAGGTTTAACGCAATTGCAGCCCCCGCCCTCCCCCCCAATCGCTACCGCCTTCCCTAAGGTTTTCTGCTTTACCATTGGAGGCCTTAATCTGGAGGATCCAAGATACAGTTCCCTCACCAAACTAGAACTCAGTCGATTGCAGACTTCCCGCCCCAAATGGCTACCGCCTTCTCGAGGTTTTCCTCTCGCTATGGGAGGCTAATCCAGAGCATCAAACATGCCACCTCGACTTAGAGTAAGCCAACTCACACCAATATAAAATACCCCGGCCCCCCTTAGCAGCAAGCCCCCTGACGGTTTCCTCTCACCATAGGAGGCTTTAAGCCGGATCCAAGTGCCACCTCTCTCAGTTCTGAAGCCAAGTCTTGAGATTTTTCACCTTACCCGCGTGACCGATAACCTCGGATGAGTTCCGCGGCTTGTGTTTGTCGACCCACATCTGTCCAGGTTTGCTCGATATCGGCGCCGCCATCGGCGAGGACTTCCGAAAGGGAGCAGGCGTGGAAAGGGGAACGCGGGAAGGGGAACGAGGAGGGGAGGGGTTGTTGTTGTTGTTGTTGTTGTTGTTGTTGTTGTTGTTGTTGTTGTTGTTGTTGTTGTTGTTGTTGTTGTTGTTGTTGTTGTTGTTGTTGTTGTTGTTGTTGTTGTTGTTGTTGTTGTTGTTTTTGTTGTTGTTGTTGTTGTTGCTGTTGGTGGTGGTGTTGTTGCGGGGGTGTTATTAATGGTTGGAGCGGTCCTACCGACAGGACCACTACCTAAAACTCGTGCTTCATGACTGCCTGATTGGCTCAAGGCTTGACATTTTTCTGCTTCACTTGCGGCAGTTTTTTTGGGGGTGAGGTATAGTATAGCGCCCTCACGCGAGGAGTTCGACACAAAAAAAAACTGCATGCTGCCCTACCGCGCCATGCGCCTGCAGAGCCATCCCACGGTAGGGGTCGCACTTTTTTGGGCCCAACGTTTCTGGCCTTCTGATTGGCCGAGCTCCCCAAGTGAGCACAACTACCGGTTGTTCCGATACTTTCACGTTTATATTCGTTTATACAAAGGGGGACGAATGGCGCATAGAAACATTGGTCGGACTGCGCGAGCGCCTGCCTTCGAAGGCGTGTTTCGGGTGGGATCGTGAGCTCATGTTAGGAGCTAGGAAACTTCCCCTGCACCCTTGCCGCGCGATGACTGCGCCTGAAAATCACCAGCAACAAAATCGACTATCCCCCATCCCCATCTCCTCCGAGCCAACACATCACCACAACACCAACTCACCCTCGCCGGAGACATTCCGCTGGCCTTAGCCTTGCTCGAACCCCCACCCGCCACCGCCGCCGCACCGTACGGGTTTGCAACGGCCCCCTGAGGCTTTTTGGCTACTGGCGTTCCGTACGGGTTCGCAACAGCCTTGGCCATGTAAGGGTTAGCCACAGCAGGCGACTATCCAGCAGCAGCAGCAGCAGCAGCAGCAGCAGCAGCAGCAGCGGCGGCAATGAGACAAGAAAAAGAGAGAATATGACGAAACTATGGAAGGACGCAAATGACGGCAGGTCAGGCCAAGCAGGGTGGGTGTGTGGGTAGGGGGCAGGGGGAGGCGTGGAGCCGGATTTAACATGGGGAAAAGCGCGGACGAACGACCATACGCACGCACGGAGGGAGCCCAAGCGCACACAGTCCCTTCCTTCCCGTGCGGTGCGGTTTCATGATGTGCAGCGCAGTCCCGCCTGGTACAGAGGCGAGCTACACCAATTTTTATCTACCACAGCCGTTCTCGTAGACACGGAACATACAGACCGCTCCCTAATGCACCCCCAGAGCGTTTCGCCGTGCACTCCCAGATCCTGTTCACCGAACGCCATCGACACCCAGAGGCATGGTACTGCTGCACGGGAGGCACCTAAAAATTCCGAGGCAACAGATTTGAGCAGCTCCATAGCTCACCCGCAAAAACAGATCATCACAAGAAGAAAAAACAAATCCCGAAACATTCAGGGCTTTTCATGGATCAGGAGGGCTTCCAAAGGTCGCCGGTCGGGTCGGGTCAGGAGGTTTTTAAATAAAACGGGTTAGGTCGAATCGGGTCGGGTCGGGTCGAGAGGCCACGTGACCCGACCCGACTCGACCCGCGAGGTTCGACCTATCCCGCGAAGCGCCGTGAAAAATTCGACCCGATGAGATATATCCCATTGTCCTACAGTAAGTATATAACGGATACAATATTTTACACAGCAGTAAACCCCGAAAGGTATGCCAACACTACAGTACAGCAGTGGGGGTCCCCCAATAATGCGGTCTGAGTAAGGCGGTATCCCTATAAGGCGGTCAAAATCGCTTGGCGTGACCGAGGAATTGCACTCATAACGTGGAATGAATAAGGCGGCTTCCCTCTATAAGGCGGTCATATTGCTCTATGGTGGCACACCGCTGCTTTACGGAGGGACCCCTACTGTACTCTACACTGTATTGGGTACTTCGTTAGTCTATCTGGGGAGCCTGCCACATTGAGGGAACCCGCCTCATTCATTCTAGCTTACGAGCGCGATCCCTCTGTCGCGCCAAGTGAGTTTCACCGCCATATATCGGGATACAGCCTCACTCGGACCGCCTCATTGGGGGACCGGTACCGTACAACGAATATTTAGTAAAGTGAAACCCTAACGGCATTTGAACAATATTGGGCACTTTTTTCTTGTTAAGAGCCTATATCAGGAGATACGTCAGCCAAAAATGTTTGGTCAAAAAAGAGCCAAGGTTATCGTAGCACGGGTTTCCATAAAAAAACGCCACCTTGCTCCCGATCGATGCTCCTGCTCCTTCTCCTGCTCCTGCGGTCGCCACCGCCTCCTCTTTAAGGGCTTACCCCGATCCCGACCCGGCTCCCTTAGGGTTAGACTTCCTGAGCATCTCGAACAAGCCGTCTTCGTCGATGATAGCGGTCTTGAGTTGCTTGGCCTTCCTGTACTTGCTGCGCTCGTTTTGTATTTTTGTTTTTTTTGTTGCGTCGGCGAAGAAAGCGGGTACACGCGTTATATATCTCGCTCCAAGTCTCGCTCACACAGCAGCCTCGCGTACAGTTGTGCATATCATATCGCCTATACTTCCACCTAGCGTCTTGCTGCCAGATTCCCTTCCAATACCTCGAGTCTTGCCTATAGCAGTAGTCTCTACAAATTCGCTCCTATAGGTCCCACCTTTGGTTTAATTCGAGATGAGCACCGGATGCCATTATCAAACAACCGAAAACTGAGTAAGAGGCGTTATTCTGACAAGAGAAAATAATAACCGGTTGGACCATTTGGTTTCTGTCGGTTGTAACCGGTTAACCGAAACCCTGTGTAACCGGTTAAAAAGTGGTCAAGCATCCAAAATATTGAAAACCAAGGGTCGCACCTTGTGGCGTACTTACAAGTGTGTGCTTGGTTCCGTTCGCACAAAAAACGCGTCTCTTCGAGGTGAATTGCCACGCGCATTGACGTTAAACCAGCTGGAAAACGGCCATATTTACTAGGTAGTAGTTTTTACGTACGCAACGCACGACGCCGTATTGCAGCAAAAGACCACCACAACCAGAGACCCTCAACCTCCATGCTCCCGATGCTCCCGATCCACAAAACGACCGTCACGGCCACCACCGTGCGACGAGCACAAGCAACACCACCGGCGCCGCTGTTGCCGCTTCGCAGAACAAAACACCGCTCCTGTGCTTTTTTCCGGCGCTCACCTGCCCTCCTCCGGGGGTCGGCCGTCGTCCAGCACAGATCCCAGCATCAGATACGTCGTTCTGCTGCTCACAGAGCCCGTCACCTTGCCCCCGTACTGCTCGAGAAAAAAACACACAAACGAAAGGACACAAGACCAAAAGGGGTCACCGCCGAACGATGAGACGCTGCAGCAAGGCAAAAAATAAAACGAAAAACACTGTTGTGTGTGTTGCTCTTGATCGCAAGGTGACCTCTTCGGGCCAGCTCTCAATGCCCCCCCGACGCCGCCCTTGTACTCGTTCCTTCCCCCCCCCCCCCCCCCCCTTTTGATTGCCCGTTTTGCTGCGTCCTAGAATGAGCCCCTCCCCTCCCCGCCTTGCCCGCCCTCCTTCCCCGATCTGTGATCCTGCCAAACAACAAAACGTGGCTGTTTTTTCTCTCACGGCTGTGCCCAAGCGACGTTACAGTAGCTAAATGTAACCTACTAGGTATACACAACAGCGATGCAAAACGCCCGCCCGCCCACCCACTCACCTGCCCATCCACCCACCCATTCACCCACCCACACCTCATAATTCACTCTCTAGGGTCGATACCTGGCCGCTGCGCCACTGCTGTCAAGCCCCCGCGGCACACACACGAACACCCACCCACCTGTTTTACGAGGTCCTCCGCCGCCTCCCTTCCCAGCGAATCCAGCACCCCGCTAACGACAAACGTCTTCCCCGATAGGCAGCCCTCCGCCCCAACAGGAACCTCTTTTTTCCCTTCATTCGGGGGCGACTTTCTCCCTCGACCCATCCACGGTGGTCGAAACCCACCACCACCTCCACTGCCCGGCGTTTTCTTAGCGCTGTCCCCCCCGGCACTCGATGCCGGGGAGAGCTTGGCACGAGCAGCGGAAGCGGCAGCGGCGGCCATAGCGGCAGGCGTAGGAGCTGGTTTTTTGCGTGGAGGAGGCGTGTGCTCTTCCTCCTCTTCCTCCCCATCGCTAGAGGTGCCACCGAGCTCCACGACCTCGTTTGTTTTGCCGTTACCGGCTCCGGCACCGGTGGGTGATTTGCGCGTAGATCCGCCCCCTCCCTGGGGCAAGGAGAAATGCTTGGACTTCGTGGGTTCTTCTTTTCGGCGGTTGGTTTTGCTGGTGGCGACGACAGCGACATCGTCGCTGTTGTCGTCGTCGTCGCTGTCAATCAGTACCGCGCGTTTTTTGCTGCTGTACTTCTCTGGGGTGGCGTTCGAACCGGCACCGGTTACGCCGCCCCTCTTGGATAACGAATTTTTCGACCCCGAAGACGCGGCAGAAGAGGAGGAAGTTGGCTTGCGCTTGCAGGGCTTGCTATCCTCGTCCTCCTCCTACTCATCGTCATCGTCCTCCTCGCTAGTATCTTCCCCACTGTATTTCTCGTCATCGTCATCATCGCCCTCCCCACCACCTCCACTATCGCTATTCTCCTCGTCCTCCTTATAGTCGACCGCCTTGGTAGCCCGTCTTCTAGTTCCTGTCCTAGCCGACGGCGGCGACGACGACCCTCTTCCTCCCCGTGGCGACGCCTTACCCCTAGTCTGCGCAGACGCCTTCCCCTTCTTGGAAATCGGGGACGGAGAACTTGCCCCCCCACCCCTCGACGACGCTCTCAGAGATCTCGAAGGCGACCCAACCTCCCCAGCTTTAGACTTGCGCTGCTTCGCTCGACGGCCGGGAGACGAACGCGTCGGCACGGCGTCCTGAGCTCCATCGCTGTCGCTACCGCTATCACCGCCCCCACCGCCAGCTTTAGATTTGGGTCCTTTTCCCTGTTTCTTGGCGGCGCTTGATGCCACCTTTTTCTTTGCGGGGCTAGGGACCACTTCCACGGATTCGTCATCGTCATCATCGTCGTCGTCATCTTCGTCGTTGTCGTCGTTCTCATCGTTTTTTCCTTTTCCACGACGGGAACTTCTCCCTCTCGTCGGCGATTTGTTCTTCGAACTTTTCTCCGCGCTAAAAACGATTTAGGCTGAGAAGGGGCACGGGAGAGGGGGCGAGGGCGGGGGTGGGAATGGGGGTTATACTCGTAGGCATTTTGTGCCTGGTACACTGGTATCTATCATACCAAGCTATGCCAGAATAGCTGGGACAGCGCAGCACAGGCGCTTGACAGGTTAGATGGTAATCTGGTATGTAGCACTGCTGTACCAGAGGTACTAGGTACCTGGTATATGACCAAATTACAGCATCGATCACGGGAATCACTACGTGTGTAGCAAACCTGGCGCTCCCGGGATATGATAGGGGACGAATTAGAAGCGCAACGGCACTGTAAGGGCGTGTTGTAGCTTAATCCTGCGGTATGTGGTCCCGAGGACAAAAACCGGTCCCGCGGAAAGCCCTGTACCTGGTACCTGGTGATTTTTGTCAATTTTGGGATTTTGTATTTTTTGAATTTTTGAAACGGCATTTCATGCACGCTCGAGCAGGCTGGCGCTATGCGGGCACGTGCTTGGGTCAAGCATTGCACTGTCATAGAGCGACAGCAGTGGGTGGTGCTGATGCATATTTGAGCGTAATTGCTTGACCAGGACAATCCCGAGACAACGGGCGACGTGCACACGCAATGACACCAATACCCCACTTCCGCGCCTGGCACAGCAGGGGAACGCATAGTGAGGAAAGGGGAGCGCGGGCGATCACATGCAAAAGATGCAAAATTCAAAATTTCGCCCAGCACACCTTCGCAAAACAACGGCTGAGCCACCACCAGTGCGCTGCTGTATCGGTAGCTCTCAAAGGACAGAGATACCAACATACAGCAAGCAGGACAGTGCGCACAGGGCACGGCAGCAGCAAGGGCACACCCCCGGGCATACTGGGTACACTGCTACGGAACTCCGCCTCAACTCATCTTGCTACTGGCCTTGTTTCTGCTTGGGCTGGCGGCGCTTTGACGTCTACTAGCAGCAGCAGACTTGCCGCCCCCTTTGGCAGGAAACTTGCCCGCATCGCTTTTTCCTGGCGGCGGCGTCTTGGTCTTCGCGGCACTCCCCCCTCCGCCCCCTCCTGCCGGAGCTTTGCCGAAGAATGATCGGATATCCATGACACTAAAAAAGCAGCGGTAGTGGAAAACAAGGTTGTCTACCTTCGATGCGAGATACGATACACAAGTGCAAGGTGTTCCAAACGAGTTTTTCGCCTTTTTGACAAGGGGAAGTTTCACCAAAATATCCACAAATCCTGTTGCAAAGTTGAGTTTCAACTATTCAATCGCGGTGGTACTCACAGCTGACGTTTTTCAATTTTTATAGAATCCCGTGAGAGGTGGATCCGATCAGGATCTGGATCTGGATCTTGCTCGTGCTCGTGCTTGCAGATCTCGCGCTTGCTTGTGAAAGCCTAACAGACTCAGCGAAGCAGCATCGGACCAGAGGACCACCCAGAGGACGAGAGAGTTCGCCAATGCTGCCCCACCACAATGTGACCACGATTTTCCCGACCGGATGATATCTATGTGTATGGACCAAGTTTTTTTTTTTTTTTCATCCTCCGGCGGATGGGGAAAAATAAAGCTTTAGCTCACCACACTTCCACGTATTTTCATACGCGTCGTGTGTCGATTTAACTCAGTTGCTTTCGCAGCCCAACGCTAGCTGGCGCACCCTTCGGGTCCCATTGTAGGTATAGTGGCCGACAACACGAGAAGTGCGATATTTAGCGATCGATCAAGGATGAGCGTGCCGTGATACGAGTGTCAGCATGCCGCGGGTGTGTCGGAGACGCATGAGCTGCAATAGACATGCATCGTTCATTTTCTGAGGCTCTTCCTCGCTCTGAGGAGTTAGTGCTATACTCCACCTCTAAAAACTGATTATGAGAAATAAGTAACAGCTCTCGCCGATGAGCAATCCCACATGGTTCTTGGTTACACAGTGGAATATTTGCCCAAAAACAATAGTCTAGTCTAGTGAGATTGCCGACAATTTTGTGAGCTCCGTCGTTCAGACACTGTTACATCCAAAAAGTGCTACCTGTGTCGTACCACGCCACTCAATCCGTTTCTAACGCTGAGCTTCGGATACAGCCCCTACCCCAAGCACAGTCTGGGCTGCTTGGTACAGTATGGCCAGAGGGAGCAGCGATCGGCGTTTTATTTTCATCGGTTCTTCGATTCTTCCCTCACAGAAGTAAGTCCCAAAGACGGGGAGTTTTCCTAGCCAACGACATCGATTGACCGGGCCCGCGAACTTCACGGCAGGCGCGAACGGGCAAGAGCGGGCACATACTGTCTTTTCTCTGTAGGCTTTGCTGCTGGCGGTACATCCGCCCAGCTAGGTGTCTTCCCCAGGCCTTTTGCGCTAGTTGTTTTGTTGTGCGCGTTCCCACATGTGCATGCATAGGTATGACACGACACAGACCCAGCGACCGACTACTGCATCTATATGCATGAATGGCTCTGGCTCTGCTCTTCTACTGTTCGTAGTCACTCACCCAAAGGTGCTTGGCGGCTTGCTTGGGTGTTGAATCGTGTACACTACAGTGCATTCTTGCTTGCCGGATGCATTCTGACCGCAGGGGGTCCGGGCGGGGAAGATGGGGAAAACCGTAACATGCTGTTAATGCATGTACAACCGCTCGAGTTCCGATCGCCCGCCCTTGCACATCGACCCAAAATCGAGGGTCGGCCACGGGCAAAATCAGCCACAGCCAAGAAGTAGTTTTGTCGAAGTAATTGGGAAAATAAGCTTCGGTACTCTGTACCCTCCGTACTGGACACTACTACAGTACGTATTGGACACCTACTAAATGCATTATTCGCTGGTGATCCAAAAACCTCACACCGCTGGCGCAGGATATACAGATATTAGCCCCCCCCCCCCAGTAAAGGCGGTGGCGTGCCAGAGCAATACGACCGCTTTATTGAGGGAAACCGCCTTATTCAATCCAGGTTATGAGTGCAATAATTGTGCAATTCCCCACTCGCGCCATTCGATTTTGACCGCCTTATATGGGGATATGGCGCCTTGTACTCAGACCGCCGCATTGAGGAACCCTTGCGCCTAAAACTCTCACGCTAAAGCAGTAAAAAAACGCAGGAGGTACGAAGCGTTTCCGAGACACGGGTTTCTATATTTGACGCATGTTATTGCGGAGGACCATGGTTGTAATCACGAAATGCACGGTGTGCACCAAAACCTACAGTCTACATTCCCATGTTTTTACTGTGTTCCCCCGCAATGCGGGAGGCCGTGGCTACGGTCCCTTTTTCACTGCTAAGCTTGAGCTACTCGCCCGAGTGACTCCGCATCTCTATGAAAAAAAAAAACACAAGACATGCGATTTGTTTGGCGCCGCGCAAACTACACCATTCCACGGCGGCTTCAAGCGAAAAAAACGGCACGGCAGAAAGATATGCGAAAGGAATAGGGGCGTCACTCGCGCGAGTGACCCAGCGGACCTCTCTGCCGTAGCTACGACGGCGGGTAGGGCTACACCCCGCTTTTCTGTGAGCCTGCTTACTCAAGGAGCTCCCACAACGGCGAAGAACAGTCGCAAAAATGACGAAACATGACGAAAGACGGTGCAAGCCGAGACGAAAAATCTCATGTCTCACTATGCAGCAGTACGAATAAAGTACGGCGGATATTCGATGTAGCATATCGCAACGGCATCTTCTTACGCTGCATTTTCGTCTGGAGGGCAATGATAATAGCAGTGACGACAATGTCGCGTCGTCGGGAGGCCGACAAAATGACGATGATAATGTGCCACGAAAACGAGATTGACGTTACAACGATGGGTCGTCCCATGCTAGGGGTGGAGCAAAACATTCTGAGAAGTTTTTGAGCTCCTAACACGAGGAGCGCAGTATCTCACCCCCCCCGAAACATGCCTTCGAAGACGCTCGTTCGCGCAACCCGGCCAGCATTTCCTGTGCGACACAACAGCAGTCCTGAACCAAAGTATACTCGTAAAATCATCATACGCTCGTTCGCGCAACCCGGCCAGCATTCCCTGTGCGACACAACAGCAGTCCTGAACCAAAGTATACTCGTAAAATCATCACTTTTAACAGATAGTTCCACGCTCGAGGAGCTAAGCCGGTCACGAACTTTTTGGCGCCAAAAAGTACAACTCCTCCAATTTGGGGCTTTAGGAGCCCCGTCATTCAGAGAAAAACAGCCTAAAAAGTGCTAATATCCCCACTCGTACACCTCTATCGCAGTAGCAACGCATCCTTTTTTTTTTTTTTGCAGTTTTTGGTCGGTGGCAAGACTGCGCTCGAATCGAATCTCTCCAACATCCGAGGTAGCGTGCTGCTGGTAGGACTGCTAGCTGCTACTAGCTGATGCTGCTGCTGCTGCTGCGGCTGTTGGCGCTTGTTTTCGCCGTCTCCGTCTTCTTCAAGGAAAGGTTTTCAATCGCTTCCAATGCGTCCTTGTCCCCGTCCGCAACGGCACACGCTGCTTGCACTTGCATACCTGCCACGCCGTAGTGCCGCATATGACGGGTGACAATTTTGCGCGAACAATATGAGGAGAGTAGTTTGGAGCGGTTTCGCGGGCGAATAAGCGGGGAGGGGTAAGAAGCCTCCTCGCGAGGGAGAGAGGGAGGAGAAGGCGGAGGAGGGGGAGATATAGGGCCGCAGGGGGGCGGGGGGGGGGCGTACCCATTTAGTGCATATCCTTATTTTATGACCCGGCAGGGGGGGGGGGGGGGGGTACTCATTAGTTGCTTTGCCTTAGTCATTCGGACATTGCACGTGGGGGAGGGGTACTCATTGACTTGCATGATCGCGGTGTTAAGACGATAGGTCCTCGCATCCATACAATGCAGCGATGGAGCATGTCGGGAGGAGGGGGGGGGGTGGGGGTGGGGCGTACTCATTTGTTGGTTCGCCTTGATCGTTTGGCCATTGCGCGGGGGGGTTGTGATCATTGTCGTGCGTAGTAGTAGACCTTCGCAACCCTGCAATGCCCGGAACGGAGCACGTCGGGTTTTCACCGACTGGGGAGGGGGGGGGGGGGGGGCATACTCATCTGTTGCATGCCTTAGTCTTTGACCAGTAACGGTTTCGGCAGGGCAGGGGAGGAGACACTTGTGCCGCTGTGTACATCACTAGGGCTCTGCATGAGATGCTGCACTCCGTTAAAAAAGGAAGGGGTCACGGGCATTCGAAACGGTCGAATGAATAATTTCGCCACTAGGACAGGACGGTTTGGCCTGCGATTCCGAGGGAGCACAACAATCCTGCTGTCAACAACACGCCACACTGAATTATGTCGCGAAACGAAAGCCATACGTAGCGTTTTAGTTTTTTGCAAGTCGATATGTCACGAAGATCGAATCCATTTGTTCTCTTTTGTGTCACGTTTTCGTCGCGCACCGTGACGCCACTCCTCTCGGGATATTGTTCCAGTATCGGCCACCTCAATTCTTCGAACTCACAGCTGACGTATTCGAAACAATTTTACAAAAAAAAAAATTGTCACGATTTGTGGCAAAATTTCACGGTTCGCGTCTTTCTATTTCTGTCACGATTTGTGACGTACTCGTCGTTCGTTAAGGGTACCCTAGTTGACTTTTCACATCGTATCGAAGGATCTGATACGTATGTGCATCGGGTTTGGTCCTTCAATCTGACTGTAAGTCGATGCAAGTCTGCCAGTTCTTCGACTATTTGTGATTAACTACCTAAAGCTGTGTCTTGGAGTGCCTGATACCGCTTGGTTTAGGAAAAAAACACACGAAAAACATGTACGACCAACGAGGCCGATGTATTGAGGCTTATTGCTGCAGCGGTGATTTCAACAGGAGAACCAAACAAAAAATCCCGATATCAATGCCTACCATCGCGCAAAACTCTGAGGCATGCTTAAACGTTTGAGGAGATATTACAGGAAGACATTCCACGCAGATTTCTTCTATTTGGAAATTAATTAAAAACACACATTCTATTCAAACAAAACTCATCAGATGCCACTTTTCGGCCATTCTCATACATTTTTGGGCATAACTTTTGTCCAAATTATTTGTTTTGACATCTGACCATGTTACGCTTTTCTCTTTTCATAGAGGTCGGTGGGATACCAGCTACCTTGGTATGTGACGCTAGGAGTAGGGTCAGGGTTAGGGTTAGAGTCATACAGGACTCGCCGGGTTCAAACTTTGACACTACTATGAACGTGAACCAGCCCGTATTCGGAAAACATGGCGTATTCAGCAAAACGGTGCTGGCGTGGAACGTGTATAGAGCAGACGAAGAGGACCACAAGACGCGCAGGGACGGCGTGAGGGGGAGCGGGGGGGAGGGGGGGCGACCTTCTACTGCTATAGCCACTGCTATTGATGTCACTGCCGCTGGCATTGCTGCTGTTGGTGTTGCTGCGGCCGCTACTTTTGCTCCCGCTACTATTTCTGCCGCTATTTCCGCTGCTGCTGCGCCGGAGGATGCTCCTGGTGCCGCAATTAGGGGCGCAGTATATGGTTCTAGTGCTGCCGTTGCGGTTGCTGCTGATTCTACTGCAATTGCCGCTGTCCGTTGTTGGAGGTCGCAGGCGCGGGAGAAGTAGATGGGCAGAGGAGGGGCGCAACTATAGTGAGGACAGAGATGTGAGAAGAGGGACTTCGGGGAGAGGCTCTGGTTGAGAGGAGATATAGGCACAGGGGTAAACGCGGCACAATCGGCAGGCAGGTTTAGTTGGAGGAGGAAAGGTGCGCACAAGGCACCAACTACAGACGCTACTTGGCTACATCGCGGTTATTTTGTTACCGTGGTGCGGTGGAGGCCAACCGCGTGATCGGCAGGGTTCTTGCCGAAGCGGAGGGGGACTCGCGTGGCCGGGGGCAAGAAACGCCCATGACCCGGACGTCTGACGCCGGAAACGGGCTCAGCAGGAGCGACAGCTGGTTGAGTATCTCCCGTTGGATCGAGAGTAGAACCTTCCGGGGTCGAGATCCTTTGCTCATTGACGTGGATGGAAACCACGCCCTCTTCTTACCATCCGGGGCTGCGCCGAGTTTTCGGTGTGCACAGGCTTGTCTCGTCGGAGGCGGGTGAGGAGTTGGGGGCCCGGTCCTCCTTGGGAGAATCCGCGAGGGCGGGGCGGAGCCTAGAGAGGACAACCAGGCGAGCGAAGCTCCGGGGTTTCAAGATGCCGGTCGTGCCGTGAGCTACGTCGCTTGCACGGGGCTGTTGAGGGAGCCCAAACTGGCAAGGAGCTACTACGGGAGTACGGCAATCCTTGCCTGCGGAATTGATAGCCTTAGATCGTGTTCACCTTTTCTTTCCCCCTGTCATTCTACCAAGCTCCCGGGATTCGAAATCCGTCGGACTGTGTCCGTTGTTGCTTCCCTCCCATGGGAGAAGCCGTCGGCCGGAATCACCAAGAGCGTGGTAACTGCATGGAAGTTGACCTTGTTCGGGGGAAGGCGCCGTGGGAGATTGGTATGCTTCGTCGGGGACGAGGTTGGGCGGGGAGAAGAGCGCAATGTCGCCACATCAGTGGCAGTGCTTCACCAGGGAAAGGTGCCAATGGAGGAGGCGCACCATTCGTGTCGTTCACCAGGCAAGGCACGGCGAGCCATAAGCGACGGCTGGCCGTGACGAGCGCTGGTGTAGAGGGTCGTTTCCCTACCGGAGCGAGGCCGTGCACCCGGACATCCACCTGGACGGGGGATTATATATCAGAAAGGAAGAGTTTACAGCAGCGAACGACCACCCAATCATACGACGACCCGCTTCCGTTGTAGGGGATGGCGTGGATGACATCAACGGAGCTACAGTGTGGGCCTGGGCCGTTCTAGCCGGAATACTCTTCAGGGAACATCTGTTCCATAACAGCCGCGGCCGGTCTCCTTGCCGTCACCGGCGACAATGGGGCTAAGGCCACCTCCGACACCTCTACCCTCGCTGGGGACGCTAATAGTATCTATCTGGCAGCCTTCCTCGTCGACGCTGGAGCTGATGCCTACGCCACCAAGACTTAAGCCCTACACCGTCGGTACAGCCGAGGATATCGCTTCGAGCTTCTTCATAGACGGGCACGTTGTCGAGAGCAGGCGCTCGATCAAACCCTCCGATGTCGACGACACCATCGTCCCGGCTACTGTACACACCTTTGCCGGTGAAGACGCTGGGCTCATGGTTTCCGACGCCACCAACTACGATTAAGACTCGCCTCCTGCCCCCTACGCCAAGGAGACTGCCGCTCGACTCCAGAACGAGCTCCCAACGCTTCCACAGCCGCCACCGCAGCCGACGGCGACAGCACCTTCCATGACGCCAACGGCGCGACGGTAGTTCTCCACCCCTCTCCCATGGCAGTCTCCGGAAACGGGGCAGTCTTAACCGTTGTGGTGGTCTCCATCGACGATATCGGAGTTCGGGCCGCCGCCATCGATGACGTCGCACCCGTCGACGACAACATCGCCGATCACTAGGCCACCCCTGCCGTCGCTTGCGACGATGGCGCGGCCGCCGTCGCCAACGGCTGCTCACACTTTGTCAGGGGTGCCCTACGGACACCGGAGATGGCCTCTTCCCTCAATTTCTCATCGCAGTCAGTGGCCACGTCGAAGGCGCTGCCGTTAGGAAGGCCGTCACCGCTGACCAAGGTAATGACATCGGAAGGAGAAGGAAGATTTGACACAAACCTTCCATAATCGAGCCGATGCCGTCGCCACCATTGCTGGCATCTCCGACGCTTACAAGGAGAAGGAGGCTCTAGGAGCAGGCATCGAAACATGCCTGTGTGTGTCGCCGGATTTTGGAGCCTCCGATGCTCCGTCTGAGAAGTTGACCTCGCCGATTCCACCTGAATTGATACGCCACACTTTACGTCAGGGCGGGGCCCAACCAACGTTGTCCGGTGCTTCGAATAACCGCAACAGTCGACGAGGCTGTGGTAGATACTAACGGTTACTCGGCGAGCGATGCCGGCAGAGGGGTGAGGTGGGACATCCACCAAGACAGCAAGGAATGACAGAGGGAGGTACGCAGCGGTTACCACGAGGTGGTGGAGGAGACCGCTTTTGAGCACGTATTTTCCCCGTGCGACGCGCACCATCGTTGCGCTCACGGTTTCGTTGAGGATGCAATCCCTTGAGTTATGTCGAATTGGACATGTCAAGTCACACGCCTGGATCTGACTGTGCATGATAATTACCAAGACGTGGACATCTTCTTCCAGATATTCGAAAGGAGCACTCCTTGCAGCCAGCCTCGGTTACAACACCGGTTATGTCACGTTATTAGACGACCCACTACTAAGTTGTTCCGTTTTGGTCAAGAGTGCCAGCAGTAGCTAAACGTTTCTTCGGAGTATGTCAGGGTGTTCTGATCTAGTCCAAAAGCGTGTCCAGACACGAGGCCGACGTCTGTAAAACAACAAAACAGATTACAAAAAGCAATACGAGCCAAAAACGCAATTATGTTGAGTTCGAATTGGATGCCATGGACGCACTGTAGGTACATATATTCTGGAGTCGAATAAAAGATATGCGTGGCACTTTAATACCGATAGCTGGCCCTAGCGCGGAACCCCTTGCCTTAGTCTAAGTAACTGTGGTATGACTGGGGAGGATACGCTGGCTAGCTTGGCGTTCAAAATGGTGCTATACTATCGTAGGCTATGGCGATGAAGGTGACAGTGTCGTGAATTAGGACTCTTTTAAACAATACTCACTAATAATTTGGAGCACAAACTTATCACATTCGCACGTAGAACTCATAGGTTTGTTTGTAAATATATGCAAACAAGGTAACGGACAAAAGTATGCTTATTGTGCATTATAGTGAGCACGAGGCATGCCTGGGTAGGGAACCTGGGTCAGAGTGTATTGTAGAAATTCTAAACGAGCACCTTAGAATCAGTCTAGTGCAGAGTTCGTCGTGCGCTGGCTAGCAAAGGCACGCCGAGCGCAAGCGAGTTGGGGCGCTTGCTGATAACGTGGGCAAACATGAGTTAATCGCTGGATTGGCTAGCAAAGCCAGGAATTTTGAGTATGCTCTTTCCCACCCATCCGCCCCTTTTTTTCTTTAGAATGGGGGAAGGGGAGGTGGGGGATGGAGAGCTGTATGGGTTTCCCACCTTTCTTGCCTTTTCATACATGTTCGTTGTTGTTGATGATATAGTTAAATTAGATGGGATGAGTGGAAGGGTACGGTACCACTTGGAGGGTTTCCACCCGAGACGAGTGTAGGCGGTATTAGTTAGGAACCCGGTCGGTATCAGATTAGGGAGAGACAAACGGTATATGTGTGGGTGAGATACATAGGATATTGAAGGAGGCTGCGATGGGTGCATCTAGCCAAGGGTAGAATATCTCCCACCCACGACCCAGAAAAAAATAATGACAACGCGATTCGAAAGATAAACAACACACGTGAAGGGTCTACTTGTACGTTTTCTATACTCTTTCAGGTTATACCAAAGCCACGTATTTTCACCCTGTCTCATATATTTCAACGTCAAGGGATGCGTGATAAACGGCGCATCATCCGCATAATGCCTTATTCAAGTGCCCACCACCCCTCCTGCTCCATCACGACAGGGATGCACAGTCGTTCAATGGCTAAACTTTTACTGTAAGGCAGGCAATTATTGAGTACGCCCCCCTGTCCACCCCCCCAGCCTCCTTCCCCGTCGTCCTCCAGTATTCTCAGTGCCTACGACCTGGTCAGAGCACACGACCGCCTTGTCGAGGAGACGCAAAAGGGTCTGAAATACGAGACGCACCACCGATTGCCGCTACTATCGCTACATTCAAACTTTGCTGTCTGCACCTGCCCATACAGTGGACGCCGAGGGAAGGACCTGCACAGCCCCGATTATATGGAGCTACTACGCGTTCTCGTCTCACTTAAGGATTTGCTAACGTGCTGCAAGGGCATCGGTGGAATTTGCGTTGGCAATGCACACACACTACTAGTGGCTTTCATCGACATTAGTTCCACTCGTCACCTCTGCTCGCGGTTCACGGCGCGTTCGAATAAAACCCAGAGCGGAACCAAGAGAGGAAGAAGTGACTTCCGCTT
Source organism: Undaria pinnatifida (assembly GCA_012845835.1). Lineage (NCBI taxonomy): Eukaryota > Phaeophyceae > Laminariales > Alariaceae > Undaria > Undaria pinnatifida. The sequence continues at coordinate 5,767,519 of JABAKD010000028.1, forward strand.
GCCCCAGGAAATCAACTTTCATGTAGCCGCGCGCGCTGCTTTCGATTAGAATGCAGCGTTTGTGCGGAGAGATACTGTAGGTACGATGAAGCACCTCAAGCCTTTGCCACTGCATCAGCAACGTTCTGGTGCCGCCGTAAAGTGGCGCGTCAACCAAGACATAAGCGCGGCTACTGTAAGGGGATCTTTGTGGGTCTTGTACTTCGGCGGCAACGCCCCACACACGAGTGGAGCTACCCCGTTCATCTTCACGTGCTTCAGTGGTACCTGGTAATACTATGACGTGCTTACCACCATGATGGACGTGCCTACTTCGCTACGCTGCCAAGAGGCACTGACGGTCTCGCGCTTGTGGCCTAAGTTCCTGCCGGGACAATGGAGGTACATTACCAAAACACCGTAGCTCGGGTCGCACCTAGACTGTAGTGCGCCGTTTCAGATATCTCGCGATTTGAGACATAGTAGTACTTATGGAACATTACTCATGGCGTACGCGACACACTGCTCCCCGTTCGATTCTGTCAAGCTGTATGGTTTCAGTTGTAAAGTGCCGGCGAAACTTGAGGTCTAAACTGCTAGATGCATTTGGATATCCGCGCGTCACGAGCGGAAAGGAACCATCGCGTTGAGGTGCTCCCGTCTTCAGGCTACTGTAGTAAGTCATCACAACACAGCCGTGAACGTTCAATGATAACCAGCTCTAGCATTCGCGCACATTCTCTAAAAGCAAATAGGTACAGATACACATCCTATTCTCAGTGCCTCCTCGAAGTCCCAAAGAGTCGGTGGCTGTGGCTTGAACACCCGATGACACCTGTGGCGATACGTACGTTCTTGAACGAGACCGGTAGCGTTACATATATGACTAGTGGGGTATCTAACCTATAGTGTTGAAAAACGATTTCATCGACGTCGGTGGAAATGCTTGTCCCCGTTGGTATTTTCTCCGGCCCCGTGTTCCGCGATAGTTGCATATCTCCCTCTTTTGTGCCACATTTCAAACCGTTCGGCGGAACGTAGACGGGATACCGGTGAGGGACGGGAGAGGTCGAAGAAGCGGAGGGTGAGAGAACAGGAGGAGAGGGCGGGGAAGAATAAGGGGGAAGGGGTTGGGGTGCCAGCACCTGCTCTCTTGCAAGAAACTGCATCGACAGGTGTTGAGAAGCTTGTACTGTAATACATGTTTCAGGCCATGTCTGTGACACCGCGTGAAAAGGAACTACCGTCGCGTAAAGTCATATGATTGTGGATAGGTCCATCTCTCGCTATCGATGCGAAGACAGGGACATCTTGGATGTGTTTCCCGAGCGAACACAACAAATACGTTTAGAACTTTCGCGACAAAAAATGGCAGCAGGACGTGCGGTGGCAGAACCTAACACTACTAAATGTGACGTTGGCATGTGAACGTTCTGTCACGACCACCGATTTTGTTTTTTTCTTGCTAAGGTATCGTCACGAATCGTGACCTCCATCCTCCCTTCGTGAACTTTTCACACCGGATTAGTTTCAAAACTATTTGTCTGGCAAAATAGCAACATCGCCAACAATCAATGTCGTTTAAATGTTATTGCGAGTTAGTGACGTTCTTGTTGCTGTTCGTCACAAATCTCCCCTAGCATCAAACATGGGTTGCTGTGGGGGGGGGGAACATGCTGGCCGGTGCCTCTCACCGGCGCACGGCCGCGCGCGCGTTGTACAGGCTGGCTCAAGTAAAAAAAAACAAATTTGCCTCCCCCACGAATGCCGCTCGCAGCATCTAGGCTAGTCGAAGAGTGAATACTGTGTATCATACTGACCCCCATGACCAATCAATGGAAGAGAGAGGGTGGCATGACCAGTTTTGTTTTTAACGGCCACGGGCTGTCTCTAGGAGCGAATCTCGTATCGATCAATGACAGACCTTTGATTTTTTCAATATATTCAGGCTTTTTCTAGGCAAAGACGAGGACAAAAATTGCGCCGGATTTGCACGAACCGGTTGGAGGTACTTCAAGGCATACCTGTGGACAAAATTTCGCGCAAGAATCGAATATCTGACCTGCCTGTGTTCAACATCAAGTAGAGTCCAGCGAAAACACTGGATCTTACACTAAAACCAAGTTTTTTGAAGGAATTATCGCATGTTACTCATTTTTGCGCACAAAAGTCCAAATGCCCACGCCGTTTTTAAGGGATATACTCTGAAATTTTGTGCACGTGTTCTACGTGCCCATCTCGAGGTCTGACCCCCGGGTTTTTTTCCTTTTTCTTTTCCGCTGAAAATATTTGGGCTAAGTAAGGTGGTCTACATTTTCCGAAAAATCTCAACTAACCGAAATTCAGGCAAAAGAAAGACCCCCCCCCCCCGCCCCCCCAACAGGTGAGGTCTGTGCAAGGGCAACACATAGAAGACGTGTGCAAATTTTCACGGTCTGAATCGCAAAAACAGCTTGGACGTTGGCCGGGGAATACATTTGGGGTTTTCAACGTGAACCCCGGCCTGTAGGAGACCACTGGTGACATTCCTTCCTCGCCGACGAACGGCACGGCTGGGGTAGCACTTGGCGTTTCTGAGACTCCTCACCTGAGGACCTCTCCATCCCCACGCACGCAAGCACACAACACGACTTGGTGAAAGACGCGTGCTACGATAGAGATAGCACTTTTCGTCTGACGTGTTTCTGAATGATGTGGCTACTTAACCCAAAATCGCCGGAAACCGGCCTTTTTTTGTTTTTTCATGACTCTCGCTGTTTACCTATGCCGGGGAATTTTTGATCCGGTCAGCAGGTTTATTTTTCTCTAAATCAGTTTTTTGGGGTTAAGAACATGTCTCAAGCTCCTTAAGTGAGGGGTAGTATTAAGAAAAAAAGTGGTAGCACCTATATCGTAGCACGCGTCGAAAAACGAAAGTGAAACCGTGCCCACAAATAAAGAAGAAACTACACATTACGAATAAACCGCATACGTATCACGAGAAATAACAAGGTACGAATAGCATGGTATCCCAACGATATTGGGTGGAGGTGGCTTATTGGTCAAGTTGATCAACGCCGCCAGTGTGAAAACCTTTGCGCTACAAGGGCTGCCCAATCACATTCAGCACGAATTTTGACCCACCCTTGCTCCGACGTCTCCTTCGCGATGATAGTCGTTTCATGGCCGGGGTAAGCTTGAACTTGGCCAATATGTTCTGTTCAAGCATCATCACGATTTCCCTCATGGGCGCGTTCAGAATGTCGCGTCTCGTGTGCTTGTACAGGAAGGTCTGCGACGTTTCGATGCGTGCGGACGGTGGTAGCAAATTTAAGCATGGCATCGAGTTTTTTTTCCAGGGGCGGGGTTTAATCATTGTCGTGCCTGGCCATAGTCTGTCAGACCATAGACCCTCTAACCCGGCACTGAGCATGTCGGGTGCATCCTGACCAGGCAGGCATCGTTTGCACCAAGCGCCGAGCACTATCGAGGGGAGGGGGGTTTGCCGTCGGGAGAGCTTCCAAAACACGAATTAGGGGCAATAAACCTCCGAAAGAGTTGTCATGTCATGTCGGGCGCGTCGCTCGCAGTAGGACCCCCCCCACCTTGCGTCGAATCGCAATAGATTACTCTGCATCTTGCAGCCAAGGTTAATTCATTGCGGAGACGTTGACCGAAGGTATTGGTCCATGATATAGGTGAAACTCACAAACTGCTCTTGCGGGTTGGTCAATTTCTGGACGGAGAGAGGATACGATGACGGGTCGGGGGGTTGTGTTGGCGGGAGTGTTGTCGCCATTCAGTGCACGAGGACAACCGGCAAATTTTCGCTGGGGTGATATCATACCATGCCTCAACCACATGTTTTCAATTCACTGTATAGTCTATACACTTGGTACTCTATAAGCATTTCCTTCGGATTGTTCATAGTGAGGCTGTCAGAAGAAATAAAGGTTCCCTCGGCAGCTGCAGAGTCTATCAGTGTAAGGCAATAACAACAGCAACAACGACGCCAGCAGCAACTACATGGTATGCTCACTGCCCACCCAAAACAGTTGGAGGAGCGCACGGGTAAATCAACTACAAAAAAACAAAGAATAGTAAACGCGAATTATTGCGTCTTGTTCCATGCTTGAATAATAACATGTACCTTTAGGTCTAGTATGTACTGTTTTGGATTATGTCAGCAAGAAAACAGTTGTAGCTTTGGGAGTTTCACCCTAACTTTCTAGACGTATAGTTGACAACTAATAACTTGGAAGGTTGTGTATCGCCCTACCATCGATCGCCCGCAACCACACTGCAGCCAGATCTCTGGTGGGGATTCGAAAGCCAGAACCCCCCCCGGTCTGTGCTCTACATAGAAGAAGTACGGCACACATTGACAATTTTCCAAGCCAGAAACAATAAAACGGGCATCGTACTGCTTGTTCCGACGGCATGCAACCCCGCGAGTACCTTTGTACTGCTAGAAGTCCACAGCAGCACGAACTATGAAATACGTTACCGACAGCTGCTGCGGATGTATAGTCTAGTCAACTAACTGAAGTTTTACCACTACCGATTGCCAGCAACAAAGCCACCCCAAGATCTCTGGTGAGGATGAAAAGCCAGCATAAAAAACAACCCTAAACGTTGGATGTGTTGTCTAAGTACGGCACACATCGGCTATTTTCAATCCAGATAAATTCACCAGGTTATAGTGCCCGTTCTCATTCGATTGGCCGGGTGTCCTCCTGATGAATGACTATTTGCTAAATGCAACAGTGCGTGGTTGTTTGTTGCAGCATCAAGCAGCAGCATCAACGCGAACAGTAGTTGAACCGTAGCTTCTACGAGAGCAGAGTACAGCACAGCAAAGACGTGTCAGCAAGTCCTGTTGCACTCTAACTGTGACAACACGCTTCGTGTCGAAGAACCCGATGGATAAACAGGCGGCGCGGGTAGGTGTACTGCTGTGAGCGTGTAACATATGTACAGTCTTGCTCCTGGGTTGTCACGGGTTGCGTCGATCGTTTGATGGGATGATGCAGATAATGCCGATTCGGGCACTGTTGAAAACTCAATGAGTATTGGACGGCACGTTTGACACGAACAGCTGAATACTCGGGAAACTAAAGTTGTGCGTCAGCCTTGCGTCAATCTAAAAGTGTCCATCAGTCGGGCTATTTCCAAAGAGCTGGTCTGTTCGAACGACCTGAGGTTTTGATTTCTAGTGAGGCTTATTTTTCCTTGATTGCCGCGCATTCGGTTCTAGTAGCCAGATAGATGCTGGATGGCCCGAACAGATGTTTGCGCCGCATTCGGTTGTGCTGGTAGTCGTTGGACGTTGGACATTGATTGACTGACCCAACCAGGCGCACGTGCTACGTCGCTCTGGTGTATGTTATTAGGGACCACTTACTGGTAATAAGCATAAAAATACCGTCTCCAGATACGCTAGATTCGGTGCCATGCCGACGTCGTTTAACACCAGAAACAGTTAGTGAGCATGCATCTGCATATTACATCGGAGCAAGGCACAAGAAAAAGTCTCAGTGGATGTCCGGGGATGCCATCCTAACATCCCCGGGTCTGAACATTTTTTTCTCCTTTCCCGTTGTTTTGGCGATTTTTGGTTATTTTTGTCCTTTTTCGCCAATCTAGGCCTTCGGCGCTGCTGTACGTTTAGCGGTACGCTTGACGCGACGGCACCCAGCAGCAAAGCACATGCCCATGTCGTTCAGAAGACCATCGGCTCTCATTTGAATATTTTCGGTTCACTTCTCACGGTGAAAATGGCCAACGCTACGCCCAGCGTAATAATACTGCAGTTATAAAATGGAGACTTCACGTGGACTGAAAAACCCAAGGATGTGTTTCGTGTTCTGAGGGTTTGCGGACTCCGGGTGAGAGCAAGAAGTCTTACGGAACCTAGAGAAGTTCCGGGTACGGATGTGGAAGTGTCACAGAACTTACAGAAGTTCCAGGTGTTATGGCACAGGCGTACAGAGCTCACAGAGCTTCCGGGTACGGAATAGAAAGGTTGTACCCGTACCGCGGGTATTGTGGCACAGGCGTTCATAACTTACATAAAATCCATGTACGGGCATGAATGTCATGCAGAACTTACAGAAGTCCCTGGTACGGGTACGGAAGTGTTACATAACTCATATATGCTCCCGGTATTGTGGCACGGACGTACATAACTCACAGAAGTTCCGGGTAGGTATGGAAATGCTGTACCCGTAACCGACAGGTATTGTGGCACGGGCGTACAGAACTTACAGAAGTTCCGGGTACGGGTATAAATGTCACATAAGTTATTTGTAGGGTAATACTAGGGTAAATACCCCGGGTATGGTTCTGTATGTAGCCCTACAGAAAACAACATCGTATATAAGTTTCGGGCACGGGTACGAATGACGTACAAAACTTACCGAAGTTTCGGGTACGGGCAATACAGGTACGTATCCCCGCCTCAAGGTGGCGAACAAACAAGGTAAATACCACATACACATACGGGCATCACATACATACGTACGGGCCACACATTGTAGCCCAAGCTTTTTGTTGTCGCTGTCTTCCACAATTTTGACAAGAACCGTTGCGACTTCCTGAAAAACGACTTCCACGGTCACCGGTTTCCCTCCCAAATTAATATACCGTTGTTAAGATACGGCCTCGAAAGGCCTGTAGGTATCCGAATTTGAGATCTTTTGGATGGGTTTCGTATGATAAGGTTGGCGGTTTATATTCGGGGAAGCTAGGAATTAGATCGGAGGCACGTGCCTCCGATCTCAGAAGCTATCCCGGGCTCTGGTGGAAACGAATAAAGCCACATCTCTACGAAGGAACGAAAGTGAGTACTCTCCGAGGACCTGCTCAATTGGCAGACCTGCAGGGGGCACTCTGTGTCCCCCGCCTTTAATTTAACATGTGGCGTCGACGGCAGGACTTTCAGAAGCTATCCCGGGCTCTGGTGGAAACGAATAAAGTTACATCTCTACGAAGGAACGAAAGTGAGTACTCTCCGAGGACCTGCTCAATTGGCAGACCTGCAGGGGGCACTCTGTGTCCCCCACCTTTCATTTAACACCGTTGTACAAGAACAACGCTTTGCTAAAGTGTACTTAAACTACTTAGACTACTGCATGTTGAATACTAATATATTATACTTATGGCAAGCTCGAAAATCCTTCCAGTCGAGAAAAAAAAACATGAGAGCTCAGTAAGAGAAATAAATAATGCTGATCGCCATTACGTACTACCCGGGTATTAATATTATTAATAAAATAAATACAAGGGCCCCGCATGGGTGCCGGCATTCGACGACACCCATTCTCCGGGTAGGTCAGGGCAGCACTTCGACTTGTTCGATTCATTATTCGATCGAGAGTAAAAACCGTTACCGCACAACACATATTCTACGCTTGTAGAATGTAAAGTAATGCCAAGAGATCGAAATAGACTAGCAGTGGACTACTTACTGCTGCCGTATCTTGCGTGAATCCTATTCCGAGCTCCATCATATTTAGATCGGATAAACCCGAGCCCACACACAGACCGACCCGACCCTCTAGTCTGGCCTCGAAGAGGCGTTTTGAGTGCGTTTCTTGATATTTTAACTTAACCATGCATCAAGGGCCAGCAAGGGGATGCCAATGTACGCTGCATGTTTTTTACGTAGCCACCGAGAGACGCGCACTGAGCCACACAGCTTCTGCTACACCATGCATGATAGTATGTATATCCGAGGCCCGCAGACCGACTGTCTTTGTGTGTATTGTCTGATCGTGGAGAGACTTGCAAACGGTAAAATCGCTACCAAATAAGACGAATCCATATCTGGGACCAAACGGGTTCCAACATTTGGTGCGGATTACTAGAAGAATGGACGTGATCGCCGGTCACTTTGTTCAAGCCTAGCTTCCCTGCGGGAACAGGGAAATAGGAACAGGGAAATAGGCACAGGAAAAAGTCAGAGGAGTTACACAAGGCATCGCTTATATCGACGAGCGCTACACCCAGCTCCTCTTCCGGTTGGTGCTGGGCTCGCTTATATCGACGAGCGCTACACCCAGCTCTTCCTCCGGTTGGTGCTGGGCTCACTTATATCGACGAGCGCTACACCCAGCTCCTCTTCCGGTCGGTGCTGGGCCTTTGCCCCCGCGCCGACGGCATGGTCTGCGCCTCCGGTCGGGTCAATGCTCGGCTACCCTTTTACTATCCACAACTAACTTGATACGAGCCACCCAGCCCACGACCTCAAACTGGCCCACTTCGAACAAAAGGAGCTGCCGTATACTAGCCAGTAGCATGAGCCAGACAGCGCTGGACAGAGGGGATGATCGATATAGAAATGGACCGAGCTACAGTGAATGTCTTCTGGGGCTCTGTCCGACCTACGAGGTACGCAATGGGAACCGCAATACGGTTTGGGGGGGTACCGCAGTGTATTGGCTTGTATCATGCGTGCGGACACTGCTTTATACACGAACATCGTGCCCGGTATCCACGATGCGGAGACATACACAAGAAGCACGGACGCGCCGCCTTGCTGCAGTTTGAATACACAACATCGTTGCCTCGTATGACGAGTGGCACTGGCAGGCTGGAAAACAACCACACCGTAGCTACCCAATGAGACGGTAAATATGTTACCGGTAACCGACGTTTTGTAATGGACCAATGTAGGTCATGTGTTATGCATAATAATCATTCTGGAGTTATTTGTTGTACCGCGCCGATATATGTCGAGAAAGGTGTACCGCACCGGTGTATGCCGAGGAAGGTGCCATGCTTCAGCGTGAGACTCCGGAGTTAGAGAGGAGCAGGTGTTCGGCGGTTCCACTGTCTAAACATGCGGACGTTTGAGACTAGATGGGTCCGGCTGGCCACCCGTTGCGCGACATAACTTTGTCATTCCTATCGAAGCGGGGTCAGCGTCTACATAATTTTCGCCCACCTAATACGGTATATCGGCAGAATACCGGTCTAACCGAGGTAGCTCCCCGAAATGCCAGGATGCATTGTAAGGGGAAGGGGCGAACCTTCAGCAAATGCGTATGCGCGGAATCACTCATGGTGCCCATTATACGCGAAATATCGAGGACCAGCGGCGCCCGCCAGCACTAGTTGATGTGGAAAATGACATGACATAGCTGAGGCACCTGCGAGCAGCGAGGTGTCCGACCACGTTCATATGCACTCCTTCGTGTAAGAGACTCTTGTGAGCAAGTCGATGGGGCATGCGGAAGCAGGAGTAATCACGAAGAGCGGAGGGTGGAAGATGGAGACGCTAGCCGCGCACTGCATCTGATCGACCAAGTGTACATAGCCCTCAAGCGTAGAACAGACAACAGGGCCACGACTGCGTGACCGCGGGCGGGTTGCCACTGCCGTCGGCCGTTCAATTAGTTCACCCACGTGCACGCCGAATTACGTGTAAAGTATACCAGCACATAACAAGTCGGGATGAGACCACGCAGCGCCCCGGAAGGTGGCAAACGACAACAAAATACCACAAGCAAGTTTGGGTAAAACCACTGACCGGGGCACGAGGCCTCATCCAACCCAATAATACACTGACTGATCGGCGGCAGCGTGTGATAATGCTGTAGTAAAATCGCTGCCCAATGAGACGAATCCATGTTTGGGACAAAATCTGGTTCCATATTTTTTTTTGGAATCCCTAGAAGAATGAACGCGATCGCCTGTCACTTTGTTTAAGCCTAGCTTCCCTGCAAACCAGGGAAAAAGGCACAGGAAAAAGTCAGACCTTCCCACCTGCCCTATAAGCTTAGTAGTAATTTTCTGCACGGTTACTTCAATCCCTGGGACGGGCACCGCGCTGAGGGCGCACTCAGCACGGAGTTTATCCCGGGCGAGGACCACCTGCACCTCGGGGCAGGAGGCCTCATCCAACCCGATACTTACATTGAATGATCGGCGGCAGCGTAAGAGAATACTGTAGAATTCTAGGCGTGAAACACGGTGTCGCTGCCTTCGCCAGTCCATTCTTCGAATGCTATTATAATGCTGCTACTTGTTGCTGCAGATCACTTTTATCTGGTCGATAGAGTATTAGTAGTACGCTATTGCGCACTGAACTAAGAGTTTGGCGTTTACAAAATTCAGGCTCGAATATTAGACGAAAATATAAAGACGTATAACTGGTATGTTCTTTATGTCTGATCGCTGGTCGCTCATTGGCCGAGGATCGTACATGGACTTTCCGTCATATGGGGACGATAAGGTCCCATCCCAGGATCATAATCCATCCACACATATAACTCCGACAACCCGCGAACGACATCACCAGGATCGATATCTCCCCGCACAGTGTGAAAATCCCCAACCCACCGACCGGTCGATCAATGATTGGCTGAGGGTCGTTTATTATAGAGCCAGCTCCACCCAAGGACGATAGGGTCCCACCCCCGGTCCCGAAGTCATTTTATATCTCTAATCGTTAGACAAACCGGGGGATAAATTCGAGTTCTCTCGGGTCAACACCGCCCCCCACGTTATGGAAACCCCACTTCCGTAGACTAAATTCGCTGATTGGTTCAAGCTCCACAGCGCCGCCCCACCCTAGGAGGTTGATAAAGGCTCACCAACCATTGGGGGGCAGTTCTATCGCACACGGGGGAGATAGGGCCTCATCCCCCGTTCAGAAATCCTCCGAATATGTACAGCTCCAACAACGCGGGAACTATAATGATTATCTCCCGGGTCGATACCTCCCCGCACGGCGTATCAACCCCAACCCCATTGGTGTATTCTAGATTGCCTGGTAGGCTTTGACCCAATTTTAAAGCTCACAATTATTTCGACCGACTCGGTTTTGCTCGCATACTTCTCGCATACGGCAAACGTTCGCAATGCGAGCGCAATTCGACCAGTTACTCTTTGCATGATAGGTTGCACAAAATAGCGGTTTTGATATTATATCACGTTGGTGTGCCGAGCAAGCACGCTCAAGATGAGGACGAGAAACACTTGTCAACAACAGCACCAAACGCAATATAAATGGATGAATTAGAGCGATTTGTATCCAGGATTTAGCCCCCCCCCGGTTATAAGCACAATTACAAACAAAATAGCGGACAGGCCGGGTGTGCCGTTCCGCCGTCGAGCTGTCAGTTGCCCTTGCGAAAGGGTGTTCAAAGAAAAGTGGCATAATAAATGCAACATAAGACTGGCACAACTCGAACATCATAACCTTGGAAAAGATCTTGACAAGAGGCCAAAAGAGCGCGTATTTGACTCGAATATGGGTCGAATAATCATGTCATACTTGCCTGTGCACATAATCATCTTGTTGTTGCTTTTGCGACACCGAAAACGTTTGCCGAAAATATCGATTTCATTCGCTTATTATGGTGAAAAACTAACTAAGCTCCCCAATATTTTCGCGGGTTTTCTTGCATACTGCTCGCGTAGGGCAAAGATTCGCCATACGACCACAATTCGTACAAAACGGTCGGCCTCAGGATGAATCTATACAGTTGGTAAACAGAGCGTCAAAGATAAAGCCATTCGGGATATAGGAGCGGTCAAATGGCCATGTCCCGGCATATTAACAACCAAATATTGCTCACAACAAATATGAGCAATGAGCGCCTGCTTCGGCTTGTCACAGGGTGATCTTAAACCGGATACCCCCACTGTACTGCTGTAATTTTTTGTTGGTGTAGTAGCTTGTTTGAAAAGCTATTGTCATTCGTATTGCATCCGTTTTATTTTCATCCCATTTATTATCCTTGCACTACTGTCGCCCTCACTCGCATCAGATCCGGGGTCACATGGCGGGCCCTCCGGCCCCCTCCCCACTACGGTACATTCCTAAAACTTTTCCGCGAGAGTCTAACATTTTCTTCCCTCGACGATTCGCGTCGAATTGTACCTACCCACGCTGCTAGGCGTTCTCGGCAGTTGTTGTTAGTTGACCATTTTTCTGCATTTTTGCGAATAGTAAAGTCAAATCTTTCACAAGGGTGGGAATCGAACTCAAGGATCAACGTTAGTATTATTTAAAGGTGATCACTAGACCACCGGGGCGACCGGCTCTATATAACTCACTAGAGATAATCAATCAGCAATCAACAGCAAGGAGCACGTCAAGCATAGGAAGCAATACAAAATTATACTGTGAAATTATTCTAACGACGTCAGCTGTGAGTTCGACGAAGTTAGGGTCGATACTCATATTTTGCAAGCTGCGTACTATAATATCGATCGCCCATCTTTATTTGTTAGTTACGTACCAACACGACCGCTTCAGTAACGGAGACAGGCGCCACAGCAACAACAACAAAGCACGCCTTCGACACGGCCTACTTCTCCAAAAAGTCTTCTTGGGGAAAAGAACCACCCGCCGACGCGACACCGGGACGAATGCATTCCACTAGTTTCTTCTGTGGATACCGTCTACCACTACGTGCGACCTTCGCGTGACGCATCTTAATAACAGGAACGATTTTCCCCCTGGTTTTTGTGTCGAAAATGTATTCCCTGATTGTGCACACCCTTCCCATACCATAGGTCACACAAAAAGCGTGTGTGTAATATGACATCATCAGCCAGTGTGTGCTCTTAATCGTAGCTATATTACTTGCACGAGTACAACCTATGTCGATGTGCCCGAACTCGAATAGGACCACCCTCGAGGCCGGGGACGCAGCCACTCGTAATGGTGATGTGTGGCTTTTTTTGGGTAATCACTACTTCCTCATTTTAGTCATGAATGCGTTTGGCTCAACGTTTCATATACGCACGTATCACCAAAGTTCAATAAGCGAATACAATATCTATGATGCCTACCGCGGTACCATGGGGATTCTTTTTTCATTAAATATTCTTTGTTTTGGAACAAATCGTGACGCCAACTGGGAAATAATGTCTTGCCAAGTATTATTTTATCAACTCCTTCTTACATCAAAATCAGGAGAATAACTGGAGAGTACCGTTCAAAATACATTTTTTTTGCGTACTTCTCGCTTGTCTCGTTCAGCGCCTATCCGCGTTCACGTTGAATTGCAGAACGGATGAGGCAGGGCGAGGGGCGTTGGAGCCGCCCTCCGAAGACGGCGCTTGAACAAAGCGATTTGACCAAGAAATTCCAGTTCCGAGAATCTCATACTGAAGCCGAGACATTAAAAACTATTGACCAAATCCCTGTCCCCTAAAATTAAAGAATCATTATATATATATATGTATACAAGGTTTCCCTTCGGTATGCGGGTAAGGTGGAATGCCGGGGGTGCCGCAAGGCGAAAAGGTAGACACTGGGAACACACATATACATATTTTCCCACCTATGATGATGGTGTTACGCGTACTCACATAGGTGAACCCCACTGTTCTTCTTAGAGGAAACGTGTGGCATGAGCTAGTGCATTGCTCCAAACAAAGAGTCGTACTCATCGGGAAGAATGTGATAGCGGTGGGTGCACGTTGTACCGATGTACGCGCAAACGATATGTTTTTGGTCAGGGGATGCTGTGTATCGTACGTGGCATACCAGTGATCGTTACTACATAGTACGTCACATGTGTTTGCACTTGGTGGTAATGGATAATCGGGTCGACCAGCCAATGTTAGTCGCTCTTGGATGTTGTACAAAAATATTTAATTGGTTGGCGGCAAAAAAAATCGGTATGTGTGGCGTACGTACGTGGTAGGATTTTCCATGAGTTGGACGTAGTAGTGTTCAACGCTTTGATACTGTGTTTGAGGGGAACCGAAACCTTGACATACCCCCCGTTTATCCCCGTAGAAAGTAGAGCTAGATCGATAATAGTGTTCCTGCATGAACCCGCCACTACTTGATGCATGTGGTCAGAAGAAATGCATGTGTGTGCGATAATGGCAACAGACCCAGAACCGATCCAACAAGCCAATCAGATGGCGTCCTGGGCGCGTGGCGAACGCTGAAATAGAACTGTTCCCGATTTTGGCCACAGCAGGCACCGTGTATACACCAGAGTTTGGATATGGCTAATAAGTTATATATCCTTGAACCCTATTCATGGTTCCACTCTGCCCAAAAATAAAATATTTGGCCTGGTCGAGACTCGCGTGCATGCTGCGCTCGCGATGCCTGCCACCCTCGCCGCGCTTGGCGCCATCTTCCAAGCTTTCCCCGTTCTGTGTCCCTGTGAGCCCTGTCTTCCGCGCGGAGAGTTGCAAGCCGTGCCCTGTGGCGCTCGTTCCAACACTCGGCTGCTCCCGGCCTCTGCCTCCTAGCCTCCTCCTGCTGGCATCCGCTCTGTCCGGGAATATAATACCGGGATGTGTCTTTTGGTTCAAGAAAAGAAAGGTCCTTACATTCGGACACATCTAGCTACCCCGCAAGAGAAAAATAAACACAACGGGTCCACCACGCCCACAGACGCTTTCTTTCGCTCCTGCCCCGACGAGCAGCCGCCAGCGCAGGCCGGTTTACCCTCGTGCGTCTGCACCCTTGCCCATGCACCCACGTCGAGGTCTGGGGCAGAAACGGCCCAGGGCGGCGCGCCCCCGAACCCCACACTAATGCGATTCATATGTGTACTGCTGCTAGTGCGGCTGTACGTTGCCGCTACTGCTGTGGTTGTGCTGCTGCTGAGGTTAATTTAGTCCGGGTGGTTGCTGCTGCTACTGCTGCTGTGATGCTGCTGAGGTTATGTGAGTAGCAGGCCATTTTTTTTCGAACATAACAACGATGAAAAAAAAACATTACAACAATGTTAATCAAATTATCGAATTTTGAAAAACAATTTTGGGGTATTCCAAATGACCTGCTTGTCTCAGGGAGGCGGAACGCCTTCCCTTGCCAAATAGGGCGAGCTGTGCGACGTTCAATGCGCCGAGCGCCGCCACGGAGTTCGGCCGAGATCCAGACATGCGTCATAGTGTACCATGGCAGGCTAGCTTGCCCAGCGGCCGAAAGTGCGAGAAGAAACACTCGGCCACCGGAAATCAGCGAGCCGAAAAAAACGAAGATCAAATTGTACATACCAGGCATAACATAGAGGTAGGAGAGGCATACGCATCCAGGGGGGGGGGCGGGGGCAGTGCGGACCTTGCCCCCCCTTCCACCATTTCGGCTTCTTCAATCGATGTATATATATATAAAGCATCTTTCGTGGAAGTAAAAAATTCAAAGTGAGAAAATAGCCTTGGGTGCACCACTAGAAAAGATTTCCCGTCGTATGGTCTAGGCGCTCATTCCTTTAATACTTGTTTGCGACACCAGTTAATATTCTATTAGAAAATATTCCCCGTTAACCCGTTAAGAATCGATCAATGGTTAGTGGGCCAGCTAGTAAGTTGCAATCGAGCGAACGACATGTTTACTCTCTCCATTTTATTTTGTACAAAATCGGATCGCCCATCGCTTGCCCCCCTCTCTTTTGTTCGGCGTAGCTGGCTTGAGCGGTGCCTACCCCTCGCTGCCATGGAAGCTACATGCATCACTCACGAGCTTCTAGTTCCGCAGCGGTCGCCTTCATGCGTATCCTACGTTTCGTCCGATAGCTAGCAGGCCAGGTAGGTAGTTGCGATCGAACGATCGATACCTTTGCTCTCCCCCCTTGTTTTTTGTACTCAACCGGATTTGTCGGCGTTGATTTTGGCTCGGTTCACCCCCATAATCAGATTTCAATATCTCCCGAGGACTCTCGGCCTAGCCTGTGTTCCTGTATAAAATGTTCCCAGGCTCTAAGGTAGTCTTCCTATCTTGTGTCCTCCGTGGTTCTCACTAGGTCGTCCCCTGGTTCGATCTCCCCGGGCCGTCACCGTAGTGAACGCAAAAGGACACGCCGACCGTAGACACCAATTTCTCTACGCATATCAGGTTCGTATGACAAACGGTGCCAGGGTCCGCCCACTTAAATCAGAAGTGCAAATCAAAGTCCTCCCGGAAGACGCTGGATATAGCCTATATAGCCTGTACTGCTGTATGTGTGTGGTGTCACTGTTCTCAGGCTGCTAGCTCCTGTCCCCGTGGCTGCCAATTCTTCCTCCCGGTTCATCATGTTACAGCAGCGTGGTGTCTTTTGGTACCTACCAAGAACGGCCTCACCTTGATGTAGCCTGGCGGCCGTACGTAGAGCTCAAGAGGAAGCTTGTAGCCACGTAATGGTCCTGAAGACCACGAAAGACAGCAGTGTTGACGTTGCCAGAACGGTTACACACGGTTTTACGGGCAGGTAGGTTGCGAGTGTGGTAAGAGCAGCGTAAACGTGTGATGGCACAGTGTTGGGACACACTTGGTGGTTCGGACAGGTGGTAAAACCTTGATCTCTTTTGGTATCGGCCTGGATAAGTAACCCCGAGGCGAAATAGGTGGGTCTGTTGATTGTATGTTTGGATATGACAGGGCTTTGATGACGTTTGAGTATAGCAGGGGTTTTCCGTGATAGGTTGTAGGTAGGTTGTTTGTGGTAGCGGAAATCGCGATGACGGAATATGTCCCGGGCCGTTTAGCCGCTCCTCCTCTTCTCCTCCTTGTTCTCCTTCTACCGAGCGAGTCTTCTTCTCTTCACGTTGCGCCTAGGTATGGAACCGTGATAATACGACCTATATTGTTAATGGGGACAAACAACCCGTAATACGCGCGATCGGAGTATCACACACAGCTTGCAAAGATGAGTCTCGACAAAATCTTCGATATCACAGCTGGAGTGTATTTTTATTTTTATAATATAGTCTAATGTATTCATAATACATTTATCTACCTGCTGCTGACCCACCACCCCACGGTCGACTGTACAATGCTTGTGGTATGATAGCTCTGCTGATCAACCGGTTACTACTACAAGATGCAGGATCCTTGACGGGATGATGTCAGCAGTAGATAGCGCTTGCTTGTGGCAGCCGTATTTTCTGTCTGTCGTATGTTGGACTTTGTTCTCTACAACAGTTTGGTTTAATATGTCCCGGGCTGTTTAGACGCTCCTCCTCTTTTCCTCCTTGTTCTTCTACCGAGTGAGTCTTCTTCTCTCCATGTTGCGCCTCGACATGGAGCCGTGATAATACAATACTTCGTATGTTATAAAAATTGAAATACACTCCCTCTGTGAGATCGAATATTTTGTCGAAACTAATCTTTGCAAGCTGTGTGTAATGCTCCGATCGCGCGTATTACGGCTCATTAAGGATATAGGTCGGTGACTCCCCTTGCAACTACAGTGTAGCTATCGGGGTCAACAGGGTGATGTTAGGCAGTCTGTGCGCGGAAACTATAAAACCCGTTTCTAAGGGGTAAAAAACCTGACAGCTGTGGAAGGAAATGCATCAATTTATTAAGTGGATCCTGTAAGTCGAATAACCGGTGAGGGGAGGGCGAAGTTTTTAAGGAAGTCGGAGACTATAAAACCCGTTTCTGAGGGGGCAAAATCTGACAGCTGTGGAAGGAAATGCATCAATTTATCAAGTAAATTATGTAGGCCGAAACACCGCTGAGGAGAGGGCGGAGGTTTTAAGGACGTGGGGGCTTGATCTTGGTCAAAAGAGGGGCGGGAGGGGGGGAGGGGGGGGAGGGGACGGGTGGGGCAGGTCAATTTGTGCGTGGAAACTATAAATCCTTCCTGTGGGGGAGGGGGGGGGGGATGTGGCGGGGGGGGCGGGGGGCGGGGGGGGAGGGCTTTAGGTCGCATAGATGTAGGGGTTTGCTATACGCGTGGTGCTAGGTCTAGGCGATGGTGCGGGTGGTGGGGAAGGAGGGGGCGTTGGGGGCGGGAGGGGGGGGGGGGGGGGGACTGCAGCAGCGGCATGGACGGCTCTAAAACGATAATGAGGCGATAGCCAGGGCGTGGAAGTGGCTATTACTCTGGCGGAGTTCGATATTAGGTGGGGCGTTTAAGCAAAAGAGAGTGAGGAGAAGAAAAAAAAAAGGGGGGGGGGGGCGAGGGGGGGCGGGGAAGGGTTTTCGAGAGGGGTAGGTCACATACAACATTAAAATACACTCCAGCTATAAGATCAAGGATTTGGTCGACACTGATGTTCGCAACATTTTGTATGATTCCCCGATCGCGCGTATTAATCATATATGTAGGGGCTTGCTTTACGCGCGGTGCTGGGTCTAGGCGATCGTGCGGGGTGTGGGGAAGGAGGGGGCGGTGGAAGGGGGGAGGGGGGGATGAATGAAAGCTACGTCATGGACGGCTAGAAAGATAATGACGTGATATCAATTGCTAAGAAGTGTTTATTTCTCGGGCCGATTTCGATTGTAAGTGGGGCGTTTGAACGAACTTGGCGGGGAACAAAAGGGTGTGGGGGGGGGGGAGGGCGGAGATGAGTATATGCATGATGCATTTATCTACCTGCTGCTGACCCACCACCTCACGATCGACTGTGCAATGAATGGGTAAACCCTCTACGCTTCGTACGGAATAACAAGCACGAAAGTTATCGCTACTGTTCCTGTTCGAAGCAAAAGGGTGTTGCACAAAAAGAGGCCTCCCTGTGAAAGGGAGCAAGCTGGGTGCCTTACTTGAGCCATGCCTGAGGGCTACGTCAGAATGGGCGTTGAAGACGTGAAATTGGGAGCTCTCGGAGGGCCAAGATGTGGGAGCTGGAAGCGTTGCTCGCAAGAAGGGACCAACTCGAGAAATCGAGCGTGGTTTCCGCGATGGTTTCCGGACAATCGACCAGATTTCCACAGGATGGGACGAGTTGTACTGAATTGAAGGTCAGATCGAAGAAATGAAACTCATATTTTGCGAGTACTCGCAAACACTTCTTGAGCTCTCCAGCTTGTCTTTACGACAGGAGCAAATGCGAGAGATTTCGCAGCCAACTCAGATAGAAGAGAGGGGAGCGGGCGTGGCCACATGTGAGTCACAGCTCGTAATCTCATTACTTGAGCCTGGGAGCGAGAGCACTGCACGGCAGCAGCCGCAACTGCCACATCAGCAGCCGCAGCAGCATTTCGAGACAGAGGAAAATAGGATGGTTGATGTGGGCAGAGAGATAGTGGAATTGGAGACGAGGGGGAAAGAGCAGGAGGAGCTATTGTTGCCGCTGCCACCGAAGCAGCAGCAGCAGCTGCAACCTCCGACGGCACCACCCCCTGTTTGCGAGTCACAACTCGCAATCTCACTGCTTGAGACTGGGAGCGAGAGCCCTGCACAGCAGCAGCCACCGCCACAGCATCAGGAATAGTTTGAGACGGAGGGACCAGGCATGGTGGTTGATGCGGGCAAAAAAATATTGGAGTTTGAGACGGGGGAGAAGGGATGGCTTGACGGGTTGGTTGTGAAACTAAACCTCGAGCCGTATCTGTCGTGCTGAAAAAGGAATTCGACGCGCAGCGCAACTGGTAGGTGAGAGTGTGATTATAACGCGTGACACATCTGGAACAGCCGAAACGGCTGGAAAAAGCAGGGGTCAATCGCATGTAAGATAATTTTCTCCTACTACTCAAACCGCATGTAAGATAAGTTTTTTTTCCTACTCGCGGTGACAGTGAAAACCTGACTGAAACAAATGCCACGAGCGTAAGTCACAAAACAAAATGTGTGACTTTGCCTCTGTGATAGTTTGTAAACCTAAGAGAGCATAAGAGGTGTACAATGATATGTTTGAGATGCGTGAAAGACCAATGCTACGGTAGGGGGGTTACATTGTTTTGGGCAGTTTTTTTCAGTGGCTCGGTGTCACTCGCGCGGGTGACCCCCATGTTCCTTGCGGTCACGGGCTTTCTTTCTTCCTTTCGTGAGCTGTTTAACACTTTCGATACAAATTCGAAAAGGGGTGGTTAGCTACACTGCAACAAAAACATTGCCGGAAGGGATTTTGTCGGTGAGGTACAATGTCACTCGCGCGACTGGTGAAGATGCGGTAGGGGTACCGCCCTACCGTAGTCTTGATCGAGGGTGAAACCCGAGACCGCGTGTGTCTGGCAAAATTTATGGTTGTGACATACCTGGTACGAGGTGTCTGGGGAGGATCATTGTATCTTGTCTTTCCTGTTTCGTGCTGTTGTTGGACAAGCCCGACTCGGCGGATTGATGTGTCTTTTTAACCGCACGATCTACTAT
The DNA here is from genome assembly GCA_012845835.1 of Undaria pinnatifida. Taxonomy (NCBI): domain Eukaryota; class Phaeophyceae; order Laminariales; family Alariaceae; genus Undaria; species Undaria pinnatifida. Next base: position 5,787,489 of record JABAKD010000028.1, read on the forward strand.
AATCGTTTCGTTCGACAAAACAAATCCATGGGCGGGATACATAGGATTATCGCCACAAATGACACACCCCGTGTATGTGAAACCTTCAAACTGATACTTGTGATCGCTTGACACATTTTTTTGGTCTCTTGGAGGGTGCTGTACCGCTGTGGTCCAATCATTAGGCATGTGACGCCCGTGACCGTGTCATGTTCTACCTGGTACCGTTCCACTGGATCCAGTAGTACTTGTACATTGTTTGCACCAGAACAAAATGGCCATAAACACTACCGCTGTCTTGTAGTCACCCCCAGCAAAAGAGATACCTATGATGCTGGACGCGGCCGCAACGTGAAAAATGCCTATACCAACAATGCACACGACAACAAGCCTAGATCGTGACGAGGATGGAGGCGGCCTGTTAAGCCTCGGCAGGTGTCGTTTCCATCGGATTTTTTCTCCGAAGTGTCGCTCATGCTTTCACATTTGCATCACCTCCTCGACTACGCGCGTCCAACACATTCACTCCCGTCTTCCGTATGGTGGAGAGCACTGCGTGAGCACGCTTGGCGCCCTCCTTTCGATGGCGGCGCACATACAGCCATCCATTGCTGGGAAACGCCCATGACCTACGCCGCTACTAAACGACCGCGGCCTCTTCCCGAGCTGCGGCTGCCCACCGGGGTTGCTAGAGTAGTTGCACCCTGAACGATTGAGATCGGGTTGAATGCGTATCTCCCCGCGTCGATCCCCGGTGTGCACCGGAATCCGCCATGATTGGGCGCTTTCCACCGGTAAGTAGCTTCAACCTCCCGCAGCGACTAAATAGATTGGCATCGGGACCTAGTCGTTTTCTTTTGCTCTTTCGTATCCATTTACACGATGTCCGGCTTGTCGGCGAGGTTATGGCGTTCGTGAAACTTCGGCAAACGGTGCCTACCAGAGCTTCTCAATCCTTAATGACGACGCCTTCCGACGTCCTGGGAAGTGGTACTTGTCGGCGCGCCCCATGTTGAGGCTCTGGTTCCGTCCTCTTACCCACTAGACGATATCGTCGAAGCTGCCCTCGATTGGACACCCGCCAGGGAAATCCAGTTTTTGTAGTAGTGGGAGGGGCTCGATGGCGTGCTTTGTGGTGGACCCTACGGAATCTGCGAATTTCAATCACATGAAAATACCAAACCACACAGCGGGAAACGTAGCTACACGTTTCCGACCTCCTAGATAATGTACGACGGCAAGACCGCTGTCCAAACATCCGGGCGCAGTTTATGATTGAGCTGACTCCAACGGGTGACCTCTTGTTTCCTGGATTCGGTGTTGGCCTAGGTTGCCTCAATATTTTCGCGACAACCAGATTTCGGCTTCTCTATTAACTGCTTCTCTATCGGAGCGGGGGTTAGCAGAAGCCTGTAACCTTCTTCTTCCCTTGGCTTTGTAGCACAGAGAGAGCTTGGTGTTGGAAAACATCGCTTTGTCATCCAGTCTAAAACCTCCCAGCCTGTGCGCCATCGTCAGCTTCGCCAGTCGAACTTCTTGGTTGGTCGTTCAAAATGCAGCGATCCACGTAGTTCTTGCGTAGGTTCGACGTACAGGTGCACCATTTTATTTTCTGAGGCTCGTCACTCGAAAAACTCTACCCTTTTCGTTCTTAACCCTGGCTTACTGTTTTCGGGAAACAAAACAAAAGTGCTACCGGATGGACCAAAATACCATGGCCTCGGCTTTACACAACCATTTTTGTTTTGGTGTCAGGTGGATGAATTTCCAACGAAACCGTTTCTGACCCGCTGAGCTCCTTAGCTGGGAACTACCGGTTAGTATGGTGGTCGTTTCGACAATCTCTATTTCGGATTAGCGCATACTCCGATTGCACGAACGAAGGTCTTCGAAAGTAACGTTTTTTGTAAGGTTTTGAGGTTCTCGTGCCAAGAGACCAAACACTTTTCCCTGCACCCCTGAAACCGGCTGGCTCGGGTGGCCGTCGATCGCCGGCTGATTTTGATGGTACTGATTCTTGTACCGTTGCGTCGGTTGAGCTGGCCTTGTTAAACTCAACTTCTTTTTTTTCCAGATAGTGTCAGACTCATCCTTCGTTAGGTTGGGGTTTCGATTTTTGCGGTCAACGGCTTCTGACCGGTCTGACCGCTTGACCTCTTAAAAAGAGAACGGTGTAACTATCGATTGGTATGGGTATATTTGTATGAAGATTAGCACATAGAAATGTTGTTCGGGTTGCACGAACGAATGCCTTCGAGGTCATGTTCGGTGTGCGATATTAAACTCGTCACGCTGTGAGCTCAGAAACTTGTGCTGCACCCTTGCCGCGGGATGAATGGCCAGACACTGTCCTTCTAAACATGATACTTCCTCGAAGCGGAGGTCCTCTGTGTAGATATTCCGTGACCAACAGATGTGAAGCAGAGAAACAAATATAAGCGCAAGTTCGGTACTTTTTTATATTAATCGTAATGAAATATCAGCGCAAGGCCTCGTAATAAACGGGGAAGCCGCCCAATAAAACATCATCGCACAGAGTACAGCTAAGGAACACGTCCATGATATAGAGGGCAAGTGCCTCTCCTAACCAACATACCATACCAACACACGGTGCCGTTCGTGCCGTGATCATAACCCTTCTCCCTGCTGCCCCCGTCGTCCATTCCGCCTAATACCAACCGGGCTTTACCCGAGAATAGACTCTGGGCGGGTACGGAGGTACAGTACTCCTCACTCAAACTTGCAACTAGTCGAGGGGAAGATTCCCGGCGATATGCGGATCCCCATGGGATCCCCCGATACCGGTAGACCTCTACTGCACCAACCTTCATCGAAACAAATCCACGCCGACACCCCCTCCCACAATTTTTTGATATGCCACCAAAGGCTTGATTTAAAAAGGGACCTGCACTAGTACCGCACGTAACTTCTACACGAGTCGTTTCGTCCCAAATTCCTGCCGCGCTCATCTGAAGGCGACAATCAATGTACGATCGGTGTTCGGAGCTACTATCTTAGCACCCAAGGGCATCGTAAGAGTCGAGGGTGACGGTAAATACGTCAGTCTGGGTTTCGCGATATCCAGTGTAAGATGTATAGTCGTCAAAGTCGTCATTGGTGAAAAGACGTCTGCCGGTGGTGTCGTCGTCGTCCTGCATGGTGGTGCTGCTGCCGTCTAAAACGCCTTCCTCGACCCACACAACGGCTCCGGCAATCGAAGCGGTGAGCGTCCAGCTGTTCGCGGTGGGGGCATAATCGCGCCTCGCGAAGACTTTGTAGTCGCCGAGCATGGCGTCTCCTGATAGTCCGCTGAACAAGACGTACTCTTCGAAGGAGCTGTCGAATCCTGTGTCGGGGTTTCCCGCTGTCCAACCACCGCCGTTACGGTGGTTGACATAGCCGATATCCTGTTGCGTTCGAGATTGTTTCATTTTTTGAACCAACGAGCGAAATTGTGAGAGGGGAGAATTGGTGGGGGTGGGGAGGGGTGACGCCGGGGAACGATATCGTCTACATGACGGGGCTACATGAGAAGATTAATTCGCCCAAGTTCACGACCCCGGGGCATCAACGGGGGTTCATCTATTGCCAATTTACAACCAAAACCCACTACCTTACGCGGTCAGACTTGCACCTTTCCACCCAAAGAAATTGATGAACGACAACAAAAGTCCCCTCACCGTGGCTTTGTCGGAGTATGACACCCTGTTCCCGTTGGGATCTGTGACCCACAGGTCGAGATCGTCGTTCGAGTCCCACTCTAACTTGATCCTAAGAGCCTCGCTGCAGCCCTCGTTGATCACATCCATGATGAAAACGGTGTCTTCCACAGTGTTGTCCCCGCCATCGGTAGGGTCGAGAACGACGAAGCTAAGGACACCCTGGCTGTAGCCGACGGGGAAGTCGTCAATGGTAGCTGTGAAGTCGCCCGTCGAGACGTCGATCACACCCTGGCCGCGAGCGTAGTCGCTCTCGTTATCTTCGTTGTAGAGGTAGAGGTAAAGCGCGGTAGAGTCGGCAAGAGCCGCCTCGTCGTCTCTCTCAAATGTGCCGGAAACCGAAATCGTCCCTGATTCTTCCCCTTCGGTGACGAACAGCTTGTAGAACTCATTTCCTCCAACCAGTTCAGGGTACCCGGGGCCAGCCCACCCTCCCACCGCCTGAAACAATCAATCCAAAGACAGTTGAACACATCGTCGCGGGAGCGACAGCAGAAATCCTCATAAGCAGAAATCCTCATAAACATGGCGAGACCATAGTCGCACGACATGTGTATTGAACAAACATGTTCCTTCCAACTCTACGCGGAACGCATACAGCCAGCTCACCCACACGGCCCAACTCATGTAGTCCCATCGGCATAAGTATCAGGGAAGAAATCGGTGAACATCATCAATTGCGCACACGTGTATACGACCTTACCAGTTTCCGTTCCTTTGCCGCCGGACAAAGGCTACGGCGGAGATCAATCGCTACTTTTCGGAGGTTCCTAGCTTCAGCAGCTCTAGACTACATCCCACACAAACACTGGTTTCCGATGACAAGTTTCGAAGCTGGAGTGTAACGCTGTGAAGAAAGCCATGGCCTTCTGGGTTTACCGGGGGAAAACAGTGCATGAAAAAGGATGCCGTTGCGGCACGTTTGGGTCAAAGAACCTCGTCACTCAGAAATGGTTCAGCCAAGAGGGGGTATGCGTCAACACCTCTATCGTAGCCCGTGTCTTTGGGTCAGCATCTAATCCAAGAGAGTGCAGTTTGTTACGGAACGCGGTGGATATGTAGAGCAGCACCTGGCCAAGTTTCGTCCATAACGAGGCCGCAACCGTCTTTTGAAATTGCGAATGCGGTAACAGAGCAATCGTCGCTCCTTGGTGCATCTTGACTGCAATACTCAGACGGCCACGAAGAACCTGAACATTCTTGAAATGTAGATAGCGTTTCGATTTTCGGTTCCGTTATCTCCTTTCACGTTGCAGCTCAACACGAAAATCACCTTTCTTTTTGCGGCTCATCTAAATCAGCCGCAAGAACAACTACCCTCTTCCCTCCGCCCGGGACGATTCTATTGCCCACAGAGTTCTACGATGTGCATCAAATTTGATCAGTGTTTCACAGAATTAGACGCCGCAGTGAGACATCTGATTAAACTCACGTCGTCGACAATGGCGTTGGCGATACCCTCCGGCAGATCATAGTCCCTCAGCGCTGCAAGCGGTCGAAGAGAACAAGACGCACGGACAACTCTTGCGTGTCAGGCTAGCGTCTGTGCGGTTTCTCAACGGAGGCCCAACCCTACGGTACGTCGGGTACTTCTGTAACTGTAGGCACTAGGGACTGGAGGAGATATTCACCTCACCCGAACCCAGAGTGTGGTAATATATGTGTGCCCACAAAATCATATGACTGATTCTACGATAGTTCTCCCCCAAAACCAGCGATTTCCTTTAACGAACGTTTCATGGCTGCTTGACAAAAGGAAGGGTACTATTGAGAAAAAAAGTGTCCACACAATTTTTCTTGTGTGCAAAGGTCTAACGATCGACGACGTCGGCGGGGTGTCGAGGGACACCGTATTTCAGGAGATACGGCCAGGAGCTGGTTTTGAAACTGGCGATTTCGCCGGAGAGACGCTCGGGGGGCTACCGTGGAACGACTCTATGCGTCTAAAGAACTTGGCGGATAAATAACAATGTACACGAAAAGTGGGAGTCCGACAACATCGGTTGCCTTTAATCACCCCAGGACCTCCGTCAGGCAGTCACGGCACGGCCGAAAGGTGGCGATCTTTCTGTGTGACGCGTCACCAATGAACAACGTCTGTGTATGGCGTCGGCTGTGGGTCGCACATCTTTCTCGCGAAGTGACGTCAGACGCACCTTTAACAGTGCAGTACGTTGAACCACCCGACGCTACCCATCCTTCGTCGCATGCCGTGCAGGGTGGTAAACCGTCGGAGCCGTACGAGTTTTGCGGGCACGTTCCTGGCCGTGCATGGAGAAAACGCGGATGGATTGGATGTCATACGCCCGATATATTATTGGTCAATTGCGATCCGGCTGGGCAACACTAATTTTTTTTTCTTTAGTGAATAAATATCCATCAAACGGTTGATAGCAAGGTACATCGGGGACGTTTGGGTGCTTGCCATTGGGCTCGAAAGTATACTACACATTTTTCGGCCTCACTCACCATACGCGTCGATGGTGCAATCGCTCTCGGCGTAGGCGGAAACCGTCGCCGTGAAACGTTCTGTTTCCCGTTGGAATTCGGAGAACACCCCTCCCGACACCCACAGTAGTTCGCCGCCAGAACGAGCAGTAATTGTCCATGACGTGCCCCCAGCTCCTTCCGCCCAGATATCATAGTCGCCAAGTACCGCGTCATCTTCTACAGTCAGACCATTCAGGGACAAGTAGCTTTCGGACCCGGGATTGTCGTACCCGTACCCGTCACGGCCATCACCGGCCGAGCCGACATCCTGTGAGGCGCATTTCATATGCGTGCGAAGTGTAAGCCCCGTGTTCGAACCCCATTTGGCATGGATATCTACTATTTTAAGTGCCAGGAATAGCACGAAATATGTGGACACCCGGCAAGTACAATGTTACTGAGCAACGATCAAGGGAAAACCTCAACACGATGCTCTCTTTTTTTTTGACACGCATCCTGATGTTTGACACATCCTGATGTATGCCAGTTCGAAAACACTTTGTACCGCGGTTTGTCACGCCTACTTCATGCCGGGAAGGATGGGTGAAAACATATCCATCATTGAGCTGCCCATGAAGCTATGAAGCGATCACGTGGTATACTCATGAAAACCGAGTCGGGCGACAAAGTGGTATTTTAACGTGAAGGTGTGGATGAAGTAAATCAAATAACTGGGTCGGCCCACAAATTGGAACTTAAAGCGCATGAACAAAATAGAACTCAAGGCGAAGGCATACGTCACATGGTTTACGTTGGTCGGTTTACCCATGAGATACAAATTGTTTCCAAAATGATGACGGGTTTGCCCACATTTAACGTCTAGCACATGTTAGGGTATGCACAGATGTTGTCGGTTTCGAGTTGCCTGCGTCCAGGACCTCAAAGTATATGCTACGGGAAACACGATATACCGTACCCTTCTCCAGAGACGATGGCATGGCAGTTCAAATACATTTTAAACACGAAACGGTACACGCACGTTTTCACCGCGGACGGGCGCGTTCAACACGACGCTTCCTGAAACAAAACATGCTACCCCTGGTGCAGCACCTGTAACGCCTATCCCGTCAGTTGACCACCGTCTTCAATCGTAAAATTATTTTCGAAAAGGGGGTACGGGTGCTCTGGTCGGACTGCGGTACGTGCCTACTCACGCCGAGTTTGTGCGAGCTCGAGTGGTAAACTTCGACTCCTCCAGGCTCGATGACGTGAAGATCGAGGCCCCAGTAGCTGTCCGCCCACGTGACGATAATCTCGAGCGCAGCCTCGGTAGACCCGGTGGGGCAATCTGGAGGACGGCATATGGACCATCGCGAATAATGGTCAGAAAATAGTTGATATGCACACTCGAAGTTTATGAACACTTTGTGCATAGTAGTTGAGGAGAGTTCGCTGGGTTTTACGTCGAGAACTAGTTTCGCGGCGAAGTTGGCCAACTCAGGGACGTCTGCATTGACAGTCCGTCTGGGACCCAGATGCAGCCACGAAAACAAACTCCGAATGTGGCCCTTTCCGGTGTGAGATATAGAATAAACGTCATCTGCCATCGGGCGCGTCGAGCGACTCCTTGGGTAAACGGTCTAGTACCGGACGCACAAATATGATAATTCTGCCTCACCAGCCGTGGTTGAAGTGAAGAAGGACCGAGACGGAGACATGCAGTCAGCCGATATTTTGCCCGTTTAAGGTAACGAAGATGTTTTGTGCTATACGCTTCTCTGCCACTCATCTAATGTGGTGGAAAAGCGCTAACGTTCGTCATACCTGAGCTTGAAACCGCCGGAGTAGGTGCTGGTGTGGCGACTGCAAACCGAACATTTCACATGACAACGTCGAGAAAAGGAGGTCAAAAGTTGCGAGAGGACAGCTGTTAAAACGCCCACGCAGGCAGCGGTGCCATGTCAAAAATTCGCAAGGCTTACTGGAACGTTGCGCAAGCACGCACTTAGAATATGGAACTGTTCACGGAATTTGTGCTGCGGTGGCGGATGCAACATCTAACGAAACGTCGAAGTCACCATCGAAGACAGGAATAAATATTTTTGCTGCGACAGAAACGGTCAAAATACAGACGATGGCAATGTCGTACTGGCAAACACCGGTGCAACCCGTAGTCAATACCAGGTAGCACGTAAGCTGGAAAATGCTAAAGTCACGCGATGACCAGTTTTTGCAACGTCACACGGGCGCTTATCTTGAGTTACCCACTTACGGCAGGTGGTAGTTTGGTATAGGCTGATCGCGAAGTCTCCCCCGCACGTAGACGAGGACTCGCCAGCGCAGGGAGTGGAACAGCTGCCCTCGCCATGCCGGTCGTAGTCCGTGTTCGTGTCCAGCTCCGTGATGTCGCATCCAGCGCACCAGCACCTGTAACCGCGAACACAGAAAATTGGACACAAGTTAATCAATACATTTCGACTGCAGATTTACGCTAAAGGTCGCAAGGTTCGTCCGGCAAGGCTTCAAATGAGACTTTGCTCACCACGGAAACAACCACCCAACCTCATCCAACTCCCGTTTGGATCCACACACTTTCCGTTACGTACGGAGTCATGCCACGGGACGGGTTGCATGTGTCGGACCAAACATTTTAGACCGATGGAGCCTCTCGAGTGTATAATTATTTTGCTGATGAGTCATCCCACGATAGGGGTTGCAGGTTTTGCGCCAAAACGTCCCTGAGCGATAGAGTTCCTTATGTTAAGAACTGCCGGCCAATGAAGTAATTTCACGAGTACATTATATTCTTGGACTGAGGCATAGAAGCTTGGTCGGGTTGCGCAAACGAATGCCTTCGAAGTCTTTTTTCGGGTGAGGTATTATGTTCCTCATGTGAGCAGATCAGGGACTGATCGATCATGCTGCAACCCTACCGTGGGATGGCTCAATGATACGAAAAATATATCGAACACATATATTATGAAAAAAAAATACTCTCCAGCTGTGAGATCGAAGATTTTGTCGAAACTCATCTTTGCAAGCTGTGTGTGTGATACTCCGATCGCGCGATTTACGGGTTGTGTGTCCTCATTGGGGATATAGGTCGGCGACTCCCCTTGGAACTACAGTGTAGCTATCAGGGTCAACAGGGTGATGTTAGCCAGTCTGTGCGCGGAAACTACAAAACCAGTTTCTGAGGGGGACAAAATCTGACAGCTGTGGAAGGAAATGCATCAGCTTATCAAGTGAATCCTGTAAGTCGAAAAACCGTTGGGGGGAGGGCGGAGTGTTTAAGGGCATGGGGGCCTGGGTTTGATCAAGAGGGGGGGGCGGGGGGGCGGGACCGGCGGGGAAGCTCAATTTGTGAGTGGAAACTATAAATCCTTTAAGGGGATAAACCTGACGGTTTTGGAAATAATGCACCAATATCATGGGGGGCGGGGGCGGGACGAGCGGGGCAGCTCAATCTGTGCGTGGAAACTATAAATCCTTCAAGGGTATAAATGTGACGGTTTCGGAAATAATGCACCTGTTTATCATGTATATCCTGTACGTCGTACAACCAGTGCGTAGAGGGCGGAGTGATCGAGGGGGTGGGCGTGAGGTGGCGGGGGGGGATGAAGGTGGGGGGGGGGCGGGGGCGGGGGGGCGAAAGGGCGTTAGGTAACATAGGTGTAGGGGTTTGCTTTACGCGTGGTGCTAGGTATAGGCGATGATGAGGTTGGTGGGGAAGGAGGGGACGTTGGGTGCGGGGAGGGGGGGGGGGGATTTCAGCAGCGGCAGGGATGGGTCTAGAAAGATAATGAGGTGATATCCAGTGCGTGGAAGTGTTTATTGCTCTGGCGGACTTCGATATTAGGTCGGGAGTTTGAACAAGAGAGAGCGGGAGAAAAAACAAAAAAATGGAAGGGGGGGGGAAGGGAAGGGTTTTCAAGAGGTTTAGGTCACATATAATGAGAGTTTGTCCCCCTCAGCGACTGGGTTTAGAGTTTCCGCGCACAGACTGACCAACATCACCCTGTTGACCCTGATAGCTACACTGTACTTGCAAGGGGAGTCGCCGACCTATATCCTTAATGAGGAGACACAACCCGTAATACGCGCGATCGGAGTATCAGATACAGCCTGCAAAGATGAGTTTCGACAAAATATTCGGTCTCACGGCTGGAGTGTATTTTCATTTTTCATAAAAATATAAAAATACACTCCAGCTGTGAGATCAAAGATTTGGCCAAAACTCATCTTTGCAAGATTGTGTGTGATACTCCGACCGCGCGTATTACTCATATATGTAGGGGTTTGCAATACGCGTGGTGCTTGGTCTAGGCGATCGTGCGGGTGGTGGGGAGGGAAGGGGCGTTGGAGGGGGGGGGGGGGTGAATGAAAGCTACGTCATGGATGGCTAGAAAGATAATGGCGTGATATCAATTGCGTAGAAGTGTTTATTACTCTGGCCGATTTCGATTCTAAGCGGGGCGTTTGAACAAAGTGGGCGGGCAAAAAAAGGGGAGGGGGGGGGGAGGAAGGCGGAAATGAGTTGGAGCTTCGGCATGGATGGGAAAAAAGATATTGAGGTGATATCAGCTGGCTGGTAGTGTTTACTACTCTGGTAGATTTTAATTTCAGGTGGGGCGTTTAAACAAGAGGGATCGGGGGGCGGGGGGGGGGAGGGGGCGGGGCGGGACATTTCAATATGTGCGCGGAAACAAAAAATCCTTGAAGGGGACAAATCTGACGGTTGTAGCAAGAAGACATCCCTTTATATCACCTGCCTGGTATTGTTTAATATTCTAGAAGGTTTGATGTTACATGTAGTATGCAACCCAGTCTTAAGGTGTAGTAAACAACGTGCTAAAGCTTCATAATTTGTTTTTGTACATGGATCGAAAGATAGAATATTTCAGATTTTGTTTCCCTCAGAAACGGGTTTTAATGTTTCCGCGTACAGACTGACTAGCATCACCCTGTTGACCCTGATAGCTACACTGTAGTTGCAAGGGGAGTCGCCGACCTATATCCTAATGAGGACACACAACCCGTAATACGCGCGATCGGAGTATCACACACGGCTTGCAAAGATGAGTTTCGACAAAATCTTCGGTCTCACGGCTGGAGTGTATTTTCATTTTGGTTATATATATTATCGGGTTAACAATGCCAGCATTACAGGAGCATGAATAAGTTATAGACGGAAAGCTAGCGCGGCCTTTTTTACTACCATACCGGAAATCATTCGCAGATACTCCGGTACTCCTGGCGGTGGAAGTAGGCCGTGGCACTCACTCGTTGCCCTGCTGCAGGCCATAGAAATACTTGCTCGTCTCCGCGCAGGCGGCCGCACAAACCTTGTTGGAAGAAGTTCGAGGCAATTGCAACTTGGGCAGTTAATAACGTCCTGCGAGCATATCATGAACCAACCGGTAATCACTTCACATCCTAATTTAGACCTCTGGTCGCATTCCGGACTGGATACTCTACATACTAATGCAAAGCTCATGGTAGGCTAGAGGCAGCAGCTCTAGCTTCCAAGGATCTTTACGTGGGGAGACTGACGCCTCATCCGAACACTGACTGGCTGAGCACTTCCGATCGCCTCACTGTGTGCAAAGGCATACGTGGGATTGCAAAGAACCACAAGAAATTCCCACGATATCGAAGCATTCCTCAGCGGAGCGGCGGTCGTCATGTAAAGCACAGTTTGGCTATAGCGTGCCACTCTTGTAGTAGCAGGCTAAGACTGATTATACGATGCCCCCTCCGAAAATTAGCGATATATCTTTGACGAGCGTTTCACGGTTGCTCAACACGAGCAAGGGCACCATCAAAATTAAAAGTATACTTATATTTTCTTGGGTGCAAAAGTCTACTGAACGATGACGTCGGGGAGGGTGTCGAGGGACACCGTATTTCAGGAGACACGACCCGGAGCTGGTTCCGAAACCGGCGATTGGTTCACAAGAGAAGTCGGGGGGGCTACGGTATACCGTAAAACGACTCCTCCTAACCAACAGAACGAGAGATTCAACACTCACAGCCGGGGTCAAAGCATCGTCGGTGGTGACCGTGGTCAGAACGCGGTCGGCGATCAGGTCGTTGAAGCACCCAACGTAGTCGTCGCTAGTAGGGACAGCACTCGTGGAAGACACGTCGGCGTCGAAGTCGGTCATAAATTGAACCTGTGGGCAACGAGGTCAAATATTAGTGAAACGACGTCAACACACAAGACCGAGTGCCTAGTTATACATCGGGGTGTCCCAGGCACGGGTGTTATATTGACAACATACCGTGAGAGATAACAAACGTCAGGTTTGCACCCCAGGGATGCCGAAACGCTTCGATACGCCGGGGGGCTCGCCGTCCATCCACGCTGACGTTATTAGAACGGGTGTGGCCTTAGCCTGGGGGGTATAGGTACTCTGGTAGACTCTGTGGTGTACCCGGGTACCAAACATTGCTGGGTTGGTTGCACCCGGGGTAGATACCTAGCGTTCATCCATCACAGCAACCTACAAAACACACCCTTTTGTCATTTTCCCTTTATTGTTACACAATCAATTAACAGCATTTTCGCGCGTTCATTGGACGTCCTGATTAGCCTCGTGTCCTCCAGATTACATTGGTTATTACATCAGCACCGTTGGCTACGGCTGGAGGTCAGGACAAGGACAAACTTTCCGTTTTTGATTTCACGACAATATCTTGGTCATACAGGACCACGACGATGACCACGACGACGTGCAAGGGAAGGTGGGAGGGCGCAAGCCCTTACTCTGCCACAGCAGTGAATCATTTTCTTTGACGATCGCCTGCACGTTCGAATCCTTAAGCAGTGCTCACTACTATTCGCACGTAATAAATTTGCTTCATTGAAGACAATGTGTTCTGATACGGCACATATACGATGAGAGTTTTTCCAGTTTACCACATTGCTGGCAAACGTTGTGTGATGCCCGTGCATGCAAGTATACCAATCGTGCCAAAACCAAGAGTTGTGGATATACTCTGCCTTTTCCGGCGTTTTCCACTATCAACATATATCGACAGGCCGTAAGAAGTGCGGGCAACACCGGCGAAATTCTCGGATGGTGCCGTCAACAATAGATTAGACGACACAACGACATTTGCGTGGAGAGCAGTACAACCGTTTACATGAGACGTGTTATTGCAAGGAAACAAAATCGAGTCTGCAAAACAGCGAAGCTTACACTTAATGGCGGAATAAAGTGCCGCAGTCCGATATACTGGAGTTTTTGTCGAACGTCATCATCGTCAACCAGCAACCCCGGCATGAACGAGCGTTTCTACATGTCGCGCTTGGACGATCGCCTGCACATTCGAATCCTTATGCAGTACTCGCTACTCTTCCCACGTCATACATTTTCTTCGTGGAAGACAATGTGGAAGCAGTGTGCTGCAAAGAGAGCTGGACTACGCTGCCCCCTAGCTGCGTCTTGCAAAACACTCAAACTCTGAGCACGTAATACTAAACGCTCACCCCGGTGATGCTGAGCCAGGCAGTTGGGTCCGTTTCGGCACCTTGCAGTACAATCGTACTGGCCTGAGCAGCGGATAGCTCGTAGGTCTCGTGCTCGAGCGTATCTTGTCTCGTCTGAACCGTCGTCGTCAACACTCCGTCTACTAAAAAGTTGACGGTGCGGTTGCGCTCGTTTCCCTTCCACATGGCCATCCTTACCTCAAAGATATCCGTGGGTTCATCGAATACGAATGTCAACTCGCAGACGTCGACCCCCAAGCTGGATGGTCTGCACGACCAGCGCGAGTCATCCCCGATGGAGTCGTCCAAGACGTTAGCTGCGACGCAGCTATCGGGAGCGCAGCCGTAGCCGGTGGTCCTGGTGTCCCATGCATTGGCGGATGCAGTGACCCCGGTCACCTCCGCAAGGGCAGCTGTAAAAATGGAAAAAAAGACACGCGAAATCCGCAAAGAGACATGTAGGCTTGGCTTTGCGAAAACCATGGTGCGGTCATTAAAGCTCGGTCGCTGCTGTAGAGGTGTATGCCCCGGGATCAAGGCTTCGGTATACGGGGGATGTTCCTACCCCCCCGTTCACTCCCGGATCTGAAGCAGTCGCACCACTGACTCTGTATCACACCGACGAAAACACGTTAGGCGATTTGTTTTGGCGCAGCATAGAGCTAAACGTCCCACTGGGGAGGATATATATATATATGTACGAATATAATAGTAAAATGAATACAGCACGAAAGCCTGTGACCGCAAGGAATAGGGGGATCACTTGCGCGAGTGACGCCGGGCCACAGCAGCAGCAAAATGCCCCAAAAGGGAGCCCCCTGGGCGTACCATTGGTCCGAGAGGATAGTAAAAGTGGTGAACATACTTCACACTCTTACGGAAAACTCACAAATGATGCAGCGTGGTGAAAACTACGAACTGCCTGTACCATCCGTTCATGAATCGGTTAACCAGATGAAGATGCTTTCGACAGTCGTGGCACACCGCACACCAAACATACCTGAAGGCTAGCAAACATAAGTATGCCGATTCCTGAGGCGCCAGCCCTTTTTTTCCCTTCGGAAGTATTGTTCATTCAGAAATCCCAAAAGAAGGCGTCGAACGAGCGCAACGTTAAACGGTAACCCAACCTAAGGCTACGCGCCAACGGAATAGTCCCTGCACAGGTTCGACTTCGTGACATCATAGCCGCGATGACCTAAAACCAAATATACCGGGTACCTCGTATACATTTTGTACTTGAATTATCGCTGGCTTTGGGGTCCAAGTATACTTGGAATTAGAATGGGGAGGGATTGTAGGCCTTTAAAGGGGTTAGGAACACATTCAAGACTTCAGAACATCGAGGCAGCGGCCGCTGGTCACGTAAAATGGCGCAGTATCAATGTCCGGCCGCTACCGGGGTCACCCTCGTCGACGTGAAATGGCAAGGCTCAAACGTCTGCGACATAAAACCGAAGGTGCGTACCGGGGTGGGCAACGTATGACACCTGTTTCAAGATCTATATCCCTTAGTATGCAGAAAGCCGAGAGAGATCGAAAAGAGATAAATATTAAATATCGTAGAAAGTATGACCCCCGACATGGGCACCTGTAGTCGTGTCGCCTGCACGCAGCAGGCCAGGTATCGAGCTGTCGCACTGAAAAGTAACGAAGACCGACGAAACATTATTATTCTCGCTGTGGTCGACAAGGACGTCGACATACTGGGTGCATAACCCATGGGACTCGTGCGAGATCACTGCCACCGCCGAGCCCGAAACTAACAACGTTTGCAGTCAACACAAAAATAAATCGGACGTCTTTGTTGATGTACATAAAGTTGTTAGTACTGTATATATCATGGCACCCTCACCATGCCACAAGCCGCTCGTCTCGCCAACAACGCACAGAAGGGCCGGGAAGCGATAACGACATAAATTACAAGCGTACCAGATCAGATGCAATCGTTTTTTCGACTACAAACTTCGTAGTAATAGGTCTATCGGCATCAGCTCGGCTATGATACCTAGTTGGAGCACGAGCAAGTCCTCAGAACAACGCGTCGGCCAGAAAGCAGACCCTTTTTATTATGGGAAAGCCCAGGGTGACTATGAAACGACGGAGCAGCATCATTCATATACGCTGGCGTGTCATTCACGTGTATTTTACTCCGAATCACAATGTGACAATCGTTCCTGCCACTTGGGAGATTTTCGCGTATTCGAGCCACAAATTGGGCACCAGGCAATTGATTAGTGGTTTGGCGCCTGTTGCGCGGCGCGGGCGCGCAAGTCCCCCCCCCGCGAGGGTCCACGGAGAAAAAAATGCGACATATGTTCGAATACACGCCCGAAAACCACGTAACGAACTACAGTTACACGTCTCTCGAACCTCGAAAAGGCGAGTATCAGGATGCCTTGGGATGTCGTAATGCAGAAAGGAGCTGATCGCGCGAACACTACCCAAGCCAGGAACATCACTGCACCCAGATCAATCGATAAAAACTAAACATATTAATATTACATTGTCCATTCGCCATTCACCATAGTCGGTGATCGGTGACGTTCCCAATGCCCAGTCTGCTGTGTCATTTCCCTGTTACCGCATCAGCAGCAGAAGCAGCAGCAGCAAATCTAAGGACAGGCCAATGTATGGCCGAAGACACACCGGAAAATAATGCCGGAAAAAAAAACACACCCCTCCCCTAGACCAGGCTTTGTGCTACACGCAATATCTGCCTGGCCGGTGAAACCCGACATGTTCCGGCATTGTAGGGGGTGACCTAGCCTACAGTCTACAGGAGCGGGTCTACAGTCCTCCGACTACGGCCAAGGATGAAGCGAGTACACTATGGATGAAGCGAGTACAATCCTCCCTCCCCCCAGTTCCCGACCTTCATGCTCCAATTTGCACACCGTCACACTGCAGTAGTATTAGCTTGCCGTCGTTATCGCATGGTTTCACACATCACACCATCACCACCGTACAGCAACCGACTATTATGGCGAATAGGAAAATTGGCCTGAAAAATGTTCATCTACGGCCCCAATTGGACAAAATGTGCATAATACAAAAACGCCTACGTAGTACGGCGATTTTAGAAAGAAACACTCGCAAAAACATGCTTTCGCCTGCGGCGAAAAAACTAAGTAACCCCCCCCCCCACAAAAATAACCTGCGGCGATAGAAAGACCCCCGACATTTTTCTTGGCCTGCAGCGAAACAATAGTGCAACAGTATATTTTTCGCCTGCGCGGCGAAAAATGTTGCGCGCCCAACTTCACGTGTTGCGCTGCGCGCGCCCAGCCTCGCGGCGACTGTGTTGTTGCGCAAAACGGACTTTTGTCAAAATGTTGCGCGCGCGCAACAGCGCAACAGCTAATTTACGCCTTGTTGGGCACTACGTAACAATGAGAATAGGATGCCCTGCCTGGTGTTTCGTGTACACAATATTCAATAGAGAACACACAACAACTACTGTATTATAATAGACAGGGTGGTAGTAGATCACAAGTACAGACCTAGCAGATGAAGCCCACACAAGTTCAAAACAGGTCACCTGAAAGCCGATGTCGTGAATTGCGCTGACGAAATACCCCTACTGTTGCACACGTCACGTGTTACACTCCGCATACCCAACAGAAAGATTGGCAAAACCGCCACAAACCCAGCACCTGCGCCCCCCCCTATCTAACCCCCCCACATTTGTCAATTGTAATAGTGTAACGGAAGCAACCAGCATGGAAGTGTTTGGTAAATACAGATTTGCATACGTATCTGCGTCAATCTGCGTAATAACGCAGATATTCCGAAGCAAGTTGGCTGCCAGGTTGACCCCGAGGTAGACAACATCTTAAACTGTAACCACAATAATATGAGAGTCGCATGTTAGACATACGAGCAGCAGACTAGTCTATATACAGTAGGTGGCCGTATATAGTGCGGGTCATATAGTGCGGGTGTCCGATATTGTGCCGGTGAAATCGTTTGGCATAATATAGACCCCTCTATAGTGGCCGGTTTTTATATAGTGCAGGTGCCCGGTATAGTGCTGGTGAAATTTCATGACACATACCCGCACTATATAGGGCCACCTACTCTGTATGTATGCTCTATCATGTAACAGCAGTATGTATTACGGTGGGAATATCCGGGGTTATAGGATTACGGAATTGAAAATGTGTCTAGTCTACAGCAGAAGGACATTTATTTACCAAATCAACTGCAGAGTAGTATAGCTGCCAACACGCAGGGTCAAAGAGGTATGCATCGTTGTTGGCCCGTTTTTCCTCAACACGACAGCGCGCCTAGGATCGCGAATACCACCAGAGTGTCAGAACTATGGGAATATTGCACGGTGACATATTGGCGACATCGTCAGCACCCGGATTCATGACCCTCTTTGCATGTATGCACACCAGGAGCGATCATAAGCGTGGTGCTCGTAGATACATCACACAGCTACTGCTTGTACTGCTGTACTGCTGTAGAAAATGTGCTGTGTTTCTACAGGTGGGTCAATTGCACTTCATCTTTCGATATTGCGAATGCTATCTTCGCTTCAACGATTATTAATAGCGGCCATGTGAGTTAAGTTTGCACATTTGACCTCTCCACTTGTGCGCCTTTTTCCGTATCGTGCGTTTTTAGGCGGGAAATAGTAGTATTTCCCTGACGACTTTTGATTTCACTTGGTTTTTCGGATCTTCCTAGGGCTCCAGCACCTTTGTGTGACCACGGACTCTGTCTAGATTTTTGACAAGAGTTAATGTGAGAAAACAACAACAATAGAACAACAATCAAAAGAGAGCACGACGTACGTATGATACAACCCAAATGCGTCAGATAGATGCCAGACGTACGCAGTGCTACAGTAGTAAGCGTGTCGTATATGCTATCACCGCTCATGGTCCAAATTTCGGACTCTCACCACCTTGCTATGTGTCAGCCGCCAAATGTTCGCAAAGAGAGGGGCTACTCTTGATAATAAAGTATAATTGCGTACGTCTCAACTAAAAAAACAATTGCTATTTGTTTTGATTGATTTCAATCTATTGACTTGTAAAAATCAATCTCAGGTCAACCTTCATTTGACGTAGACTTTTGATTTAGATCAATCTCGGTTGATACAGCATCTCGATAAACTTTATTTCGCTGATTTCGCGTTGATTGTTTTTGTATTTATTTTTCTCTGCGCCATCCGCATAGCGTCTCCCCGCCATGACATGCCCTCACAAGCCCACCGAACCATCTTGCTCGTAAATGGCTTGACGCCGTCCATGTAGGCAAGTATGCTCCCCGGATCCTTCGCGCTCTAGGCCCCGCCACTGCCTTCGCCTTCGCTCCCCGACCCACGCGCCTGATGCTTTTTCAGGGCCTCGCGATGCCCTTTCCTCCTCGTGTCTAGATGCTGTCTCAAATGGGTAAGGGACCGGAACCCGAACCTAACCTCGGCATGGGCGAAATCGCCGTTCGCCCCGCAAAGCTTGCACACAGCTTTAAAAGGGAGCGAGTCCTTGAGGTAGACCGTGAAAAAACTCCACAGCGGGGGTTGTTGGATCTGAACGGCTTTCTGGGCCTCTGCTCATGCTTCACGCGGTTCAGCACCGTTTCGGGGTCGCGCGCACTCACCAAGGTGGTCTTCGCCGACGGGATCTCCGCCCTCAGCGTTGGTATTGGGTGCGCCATGGTTGACGCGTACAATAGACACCGCCGAGAGAGATGGGCTGTTCCGCCCTGTGTGCGTGTGTGTGAGGATCTCCCGCTGTGCGCTGCGGTGTCACAGGGCATGTGAGGGGTACCCGCAGCCCGCAGCAATGAACGTTAAATAAGCGTTACCCCGTATTAGAAAGGCCTTCCTACAGTCAAGAAAACCAACAAGTCGGAAAGTCGGCACCTCCATTATTTCACGACTGACTATTAGTCCGACTAATGACTAGTCGGCGACTTGAGTCGTGCTGACTCACGGCCCTACCAAAAACAGATGTAAATCTCGTTGACACACGACGCGTATGAAAATATGTGGAAGTGTGGTGAGCTGAAGCTTTATTTTTCCCCATCCGCCGGAGGGAAAAAAAAAAAAAAAAAGTAAATCCCGTTGATATAAATCATCTCAACCAAGATATATTTGCTGGTTTGATTTAAATCAATCTCGGTCAAGATCTCGATCAGCTTTTGACCTGAAACATCAAATTTAGGAGCAACTACTTTTCAGAGTTGACGCAAGACTACTGCTATTACCAGAGATAATTATTACAGTTTTTCTCTCCACTACCCACTACCGCACGTGCCTTCATTTTTTATCACGGGAATAAATTCACCATGTTCTTCCCTCGTCGACTCGCGTCGAATTGTACTTACTGCCCACGGTGCTAGGCGCTCTCAGAAGTTGATCTTCATTTTGCATTTTTGCAAATAATGTCCAATCCCATCACGGTGAGAATCGAACACAAGGACCAACGCTAATACAAGTATTCGAGGGTAACCACTCGACCAGACCACCGGGGGCGACCGGCACTGATATACTGCTGTACTCGTAGCATTAAAAATAAAAAACTGGAAATATGGACGAGTACATACGCGGGGTGCGGCATAATCCATGGGTGAACAAAGCGGTTGCAGAACCGCCAGCAATACCATGTTGCGCGCGTTTCGAGCACGCATCCTTACAACGAGGAGAGTCTTACGAACCCTACCCCGTAC